>JASVEL010004449.1:0-39854 GCA_032618575.1 Nicotiana noctiflora | reverse complement strand
TCATACGAGCCAACTCAAAACTCCTAAACTCTTGCAGTATCTCTTCCTTTATGTCAGCAACTTTTCGATATGACTTCACCAAGATTATCCAAGCCTCCTTTGATGATTTAGTGTGCAAATGTTTTTTTGATACATTTAATTCGACCTTAATGGTGAGATAGTAGAGTGCCTTATAATCTAAATATCTTTTCTTTTCCAATTGCATAACTGCACCACCCGTCAACGTTGTGCCTTCTAGAGGTTCCTCAAATCCTTCATCAATGGTGGACCATAATCCAATATCCTTAAAAAAGTTCTTCATCTGTTGAAATCAAGTTTTAAAATTAATTTTTTCCACCAAACACAAAAACAGGACAATTAAGCAATAGAGTATCCATATTCTTTTTGGATCTCCTACCGGCTCTGACAGAATCTCACACGGGCTCTGATACTAGTTTGAATGATTGAAATATTCCACAAATAATTCAGGCACAAGCAAAAATAGCAAAAGCTCTATATAGAAAAAAATTATTAAACTAGAGAGAGAACGTGGTAGGAGACTTTTTCACAACTCATAAACACTTGAATCTCTCTAAATCGTAGCTACCTCTCCATAATAAAAAAATATGTAGTAGCACCCCTATTTATATGTAACGATCCCAGTTCGCCCTCTGTGAACTGTCATGATGGCACCTAGTCTCTACAATAAGATAAGCCTAACAATGCGAAAGATAAATAAAACTTACATAAGAAATATTTAAAAGTGAAAATAAACGATATATAAAAATGCCGCTCGGCATACATAATACTTAATTCTCAAAGCCAAAACATACTCCTGAAACTCGAAAATCGATGAATTACAAGCTAAGAAAAGTACTACATAGTTCTAATCTCTGGAATGTCTAACAAGATCAGAAAGTACAGAAGGGCTACGCACTAAATGTATGAATGGAAAGAGACTCCTCGGTCTGCGGACGCTGAAGATATACTTCAAAGTTATATCATCTCAAGAATGATAGTACTGGGCCTGGATCTGCACATGAGAAATATGTCCAGAAAAGTGCATGAGTACACCACAACGGTACTCAGTAAGTGCCAAGCCTAACCTTGGGTGGGTGGTGACGAAGAAGGCCATGGCTCTACTGAGATTAAATAAGATATAAGGGTTAATAGTGTGGAATAAAATAGTATACATAAGTGCAACAGTAAGAAATAACACAAAACTGGAAGAACAACAACAACTATGCAGGAACAATTTAAACACTAAAGGAAAATACAACTCAAACTCCAATAATATCAATCGGGGATATTCCAGGATATTGTCCCGTAGTCCATCATATATATCCGAAGGATCTACCGGGATCTCATCCCGTAGTCCAACTATCAGTGCGCGAGGATCTACAGGAATATCACATTTGTAGTTCCAATGTAAATACCTAGTACTTGGGGATTCTACCGGGTGCATTCCCGTAGTTTCATATAACTGTGCAGGGGGTCTACCAGAAATCTAACCCGTAGCCCTAAAGTAAATGTGCAGGGGAATGTACCAGAAATCTAACCCGTAATCCCAAAGTAAACAGACAGGGGGAGCTACCAGAATCCTACATCTGTAGGCCCAATGTAAATACACAGCAGTAGCAAGAAAATATTCAAAGAAGGGAAATTTCATATTAAGACAACAAATATTTCTAGGCTAGCATGTTGCACGGAGTTCACGTAAACAAATTGAACAATTAAGTCAATTAAATCACTTAGACATGCTTTCATAGGCTAACAACAAGCTTAATACAAGTAATAAAAGCAGGAGAAGAAACATATTAATAAGTATTTAAAGAAACCCGAAATTCCTACAATTTGCACAAGTATGCACTTGTCACCTCACGTACAAGGTAATTAAATTACCAAATATAAAATCTTAAGGAGAAGGTCCCCCGCACAAGTTTAGACAAGCCACTTACATCGAACAAGCTCAATTCAACTCGTAACCATGCTTTTGCCACGACTATCCGACTCCAAATGGCCCAAATCTATTCAATTAAATTGTATATTATAAATAACACCTCAAGTAATTGATTCCATAATTATATTCTAAGCAAATACGCAAAATTAAGTAAAATAACACAAATGCCCTCATGCCCATGTCTCGTTATCGGGTAAAATGAATATTTTCGGAAGCCTAATACTCTCACAAGCTATGCATAACAAGAACACAAAAATCGGAGTTCATTTGACCCCTCAAATACCTTTTTTGGGGTCTCTTAAACTCAAGCCCTAATTACCCATTTCTCCCAAATTTTTCACCACTAATCAGGTATTTAATCAAATGAAAATGAGTTATGAAGTCAAAAGTGCTACCTCCAAGTGATTCCCCTTGAATCCCTCTTCAACCCTCTTCAAAAAGCTTCAAAATTGCCTAACAATGGAGGAAACTAGGCTAAAACTCGTGAAATTAACCTTTAATTTATTCTGCACAGGCTGTAAATTCCTTCTTCGCGAACGCGGTCAAAGCCTCGCGTTCGCGAAGCACAAAAATGACATTGCCTGAATCCTCTTACGTGAACGTGACACCTATATTGCGAACGCGATGGTTCCACAGACCAACCCTTCGCGAACGCGCTACACCTCTCGTGAACGCGATGAATAATTCCACCTCGAACCCAGCTGGCCACTTTCTTCTATGCGAGTGCGGTCCCCTTTCCACGAATACAATGCTCAAACATCACAACCCTTCGCGAATGTGGAGCCTTCCTCGCAAATTCGAAGGCAAAAATTCCATCATCTTCCACCGACTCTTCGCGGATGGTAGGGTCCACTCGCGAACGCAAAGATTAAATATCTACAATAGCTCAACCTGCAATTCTACAACTTTTTATAACTAAAAATAATCCGTTGAGCATCCGAAACTCACCCGGGGCCCCTGGGACCTTAACCAAAGGCATCAACATATCATAAAACCTTATTCAAACTTGTACCAATCTTCAAAACACTTCAAACAACATCAAATTCCCAAAAAATCATCGAATTTAATCCTAAGTTTATAAAATCTTCCGAATTCCGCTTTTGATCAAAAACCCAACCAAACCACCTCCCAATGACCAAAAATTTTGCACACATACCCCAATTGACATAACAAACCTACTACAACTCTCGGAATTCCATTCCTACCCTCGGATCAAAATCTCACTATTGAAACGGAAACTTCAAAAATTTAACTTTGGCATTTCAAGCCTAAATTAGCTACGAACCTCCAAAACACAATATGAACATGCCCCTAAGCCCAAAATTACCTAACGGATCTAGCAGAACTATCGGTTTTCCATTTTGAGGTCATCTTCACACTGTTGTGACTACGATCAACTTTCCAATGCTTAAGATCTCCTTTATGGACTAAGTGTCCCAAAACTCCCCGAAACTTAAAATCGAGCATCCTGACAAATCAAAATAGCACAAATAGACTCGGGGGAAGCAGTTAATAGGGGATCATGGCATTAATCCTTAAGACTACCAGTCGGGTTGTCACATCCTCCTACACTTAGTTTGTCATATAACGAGCATAGAGATATACCTGAAGTAGTAAAAAAATGAGGGTAACGGCTGCGCATATCCTACTTGGTCTCCCAGGTCGCCTCCTCTACCGCCTGATACCGCCATTGAACCTTCACTGACACAATATTGTTTGACCTCAGCTTTCTAACATGCCTGTCCAATATTGCCACTTGCTACTCAATATAGGATAGATCCTTGTCCAAGAAGACTGAACTGATGTCACGACCCGGATTTTTCCCTCAATATCGGGATCGTGATGGCGCCTACTCGTGGTAGCTAGGCAAACCACCGTATTCATACTATCCTATTTTTAACACAATTTTAATTAAATAAATGCGGAATACTTTATCGAAATGGAAATAACTAATTACAAAGTGAAAATCATACTGGAAATCCTCTACCCAAGACGTGGAGTCACCAACTCACAAACTACTATGGAATACTACACATAAAAGTCCGAAAGAAATATAACACAATTCCGTTTGTCTCGGAACAAAGAGACTCCGACTAATAACATAAATAAAGAGAGAGAGACGCCGGGCTCGCGGACGTCTGCAACCTACCTCGGCCTCAAATATGATCAACTCACACGCAATCTATTTACCGCCGCCGTTGCTCCCGATCGTAACCTCGGACTCCGTGCAAAAACGCACGGAAGTGTAGCATCAAGCACAACCGACCCCATGTGCTCGGTAAGTGCCCGGCTTATCCCGGCGAAGTAGTGACAAGCCTAGGACCGGACACTCACATAAACTTGTGCAATTCATTATATATATATACCACGGAATAACAAGAAATAACCAGGTAATAACACAATAAGGAATATCTCAAAGAATTCAACAATTAACAACAGAGTTAATAAATTCACAAGGAAAAACAAAGTATAATGTAAACACAAATAATATCAATTCAAGAAATAGCAAGCAGTTGCACGGCATCACCCTTCGTGCTTTTACTCTCATCCTCACCAAATAAACAAATAAAGTACACGGCATTACCCTTCGTGCTTTTACTCTCATCCTCACATCCATAGTACGGCATGATCCTTCGTACATGGTTCAATAACAGAGGGCACGGCATGATCCTTCGTGCATAATCAATAAATAAACATGGCACGGCATTAAATTTCGTACATAAATAAATAAACATGGCACGGCATCACCCTTCGTGCATTATCACTCTTCCTCACCCAAATAACAATCACAGAGTTAAGGGCAAAGAAAGAAACAGTAATTCATAAATCGTCCCATCAAGGGCAATCAATAATTATCTTCACAACGAGTCCCAACAAGGGAGAACAATAACAATTCATCTGTAATATATCTCAAAATAATCACTTTCCAACGACTCACGGTCATACTAGACGCGAGTGTATGGATGCTCGTCACCACAGCCCATACACCGCACTCGATCACATAACACATAACACATAATCCTATTCCCTCAAGCTAGGATAGAACAAACACTTACCTCGAATGCTTATGAACAATTCAATCCGTGGAAATGTCTTTTCTTTCAATTTGGCTCCAATCCAACCGTATCTATACACAATTGATTTAATATCATCAATTCTACTCAACAAACTAATTCTTAAGACCAAATACAACTTTTACAACATTCCGCCCGGAATAGTGAATTTCAACCCCGGGCCCACATGGTCGGAACTCGGGGTTAGGACCAAAATCCGGTTACCCATCCCCCACGAGTTCATGTATATGATTTGTTTCAAAATCGGACCTCAATTCGAGGTCCAATTTCCCAATTTATGAAAAACCCTATTTTCTAACAAAAACAAGAATTCTACCATGAAAATCATTGATTTTTAATGAAAAAACATGTTTAATGATGTTAGGAATTGAAAGAATTAAGTAAAAAGTGACTTACAATCGTTTTGATGAAGAAGAAATCCTTGAAGAATCGCAAATGGGTGTTTTGGTTTTGTAAAAAGTGAAGAAATGACTGAAATTCGTGTTTTTCAGGTCTCCGTGTTCGCATTTGCGAACATGGGTTCGCAATTGCGAACCCCGACCAATTTCTGGAGTTTGAAAAATAAGCTAAGGCTGGGAAGTTCGCATTTGCGAACATTTGTTCGCATTTGCGATCACTGGCAGACAAAGGGGTGTTCGCATTTGCGAACTAATGTTCGCATTTGCGAACACATGCTGTATAAGGCAGTGTTCGCATTTGCGAACAATAGTCCGCATTTGCGAACCAAGGCAGTATGGGGAATGTTCGCATTTGCGAACATAGGCAGGTTCTGGGGACTTTCGCAAATGCGAATAATTGTTCGCATTTGCGAACAAGGCTGGGCCAAAGGGGGCTTCGCATTTGCGATGAAGGTTCGCATTTGCGAGCCTTGCCTTACACTGTCCCCTTCGCAATTGCGAGAAATTCTTCGCAATTGCGAAGCCAACAGCTGGGTGAAAAACCAGCAGTTCAAAAATTCAGGATTTCATCCAACGGCCTATCAAATCTTTACCCGAGCCTCCCGGGCTCCAAACCAAACATGTACATAACCTCAAAAACACATTATGGACTTGTTCGTGCGATCACATCGCCAATATCACTTCGTTTTAATCAAAACAAGCCTCAAACTCATGATTTTCATACTTTTGATTTTCAAAACTTCTTAACTTGGAACTCATGGTCCAAAACATCTCAAACGACATCCAAATGTCACCAAACTTTACAGAAATCACATATATAATATTTAAGACTTGTACCGGGCGTCGGAACCAAAATACGAGCCCGATACCAAGGTCAATTAATTTATTTCCTTTAATAATTACATCAAAAACAATTTCACATAAAAATTCATAACTTGGGCTCTAGGCCTCGGAATTCGACTCCGGACGCATGTCCAAGTCCCATATTTTTCTACGGACCTCTCGGGACCATCCAATCTCGGGTCCGGATCCGTTTACCAAAAATGTTGACCGAAGTCAACCATATCAATATTAATATCATTTTTATCCAAATTTCTCATAGAATTCAAGTTTTCTATCACAAAATCTTTTCGGCTACATGCTCGGATCGTGCACGTAAATCGAGGCAACATGGAATGAGGTTTTCAAGGCCTCAAAAGCTCGAAATGATTAATAAAATAAGTGATGACCCTTTGGGTCGTCAGAATCTCCACCTCTAAAACAACAGTTCGTCCTCGAACGGACAAAAGAAAGAAGTACCCGAGTCAGGAAACAAGTGTGGGTAGCGGCTCCGCATATCGGACTCGGACTCCCAGGTCGATGCCTCAGGAGGCTGACCTCTCCACTGAACACGCACAGAAGGATAACTCTTCGACCTCAACTGTCGAACCTGCCGGTCTAGAATGGCTACCGGTTCCTCCTCGTAAGATAGATCATTGTCCAATTGGACCGTACTGAAGTCTAACACATGTGTGGGATCGACGTGGTATCTCCGAAGCATAGATACGTGATAAACGGGATGCACGGCTGATAAGCTAGGCGGCAAAGCTAATCTGTAAGCCACCCCTCCCACTCTGTCTAAAATCTCAAATAGACCAATATACCTAGGGCTGAGCTTGCCCTTCTTCCCGAACCTCATCACGCCCTTCATAGGCGACACTCGGAGCAATACTCGTTCACCAACCATGAAATCTACATCTCGAACCTTACGATCCGCATAAGTCTTCCGCCTGGACTGAGCTGAACGCAATCTCTCCCGAATAGTCTTGACCTTATCCAAGGCCTCCTGAACTAAGTCTGTACCCAACAACCGAGCCTCTCCCGATTCAAACCATCCAACTGGTGATCGACATTGCTTACCATACAACACCTCATACGGAGCCATCTGGATGCTAGACTGGTAACCGTTATTGTAGGCGAACTCTGCTAATGGCAGAAACTGGTCCCACGAGACTCCGAAATCAATAACACGGGCTCGAAGCATGTTCTCTAGAATCTGAATAGTCCTCTCGGACTGGCCATCCGTCTGAGGATGAAATGTTGTACTCAACTGAACCTGGGTGCCTAACTCCTGCTGGACCGCTCTCCAGAACCGCGAGGTAAACTGCGTACCCCGATCAGAGATAATAGATATTGGCACCCCATGGAGACGAACAATCTCCCTAATGTAAACCTCCGCTAACCTCTCCGACGAGTGGGAGACAGATACTGGAATAAAGTGTGCCGACTTGGTCAACCTATCAACAATGACCCAAATAGCATCAAATTTCCTCCGAGTCAAAGGAAGTCCAGTAACGAAGTCCATTATGATCCGCTCCCATTTCCACTCGGGAATTTCAATCCTCCGGAATACACCACCAGGTCTCCGGTGCTCATATTTCACCTGCTGACAATTTAGACACCGAGCGACATACACAACGATATCTTTCTTCATTCCGCGCCACCAATAGTGTTGCCGTAAGTCCTGGTACATCTTCGCGGCGCCTGGGTGAATAGAATACCGCGAACTGTGGGCCTTCGCTAAGATCAACTCTCGAATCCCTTCGACATTGGGCACACAAACTCGACCCTGCAATTTCAATACCCCATCATCATCTAGGTTTACCCGTGTGGCACCTCCCCGCTGTACTGTATCTCTCAACTCACGCAAATGAGGATCATCAAATTGCCTCTCACGGATACGCTCTAATAAAGAAGAAAGAGCAACCGTGCAGGCTAACACCCTGCTAGGCTCAGAAATGTCTAATCTCACGAACCGGTTGGCTAAGGCCTGAACATCTAGAGCTAATGGTCTCTGATTGACCGGAATATATGCAAGACTACCCATGCCGGCATACTTTCTACTCAATGCATCGGCCACCACATTGGCCTTACCTGGGTGATATAATATAGTAACATCATAGTCTTTTAGCAACTCTAACCATCTCCGCTGTCGTAGATTCAACTCCTTCTGTTTGAACAAGTACCGTAGGCTTTTGTGATCGGTGTACACCTCACATGTCACACCATATAGATAATGCCTCCAGATCTTTAAGGCATGAACCACTGCTGCTAACTCAAGATCATGAACTGGATAATTCTTCTCATGTATCTTTAACTGCCTCGAAGCATAAGCGATAACCTTACCATCCTGCATCAATACCGCTCCAAGCCCTGTACGAGATGCGTCACAATAAACTGTATAAGGCCATGTACCTGTAGGTAGTATCAACACTGGTGCGGTGGTCAAGGCTGTCTTGAGCTTCTGAAAAGCTCGCCTCACACTCCTCTGACCACTGAAACTGGACACCCTTCTGGGTCAACCTGGTCATCGGGGCCGCAATAGAAGAAAACCCCTCTACAAAACGACGGTAGTAACCTGCTAATCCCAAGAAACTCCGGATCTCGATCACTGAAGCTGGTCGAGGCCAATTCTGGACTGCCTCAATCTTCTTTGGGTCTACCTGAATACCTTTCACTGATACAATGTGACCCAGAAATGCTACCGAACTCAGCCAGAACTCACATTTAGAAAATTTGGCATATAGCTGGTTATCTTTCAGAGTCTGAAGAACCACTCTGAGGTGCTGCTCGTGCTCTTCCTGGCTGCGGGAGTACACCAGGATGTCATCTATGAAGACTATCACGAACAGATCTAAGTAAGGCCTGAATACCCGATTCATCAACTCCATGAATGCTGCTGGGGCATTGGACAACCCGAAGGACATGACCAAGAACTCATAATGCCCATATCTAGAGCGAAAGGTCGTCTTAGGAATGTCAGCCGCCCTGATCTTCAGCTGATGGTAGCCTGACCTCAAGTCTATCTTAGAAAATACCCTCGCTCCCTGGAGTTGGTCAAACAAATCATCAATCCTCGGCAGTGGATATTTATTTTTGATAGTCACCTTGTTTAACTGCCGGTAATCAATACACATCCGCATCGAGCCATCCTTCTTCTTTACAAATAATACAGGTGCTCCCCAGGGGGAAACACTGGGCCTGATAAAGCCCTTCTCAAGAAGGTCCTGCAACCGATCTTTCAACTCTTTTAGTTCCGGCGGGGCCATACGATAGGGTGGAATAGAGATGGGCTGAGTGCCCGGTGCCAGATCAATACAGAAATCAATATCTCTGTCGGGTGGCATGCCCGGCAGGTCTGAAGGAAAAACCTCCGAAAACTCCCGTGCAATAGGGACCGACTCAATGGAAGGAACTTCTGCGCTGGAATCACGAACATAAGTCAGATAAGCTAGACACCCCTTCTCGACCATGCGTCGAGCCTTAACATAAGAAATAACAGTGCGAACGGAGTGGCTTGAGGTACCTTTCCACTCTAGTCGGGGTGATTCTGGCAAGGCTAAGGTCACCGTCTTAGCATGGCAATCAAGAATAGCTTGGTATGGGGACAACCAGTCCATCCCCAATATGACATCAAAATCTACCATATCCAAAAGCAACAGATCAACACGGGTCTCGAGACCCCCAAATATAACTACGCACGAACGATGCACCCGATCGACTACAATGGAGTCACCCGCTGGTGTAGCCACATAAACTGGAATATCCAGAGCATAGCCGGGCACGGCCAAATACGGTGCGAAGTAGGAAGACACATAGGAATATGTAGATCCGAGGGTCAAATAATGCCGAAGCACCTCCGCCACACACGAGAATAGTACTTGTAATCACGGCATCCGATGCCTCTCGCCTCCGGCTCGGGCCGGTAAAGCATAGAATCGGGGATCCGCACCTCCCCTCCGAGGCTGCGTCTCTAGGACGACCATCAGCCGGCTGACCTCTACCTCTGGCTGGACGGTCTCCGCCTCTGCGGTCTCGACCTCCGCCTCTATAATCTCGCCCCCGCCTGCGGCCGGGCTGGGTAGGCCGAGGGTCGGCCGGGGCTCGAATCATGGGACGAGGACCTCGCCCCGCCGAGAGTTGCCCGCTGCTAGAGGGCAATTCTCGATAAAATGACCCGGGTCACCACAACCGTAGCAACTCTTGGGCTGATAGGGCTGCCGGCCCCGACGACTCGAATGGCCTCCACGAACACTCCGAAGAGGCCGAGCATTAATAGGAAGCTCTGGTCCGAATGATGCCCACGAGAACTGCGATCACTTGGTCCACCCTGTGAAGCTCGAAGGGCGGAATGAAAAGGCTCGGAGGAACTGGCCTCTATCAAAGGATTCTCTGCCACCGGAGGAAGAACCACCAAATCTGCCTGAATGACGAGGCCTCTTATCTGAAGAATAACCGCCTCCCCTAGCAAGAGCCATCTCGACTCTGCGTGCTGCATTGGCTGCCTCCTGAAATGATATGTCACTCCCCACGCCCATAGCCATCTGGAGTCTAATCGGCTGATTAAGCCCATCTATAAATCCGCGGACCCTCTCCCGCTCCGTGGGAAGTATCACCACTGCATGACGAGCCAAGTCGATAAATCTCGTCTCATACTGTGTAACTGTCATAGTACCCTGATGGAGGCACTCAAACTACCTCCGAAGTACATCCCTCTGAGTAGCAGGGAGAAACTTCTCCATAAATAGTTCCGCAAACTGATCCCGTGATAAAGCTGGGGACCCTGCTGGTCGAGTCGGGCAATAATCTCTCCACCAAGTCTTGGCGGATCCTGCAAGCCTGAAGGTACCGAAGTCAACTCCGTTTGTCTCCACGATCCCCATAGTCTTGAGAATCTCATGGCAGTCGAATAAGAAGTCCCGAGGATCCTCCGATGCGGCTCCACCCGAATGTAGTGGTAAACAGCTTGGAGAACCGATCAAGCCTCCATAACGAATCAAGAGTCATGGCCGCTCCATCACCGGCATGAGCCGTGGTACTCGACCGAGTCGCCACAGTCGGGCCGGATCACGGTGCTCGAGGCCGAGGAGCTACGGCTCCGGAGTATGAGCAATAGGAGTCCGGGCCCTCCTCCGGCCCGAGAAGTGGCTGGCAACTGATAATAGACCCGCTCCGGCAATGTCGTCCATGAATCCCGCTATTCCGACCAAGGCATCCCGGAGATCCGGGGTAAATAAAGTCTCTCCCGGGACCTGAGCTGGGCCCACTGGAGCTGCTGGAGCCGGAACCTCCTCGTCAATCTCAATATGAGGCTCCACCTCTGGAGTCGCTAAGAGGAAGAAAAGCTTATTCCATCATTTCCAGGGGAAAGCGAACTCAAGTGAAGTTAAGCCGAGTCTGCTTCGCACCTTTGCTACCGGGCATTCACCGCCAGTCACTCCTAAATCTACCTGGTATGGACTGCTAAATCGATTCGTTGACTTTATCATCAACCTTGATTTCGCTACGCTCAATAAGAACCCGGAATAGCGGAAATAGGTTCGTGTTCCGCTTCCAAAGTCAGTCGTCTTTGCCCAAGTGTGAACTGCAGACGACTCTCCAGTGGTTCCATTCCTTCTTACCTCTGATCCTTTATCTACCGTTCAATCTATTGATTTAATTTCTTCTCGACTGGCCTATTACGCACTCGGGCCAATCTACTACACGCTAATAATGGTCTTTTGGATTTCATCTCCTACAAAAATAGCAAGTGGTTGGCCGTTCGATCGAGTCCATCCCTTGAAGTCGTACCCTCCCAGTATGCGTGAGTCTTCCGCCGATTGACAGAAATGCCGGCCGGAATTCGAGAACGGTCCATCCCACCATAATGGATCTCTCCTACCGCTACCTACTAGTGGATCGATTTAGGTAGCTGCTGTGAGCACGTGATTTTTACCCTATATATGAGTTATTCCCATAAATTCAAAATAAATAACTTTTCCCTATTTTTACAATTCGTGTGTTAATTGCTCATGTTAATTCATATAAAAATACAAAAAAGAAATAAAATACAGAAAATAAAAAAAAATACAATACAAATACCAAGTGAAAATACAATACAAATGTGGGGAAATAAGAATAAAGAGAGATTCGATTCGGGCTAAAAAATACCCCAAAATCCCAAGCCCAAATTTCCCATGACCCAAACCCAAATAAACCCAAACAACCCTAGCCCATTCTCTACAAAAGATACCCATCTCATTCTTCTCCAGGCTGGAGAAAAAACAGAGGCACACGCAGAAGAAAGGCTGGCAGCGGCGCAGCAAAAACGGAGAACCCTCTCCCACTTCATCGTTGACACAATCACAAGGAGAACCAAGCCTCGCTGCTGCTGCTTCTTCTTCATTTCACATTGTTCAACGCCACACTCTCATCCTTGAATACACACACATATACAAGGTGAAAAAACAGAGGCAAAAATTCAGAGAGAGAACACACACTCATTAATACACACAGCCGCTTGGTTCAACGAACAAAATGAAGGAGAGACAGAGAGTGTGCGTGTGTGTCCTGGCTTCTGTCAGTTTCTGAAATCTTGGGTCTCTTCAAATTCCTCTAATTTCTTCGTCCTTTCCTTTTTCTTAAAGTAATTTTTTACTAAATACTTGTTAGTGTAGTAAGCAAATTCTAACAACATTGTTGTAGGTTGGTATTCATACCTTTAGCAGTGTAATTTACTGGGTTTTGTCACAACACAAGTAATAACTCTGGCACAGGGATACAATTAGCCTCATTTCACTGGGATCTGTCTTCTCTTCCTTTACAGCAGAATTGTTGCAATACTCTTCTAATGTCAATATCTTGTTCGAACAAATTCGAGGTTGCCGGAGACGTCGGGTACTCTCCGTTGGTTTTCCAGTTTGACTGCTACTGATTTTGTTCGTAGCTGGGTCGATTTCTGATTGTAACTGTCGCGCCGTTTCTATTCGCGTAATTGCTGCATTTCAATTAATTGGAAAGCTAATTTCAGCTTCAATCAAGGTCTATCATCGATTTGTCTCTACTGTGACTTGTTCGAATCTGCTGCCTAGAGAGTCACTGAACTCTATTTTCAAGTTCCATTACCTTCATTGTCGAGTTTTTGATAGTTTCGCTACTGTCAAGGAGTTCGAATTTCATGCTTCTATTCCTGATTTTGGTTGGCCCATGCTCGCTGTTTTTCTGCCGATTAGCTAGAGGTGACTTGATGTCTGCTCGAGGATGCCGACATGGTTTTTTTTTCCTTATCCGATCAAGTTACTGAAATCTAATCAACAATTTGCAGATTAAGGTCCATCTAAACTTATCTCTTTTTATATTTTTGTTGTCTCTGTTTGCATATGTGTTTTACATGATGCTGGCTCGTTATCTGCCCCGTTCATCCGTCTAAATGTCTCGGTCACACTCACTGATCTTGTTTGTTGTTTCACATATTTGTTAGAAGTTTCAGCAGTGCAATGGCAACTCATGCGTACAATTTCTTTTGGTATCCAATTTTGTGTGTGATCAATATTTAATGGTTTTAAATTCTTGCCTTTTGGTGTATTTTCTTTTTGAGGTCCTAATGTTATGTTGAAGCGCTTGGGATACTGTTTTTGCCTAACTCATGGTTAAAACTTCTTTGTGACCAACTACTTTGTGAAATTGAAAGGAAGTGAGATGGTCTTATCAGTTACAATTGATTATCATTGGATGGCTTTGGTTTTATGCTGTAAATTGAACTCAATACACAATTGCGGGGCCCTCAAATAAATTGTTATAAAAAACTTAGACTCGGGAAGACCGTTTAGCGAATTTCACGGTCTTTCCCAAAGTTAACAACATGATAGACCTTTAGGCACGACTTTAATAAAATTACTTTCCTATGAACGAGTGTGCACCTGGTGCAACTCAAATCCTACTCTCGGCGAAACTGAAACACATTAAAGTCACAGGCGTACCGGTTGCGGTGTGACTCGAAATGTGTTTTCGTGACGTCGCAATTCTTCTAAAATTGAAAAGCGGAACATAATAGCACATAGTTAAAATATATAAAGAAATCGGATAAAAACAAAAATAGCAGTTGAGCGACCGTGCTAAAACCACGGAATCCGGGAGTGCCTAACACCTTCTCCCGGGTTAACAGAATTCCTTATCCAGGTTTCTAGTTTCGCACACTGTATACGGAGTCATAAATTTCCTCGGTTCGGGATTAAACCGGTGACTTGGGACACCATTATTTTCCTGAGTGGCGACTCTGAAAAATTAAATAAATTGATCCCGTTCCGACTGTCCTTTAAGTGGAAAAACTCCTCCACTGATTATTATTATATCCCTTCTCGGGGTGTAGTAGTAAACAGTGGCACATTTACGTTTTTACGTATACGTATATGTACGGTAAAAAAAAAGGAGGTGTGACAGCTCTGGCGACTCTGCTGGGGATAAGTAACCCAGAACTTCGGTTCGGGGTTTAAGAATTCAAGCTCAGTTAAAATTGCTGTTTTTGCTTATATCCGATTTCCTTATATGTTTTGATTAATGTGCTACATGTTTACCGCTTTGATATTACGTGAACTGTATATATAAAAATTGTGCCGAAAACCCTTCTCTTCTTATCTCCGGGGATGTGCTTACTGGTTGAGACTCCCCTTTCTGTTAAAGTCACCATAAATTAAGAAAACAGAGGCCGGATAAGTTACAAAGCCGATTGACTCGGCGGGTCACCGGTACGTAGCCCCTTCCTCGATTCGAGTTGTCCGCTCGGGTACACGGTCTAGCAATCCATGAAACCATAAGATTTTGAACATAGGTCTAGGACGATTATTTGCATCATATCTGACTTAGGGGACTCAACACAGGGGTTGGGTCCGTCTAGGACAGGTGACCCGGTAACCAAAAGACCGAGCATGTTATATGTTGCATTTATTTGTCCTATTATGCCGATTGGCTAAATTCCTGAAAACAAAAAGAGAGAAATTTTAGATATCGAAATATTGTCGATTGCTTGAAAAGAAAATTTGAAAAATAGGTAGAACAATTTTTGTTAAAATAATTGGTCAAATAATCTGACCGAACTACGCAGGTTTGATTCTCGCCATTAGGTGGGATACGTAGGCAACCCTCATCGGGTCCAACCACCCCTTTTAAAAAATCAAAAAAAATGTGTGTTTAATTTTGTCAATAAAATCAAAGTGATGCCGTTTTTGCAAATAGCCGAATGTTCTGAAAGGACGCCGGAAGGCTGTTTTTTGCAAAAATAGCCACTTTGAATCATTTTTAATAATTTGCGGGCACGACCTTGAAATATTCCTTGTGGAAATGTTGCAAGGTCATAGCCGCAAAATCAAGTCCGGGTTCACACCCTTTTTGCAAAAAAATAACCAAAAAATGTCAAATTTTTGATTTTGTTATAAATAAGTCGGGTGAAGCTATTCTTGCTTAAAATAAGCCGAATGTCCCTCAAAAAGACACCGAAAGGCTGTTTTTGCAAGAATAGCCACTTTGAGTCATTTGTAAATAATTTTGGACACAGCCTGGAAATATTCCCTCGCGGAAATGTCGAAAGGCTGTATCCGCAAAAATCAAGTTTTGAGTCATCACTCAACTTTACAAAAATAACCACTTTATCAAATAAGCCATTACATGGCCGGAATTTTGCCGAAATAGCCATATTTTTGCATTTTTAATTCCTCAGTCTTGTGTTGGCCTGTGTCGGAGCTGAACGAAGCCCCATAGGCCCCAGGATAAAAATTTTGAATTTGCATCTTCTCAAATAATTTTTGCAAAAATAGTCATTTTGTCAAATAAGCCATTATGTGGCCAATTTTGTAGAAATAGTCATAATTGACGCCAAAAATATTCTTATTTTTTGTAGAAATCTCCGATACAAAATGTGAAAGTTTTTCAAGTTTGTAGTCGGTTTCTGTAATTTTTCCTTCAAAAAAAAAAAAAAAAAAAATCAAATAAACATATCTTTATTTCTTGCATTAATTTGCAAGAACTACGCTCGGTCTGATTCATGCGGGGTCATGATACGTAGGCAATCCACATAGGATTCGACCATTTCCATAACCAAAAAAAAAAAGAATAGAAAATGAAAAAAAACCACAAAAAGGGAAAAGAAAAGAAAATAGCAAAAAAAGAAAAAAAAAGGAAATCAATAAGTGGAATACCTTAACGCTAACCCGGTGGTTTCGTTTTGTTGATCCAGAAAGTCGAGGTGGTTGGTTGTGGTAAATTGGAAAGCAAGATCCAAGGAAAATGATAACCGACATCGAAGCTGTTACGAGTGCTCAAGAGACTCAGGGTCAAAAAATTCAACAAGGGTCTACTATGGTTGAGGAAAACGGAGCATTGAAACAACAAATGACCAAAATGTGGGCCAATGGCCAAGGACAGCCTTCTCATGAGTCACAATCTGCTATACAACAAGAACAGTACCACTCTCCCGAGTACCACTCGTACTCGTTTGACCTTCCTGCAAACGTTGAGAAGCTTACCCGAAAGAATGTACGGGAAGAAATGGCCCAAAGATTGAAGAGATTAGAACGACAACTGAAAAACATGCAAGAAATGGCAGGTCAAAAGAGTGTTGCCTTCAGAGATCTTTGTATGTTCCCCGATGTCCACTTGCCGCCTGGTTTCAAGGTTCCCAAATTGGAAAAGTATGATGGACGCGGAAACCCCATAGCCCACCTGAAAAGGTATTGCAACCAATTGAGAGGTGTGGGAAGAAAAGAAGAATTGCTTATGGCTTATTTTGGGGAAAGCCTCTCGGGAGTAGCATCTGAATGGTTTTGGGATCAGGACGCATCTGGTTGGCACGTCCGGGATGATTTGGCACAAGCCTTTATCAAACAGTTTCAATACAATATTGACGTCACCCCAAACCGCATTTCCCTTTCTAAATTGAAAAAGAAACCAACTGAAAGTTTCAGGGAATATGCCATCAAATGGAGAGAGCAGGCAGCGAGAGCTAAGCCACCCATGAATGATCACGAGTTGGCCACTGTTTTCCTTCAGGCTCAAGAGCCGGATTACTTTCAAAACATGATATCTGCGGTTGGTCACTCCTTTGAAGAAATAATCAAAATGGGAGAAATGGTGGAAGATGGTCTTAAGACAGGCAAAATTATAAGTCAAGCAGCTCTCAAAAATGCGGCTCAGGATGCCCAAAGTGAATTCAGTGATATGAATGGAAGGGATGACGAAATCATGATGACATCAGGGTCGAGAAGAGGTCCTATGAGAACATCTCGAAGGTATATGCAACCTCATCAAGTTTTCCATGACCCCTTTAAGCATTACTACCCGCCTCAGAACCCTCCATACTCTGTTGATCCAGTCCAGTATGTTGCTCAATCCTCAAAACACTCAAGAAAGCGAGCCCGCACATCACAAAATCTTTACCAACCTCCGCAAAATTTTCAAATACCTTATAACCCACATCCAAGTCAGGGGTATGGAAAGGAACAGAAGTTGAAAGATAATTTTACACCAATAGGAGAGTCCTATGCAAGCTTGTTTGAGAAGCTAAAAAGACGTGGCGTGATTGCACCCATCCCTCCAAACCGGGTGGACCGACGTGCGAGAAGTTTTGACTCATCCAAAAGGTGTAAATACCATTCCAATGCCCTGGGGCACGATGTTGAAAGTTGTCGGGATTTGAAAAGAGAGATAGAAAGAATGATTCAGGAAGGAATAATTGTGGTCCAAGGCAGTGGCATCCAAAACATTGCACAGAATCCTTTACCTGCACATAACGAAGCACATTTTGCGGGAATGATGCCCGGTGACGTGGGTGATGAAAATCTTCTTGGGAGGTCAACTGAAGTTGAAGATATTGAAACAGAAAGTGATCTTGGCAACATTAATGCGGAATTCAGTGGCTAGGATGCCATGCTTGTCAATTGGGAAGGCGCTCCGTCTCTTGGAGTTTTGGTGGTATATTTTAGTGTCATCTCTTTTGCCCGGATTATTTCAGGGTTGTAATCCGGACGTTGTCTTGAGAGTCAAAACCCTTCTGTCTTTCCACTTTGCTTTGTTTTACTAATAAATTTGTTTAGTGCTGTCTAGGTTTGTAATTCTAGTCTAGTCTGTTAGTTTTGTTGTTCGTTTTGTTGTTTCAATCCATCAGTTTAATACAACTCTCTGTTTCTCGTCATTTCTAGTCATTCCATTTCTAATCACTTTACAGTTCTTCTCATACTGACCTTAGCAACATGACATGCACATAATTCTCGGCTTGATTTTAAAAGTCAATTTAACAATGAACCAATGTTGAAGATGTAATGATACTCGCAAGAAATGAAACATATTGGAATACTGTGAAACTTGAATCAAGTGAATACTGGGGGAAAACAGAACATAAAGAAATGCCTTGGAAATGCATCATCGGTTTAAAGCCAAAGGCAAAAGTACCCCAAAGCTAAAGGAACCATTCGTGGTATCGGGATTGTTGCTCAATGGCACTGAGAGTCGTCAAGACAAATATGTGAATCAATCAAAGGTGTTTAACTGTGTAGTTTGTACTTGGTAGGTTTTGAAGATTGGAATGACGAAGGCATTATGTTCGGCTATCCAAACACTTTATCCATTGCTACCCCTTTGAGCCATATTATATTTTCTTTCATATCCCTCTTTCGGAATCAACAACAAAAATTGAGGATTGAGCGGGGAAATCAAATGGAGAAACAAAAAGAAAAAAAAAGAGAAAGAGAAAAAGAAAAAGAAAAGAAAAAAATCGGGAGAAGTCAAGATGCAACAATGAATACGGACGTAGTTTGAACTACGTCTGACTTGATCCCGAAAGGGTACGTAGGCAGCCTCTCTGAGGTTCAGTCACAATAAAGGAAAAATGAATGAAAAAAAACGGGAAAAAGTCAAAAGAAATTTATAAATTGATGACGTAGTCTAAACTACGTCTGACTTGATCCCGAAAGGGTACGTAGGCAGCCTCACTGAGGTTCAGTCACAATAAAGGAAAAATCCAAAAAAATTCCCCAAGAAGGAAACTGGGGCAGAAGTTATGGTTGTCGAATAAATAAGATTCCGAAAGTTGTAATTTTAACCCACGATGAAATATTTTTGAGCCTTTATATCCTTTTTTCTATATCCCATCCAAAAGCCTGCATTACGGTCCAAAGGAAGACCTTCCGACCAATCGTCAAGAAATGTCGAGTCAAACGAGCAAAGGTGAATCACATCAAGGGCAACACTCCAGTCCGAACAAAGGAGAATGAAGAATTCAAGATGATGAGAACCACCACGAGACTCCAAGATGAGAGAAATCAAAATGAGAGAGTCTTATCGGTGAAAACCTGCACGGGCACCGTAAGGCGACAGTGAGTTGAGAGAAAAGAGCAAATGAGAGAGGCTTGATGGTGAAAACCCTATGGGCACTACAAGTCGACTAAGGATCGGATCAAAGAAATGAAGTGTTGAAGACCGATTTCACAGCAGAACTTTGCAACAAGAGTTGAACATCAACTTTGCTATACGGAGAAGGCCAAAAGTGCGTGTCAAGGTCGCTAGAGTCGGTATTCAAAATCCGATAGGTCATTCTTCTGTAGGTTTCTTGTTAGGAATTATGTTTTCCTTTCTTTCTATCCTTTGTACCTTGTTTTACCCTCCATCTTATTGAGTCTGTCGGGTCATAACAAGTATAGAAACGATTTCAAAATTTGCCACCAAGCTTTCCAATTGCACAAGATGGGATTTGGCCAACACGACAATTGTCGTAAGTCAGGAAAAGACAAGGCCAGTGCTTTAAGCCAAAAGAGCAACATATGCAATGGAGCGGGCAACAATAAAAATGTTTGGGGTTCATGCAAGACACAAAGGTCGGCAAAGAGCCAATTCGGGAACAATACAATAAATGGAAACATGGGGTTTGAACAGAGAAAGAATAAAAAGAATAGTCGGTGAACAGGCCAAGCATTCAAGTGGAAAGTTCAAGGCCACAACCAACCACCGCATTTTTAAACTGACAGAGTTTTCTTTGCTTTGAAACAGGAGCAAAAGATATGGTCAAACTGGGGCAGGAAAAAATTTTCTGTCATCGGATAATCATCCGAAGAGCATGAATGTGAATACAATTGTTTTTTGAAGATGAACAATGCAAGTTGAAAGGTGAAGGAAATAACTGTTAGAGAATGATAAGATCTTAGTCTGTTGAAACTTTCTCCTAAGACAAAAGTCTTAGTCTGATGAATTTTTCACCTAAGATGAAAGGAAAGAATCTTAGTCTGCTGAATCTTTCTCCCAAGATAAAAGTCTTGGTCTGATGAATTTTTCACCTAAGATAAAGAGATAATGCAATGAAAAAAAAAAGGAAGGCAGAAGCCAATGAAAGTAGAAGTTGGAAAAGGAAATAAAGGCATAATTTGAAACAAAAAGGAAAGGCATAATTTGAAAGGTAAAATCAGAAGTTTGGGAAATAAAGAAAGTTAAAAGTTGAAAAGAAAGAAAAGTTTGTTGAATGTGAAAGACTTAAGAAAGTCTAAATTGCAAATGGACCCAGTCTGATGAGTTATCTCCTGGAGTCATAAACTCAGTCCGATGGATAATCCTCCTGAGACCATGCAAATGAATAGACCCAGTCCGAAGAGTTATCTCCTGGAGTCATAAACTCAGTCCGATGGATAATCCTCCCGAGATTACATTGAAATGGACATAGTCCAGTAAGATACAATCTTAGTCTGTTGAATCTTTCTCCCAAGATAAAAGTCTTGGTCCGATGAATTTTTCACCTAAGATGAAAGGAAACAATCTTAGTCTGTTGAATCTTTCTCCCAAGATAAAAGTGTTGGTCTGATGAATTTTTCACCTAAGATAAAGAGATAATGAAATGAGAAAACAAAAGGAAGGGCCGAATTCAATGAAAGTAGAAGTTGGAAAAAGAAATGAAGGCATAATTTGAAACGAAAAGGAAGGGCATAATTTGAAAGGTAAAATCAGAAGTTGGAAAAGAAAGAAAGGTAAGAAGTTGAAAAGAAAGAAAAGTTTGTTGAATTTGAAAGGCTTAAGAAAGTCCGAATTGCAAATGGACCCAGTCTGATGAATTATCTCCTGGAGTCATAAACTCAGTCCGATGGATAATCCTCCTAAGATTACATTGAAATGGACATAGTCCAGTGAGATACAATCTTAGTCTGTTGAAACTTTCTCCCAAGATAAAAGTCTTGGTCTGATGAATGTTTCACTTAAGATAAAGAGATAAGCAGCCGAAAGTTACACGGCAGGAGAAAAGCAAAAAAGAGGAAGGCAATAAGAAGCAGGGACGGCAGATGCCAGTTGCCAGCAGTTTATATCTAATAAATTTTGTTTCATGAAGGAACAAATTGTCACTCATCACTTTAAAGTGAATGTGATCGATGTGGAAAATAGAAAACACAAAAAGAGAAAGTTCGCCAAATAAGTGGAGAAATTCACAGGCAAGAGATAATTGGTAAAAGAAAATACCAAAAAGAGGAAGATAGCATCCTTTAAAATCCACTCCCCGGTCCTCAGGCTGCGGGAATACATTTTTTGCATTGCACGTTTAATTTCTGTTAGGCGCCCACCTTCTAATACGGGAATACTTTTCTGCATCGCATTGCACGTTTAATTTCTGTTAGGCGCCCACCTTCAAATACGGGAATACTTTTCTGCATTCGCATTGCACGTTTAAATTCCGTTAGGTGCCCACCTTCAAATACGGGAATACTTTTCTGCATTCGCATTGCACGTTTAAATTCTGTTAGGTGCCCACCTTCTAATACGGGTAACATCTTTTAAAATCCATTCCCCAGTCCTCAGGCTGAGGGGATACTGTTTTGCATCTGCATTTGAAGTTTTAAATTGTTGTTGAAGTCGGGGTGCCCGCCCGAAGAATGGAATGGCAATTTAATTTCTGTTAGGTGCCCACCATCTAATACGGGAATACTTTTCTGCATTTTGCATTGCACGTTTAATTTACGTTAGGTGCCCACCTTCAAATACGGGAATACTTTTCTGCATTCGCATTGCACGTTTAATTTCTGTTAGGTGCCCACCTTCAAATACGGGAATACTTTATGCATCGCATTGCACGTTTAATTTCTGTTAGGCGCCCACCTTCTAACACGGGAATATTTTTCTGCATTTCATTTCATACATGTCAGCATTTAAAAAAAAAATGATATTCTGACATTCAATAACATGATGTGCCCAGTCACCATACTAGGGCAGAAAAATCTTTCTTTGGTTGTTTATTTTGTCACAAGCAGGGGTCCACTTGGAGGATGGACGAATACTTCATATTGAAGAATGTTTAAACAAGTCAAGGCTCAGCAACTTGCCCATCTGAAATCATGGGCACTATATGTCCGGACTTGATCCAAAAGGTGAAGAAGATTGAACCAACACATGCGGCTAACAAGCATCAAGATTCAGATCAGGGTCCACATGAAGCACCAACCAACTCAAGATCAAGCTTCAGAAGACTCATAGATAGGAATTCTGTAACTCGTAGCTGATAGGTTTAGTTAGTCTTTTTCAATTTTGATGTAATAACGGGACAGCGGACCGGAGCCTCGGACGGAACCTCGACTCTCAACCTCGATACTCCATCACTTCCGAACTACACTGACCTGATTCCTGTTTAGCCCAAGATATGTAGGCAACCTCAGAAGCAGGGTGCGGTCAAAGCTTTTCAAAATGCTTCACAACGGAATACTCGAACGGGTAAAAATCGTTCATAGTTGCTCACTTATCTTTGCACGGAAACTCTTCGTGTTCCCGAGCAAAGAGAGGCAGCTGTGAGCACGTGATTTTTACCCTATATATGAGTTATTCCCATAAATTCAAAATAAATAACTTTTCCCTATTTTTACAATTCGTGTGTTAATTGCTCATGTTAATTCATATAAAAATACAAAAAAGAAATAAAATACAGAAAATAAAAAAAAATACAATACAAATACCAAGTGAAAATACAATACAAATGTGGGGAAATAAGAATAAAGAGAGATTCGATTCGGGCTAAAAAATACCCCAAAATCCCAAGCCCAAATTTCCCATGACCCAAACCCAAATAAACCCAAACAACCCTAGCCCATTCTCTACAAAAGATACCCATCTCATTTTTCTCCAGGCTGGAGAAAAAACAGAGGCACACGCAGAAGAAAGGCTGGCAGCGGCGCAGCAAAAACGGAGAACCCTCTCCCACTTCATCGTTGACACAATCACAAGGAGAACCAAGCCTCGCTGCTGCTGCTTCTTCTTCATTTCACATTGTTCAACGCCACACTCTCATCCCTCGAATACACACACATATACAAGGTGAAAAAACAGAGGCAAAAATTCAGAGAGAGAACACACACTCATTAATACACACAGCCGCTTGGTTCAACGAACAAAATGAAGGAGAGACAGAGAGTGTGCGTGTGTGTCCTGGCTTCTGTCAGTTTCTGAAATCTTGGGTCTCTTCAAATTCCTCTAATTTCTTCATCCTTTCCTTTTTCTTAAAGTAATTTTTTACTAAATACTTGTTAGTGTAGTAAGCAAATTCCAACAACATTGTTGTAGGTTGGTATTCATACCTTTAGCAGTGTAATTTACTGGGTTTTGTCACAACACAAGTAATAACTCTGGCACAGGGATACAATTAGCCTTATTTCACTGGGATCTGTCTTCTCTTCCTTTACAGCAGAATTGTTGCAATACTCTTCTAATGTCAATATCTTGTTCGAACAAATTCGAGGTTGCCGGAGACGTCGGGTACTCTCCGTTGGTTTTCCAGTTTGACTGCTACTGATTTTGTTCGTAGCTGGGTCGATTTCTGATTGTAACTGTCGCGCCGTTTCTATTCGCGTAATTGCTGCATTTCAATTAATTGGAAAGCTAATTTCAGCTTCAATCAAGGTCTATCATCGATTTGTCTCTACTGTGACTTGTTCGAATCTGCTGCCTAGAGAGTCACTGAACTCTATTTTCAAGTTCCATTACCTTCATTGTCGAGTTTTTGATAGTTTCGCTACTGTCAAGGAGTTCGAATTTCATGCTTCTATTCCTGATTTTGGTTGGCCCATGCTCGCTGTTTTTCTGCCGATTAGCTAGAGGTGACTTGATGTCTGCTCGAGGATGCCGACATGGTTTTTTTTTCCTTATCCGATCAAGTTACTGAAATCTAATCAAGAATTTGCAGATTAAGGTCCATCTAAACTTATCTCTTTTTATATATTTGTTGTCTCTGTTTGCATATGTGTTTTACATGATGCTGGCTCGTTATCTGCCCCGTTCATCCGTCTAAATGTCTCGGTCACACTCACTGATCTTGTTTGTTGTTTCACATATTTGTTAGAAGTTTCAGCAGTGCAATGGCAACTCATGCGTACAATTTCTTTTGGTATCCAATTTTGTGTGTGATCAATATTTAATGGTTTTAAATTCTTGCCTTTTGGTGTATTTTCTTTTTGAG
The DNA here is from genome assembly GCA_032618575.1 of Nicotiana noctiflora. Taxonomy (NCBI): domain Eukaryota; kingdom Viridiplantae; phylum Streptophyta; class Magnoliopsida; order Solanales; family Solanaceae; genus Nicotiana; species Nicotiana noctiflora. The sequence goes on along the minus strand of JASVEL010004449.1, from coordinate 15,188 downwards.
GTCCTAATGTTATGTTGAAGCGCTTGGGATACTGTTTTTGCCTAACTCATGGTTAAAACTTCTTTGTGAGCAACTACTTTGTGAAATTGAAAGGAAGTGAGATGGTCTTATCAGTTACAATTGATTATCATTGGATGGCTTTGGTTTTATGTTGTAAATTGAACTCAATACACAATTGCGGGGCCCTCAAATAAATTGTTATAAAAAACTTAGACTCGGGAAGACCGTTTAGCGAATTTCACGGTCTTTCCCAAAGTTAACAACATGATAGACCTTTAGGCACGACTTTAATAAAATTACTTTCCTATGAACGAGTGTGCACCTGGTGCAACTCAAATCCTACTCTCGGCGAAACTGAAACGCATTAAAGTCACAGGCGCACTGGTTGCGGTGTGACTCGAAATGTGTTTTCGTGACGTCGCAATTCTTCTAAAATTGAAAAGCGGAACATAATAGCACATAGTTAAAATATATAAAGAAATCAGATAGAAACAAAAATTGTAGTTGAGCGACCGTGCTAAAACCACGGAATCCGGGAGTGCCTAACACCTTCTCCCGGGTTAACAGAATTCCTTATCCAGGTTTCTAGTTTCGCAGACTGTATACAGAGTCATAAATTTTCTTGGTTCGAGATTAAACAGGTGACTTGGGACACCATTATTTTCCCAAGTGGCGACTCTGAAAATTAAATAAATTGATCCCGTTCCGACTGTCCTTTAAGTGGAAAAACTCCTTCCCTGATTATTATTATATCCCTTCCCGGGTGTAGTAGTAAACAATCGCACATTTACGTGTGTGAAAAAAAGAGGTGTGACAGTCACGATTAACTATCAGAATATAACTGTCCTACAAGTCTGAAATATACAAATAGGACTGATAAAATAAAGGAAGAACATGCGGTTCACGGGAGCTGCCTGGGGCTCGGGCTGCTGGTCAGCGGACGAAGAAGCGCGTGTCCTCACCATCTGCGAAAAGACATAATAGAAATTCAATCAGCAATTGAGGAACAAGTCGCACGACAAGAAAGAACAAATGAGAGACTCTTTCCTAACTCAATAGACTCTGGAGGACAAGTACAGATGTCTCCGTACTTACCTCTCAAACTCTACTAAGCTTGTTCGTGAGTGGTGAGACCTATGTAACCTAGAGCTCTGATACCAACTTGTCACGACCCGGATTTTTCCCCCAATATCGGGATCGTGATGGCGCCTACTCGTGGTAGCTAGGCAAACCATTGTATTCATACTATCCTGTTTTTAACACAATTTTAATTAAATAAATGCGGAATACTTTATCGAAATGGAAATAACTAATTACAATGTGAAAATCATACTGAAATCCTCTACCCAAGACGTGGAGTCACCAACTCACAAACTACTATGGAATGCTACACATAAAAGTCTGAAAGAAATATAACACAATTCTATTTGTCTCGGAACAAAGAGACTCCATCTAATAACATAAATAAAGAGAGAGAGACGCCGGGCCTGCGGACGTCTGCAAGCTACCTCGGTCTCAAATATGATCAACTCCCACGCAATCTATTTACTGCTGCTGCTGCTCCTGATCGTAACCTGGACCTGTGCAAAAACGCACAGAAGTGTAGCATCAGCACAACCGACCCCATGTGCTGGTAAGTGCCTGGCCTATCCCGGCGAAGTAGTGACAAGCCTAGGACCAGACACTCACATAAACCTGTGCAATTCATTATATATATATATATATATACCACGGAATAACAAGAAATAACCAGGTAATAACACAATAAGGAATATCTCAAAGAATTCAACAATTAACAACAGATTAATAAATTCACAAGGAAAAACAAAGTATAATGTAAACACAAGTAATATCAATTCAAGAAATAGCAAGCAGTTGCACGGCATCACCCTTCGTGCTTTTACTCTCATCCTCACCAAATAAACAAATAAAGTACACGGCATCACCCTTCGTGCTTTTACTCTCATCCTCACATCCATAGTACGGCATGATCCTTCGTACATGGTTCAATAACGGGGCACGGCATGATCCTTCGTGCATAATCAATAAATAAACATGGCACGGCATTAACCTTCGTGCATAAATAAATAAACATGGCACGGCATCACCCTTCGTGCATTATCACTCTTCCTCGCCCAAATAACAATCACAGTTAAGGGCAAAGAAAGAAACAGTAATTCATAAACCGTCCCATCAAGGGCAATCAATAATTATCTTCACAACGAGTCCCAACAAGGGAGAACAATAACAATTCATCTGTAATATATCTCAAAATAATCACTTTCCAACGACTCACGGTCATACTAGACGCCAGTGTATAGATGCTCGTCACCACAGCCCATACACCGCACTCGATCACATAACACATAACACATAATCCTATTCCCTCAAGCTAGGATAGAACAAACACTTACCTCGAATGCTTATGAACAATTCAATCCGTGGAAATGTCTTTTCTTTCAATTTGGCTCCAATCCAACCGTATCTATACACAATTGATTTAATATCATCAATTCTACTCAACAAACTAATTCTTAAGACCAAATACAACTTTTACAACATTCTGCGCCCGGAATAGTGAATTTCAACCCCGGGCCCACATGGTCGGAACTCGGGGTTAGGATCAAAATCCGGTTACCCATCCCCCCACGAGTTCATGTATATGATTTGTTTCAAAATCGGACCTCAATTCGAGGTCCAATTCCCCAATTTATGAAAAACCCTATTTTCTAACAAAAACAAGAATTCTACCATGAAAATCATTGATTTTTAATGAAAAAACATGTTTAATGATGTTAGGAATTGAAAGAATTAAGTAAAAAGTGACTTACAATCGTTTTGATGAAGAAGAAATCCTTGAAGAATCGCAAATGGGTGTTTTGGTTTTGTAAAAAGTGAAGAAATGACCGAAATTCGTGTTTTTCAGGTCTCTGTGTTCGCATTTGCGAACATGGGTTCGCAATTGCGAACCCCGACCAATTTCTGGAGTTTGAAAAAATAAGCTAAGGCTGGGAAGTTCGCATTTGCGAACATTTGTTCGCATTTGCGAACACTGGCAATCAAAGGGATGTTCGCATTTGCGAACTAATGTTCGCATTTGCGAACACATGCTGTATAAGGCAGTGTTCGCATTTGCGAACAATGGTTCGCATTTGCGAACCAAGGCAGTATGGGGAATGTTCGCATTTGCGAACATAGGCAAATGCGAACAATTGTTCGCATTTGCGAACAAGGCTGGGCCAAAGGGGGCTTCGCATTTGCGATGAAGGTTCGCATTTGCGAGCCTTGCCTTACACTGTCCCCTTCGCTATTGCGAGAAATTCTTCGCAATTGCGAAGCCAACAGCTGGGTGAAAAACCAGCAGTTCAAAAATTCAGGATTTCATCCAACGGCCTATCAAATCTTTACCCGAGCCTCCCGGGCTCCAAACCAAACATGTACATAACCTCAAAAACACATTATGGACTTGTTCGTGCGATCACATCGCCAATATCACTTCGTTTTAATCAAAACAAGCCTCAAACTCATGATTTTCATACTTTTGATTTTCAAAACTTCTTAACTTGGAACTCAAGGTCCAAAACATCTCAAACGACATCCAAATGTCACCAAACTTTACAGAAAATCACATATATAATATTTAAGACTTGTACCGGGCGTCGGAACCAAAATACGAGCCCGATACCAAGGTCAATTAATTTATTTCCTTTAATAATTACATCAAAAACAATTTCACATAAAAATTCATAACTTGGGCTCTAGGCCTCGGAATTCGACTCCGGACGCATGTCCAAGTCCCATATTTTTCTACGGACCTCTCGGGACCATCCAATCTCGAGTCCGGATCCGTTTACCAAAAATGTTGACCGAAGTCAACCATATCAATATTAATATCATTTTTATCCAAATTTCTCATAGAATTCATATTTTCTATCACAAAATCTTACCGGCTACATGCTCGGATCGTGCACGTAAATCGAGGCAACATAAAATGAGGTTTTCAAGGCCTCAGAAGCTCGAAATGATTAATAAAATAAGTGATGACCCTTTGGGTCGTCACAACTGAAATGATGGAAACTAGAATACCATGCGGACGAACAATCTCCCGGATATAAATCTCTGCCAACCACTCCAAAGAATAAGTAGTATACTATAGAATGAAATGAGCGGACTTGGTCAGCCGATCCACAATCACCGAAACAACGTCAAACGTCCTCAAAGTTCATGGGAGCCCAACTACAAAGTCCATGGTGATCCACTCCCACTTCCACTCCGGGATCTCTATCTACTGAAGTAACCCACCCGGTCTCTGGTGCTCATGCTTTACCTACTGACAGTTGAGGCACCTAGCTACAAATCCAACTATATCTTTCTTCATCCGCCTACACTAATAGTGTTGTCTTAAGTCTTAGTGCATCTTTGAGGCACCTAGATGAATGGAATACCGCAAATTGTGGGCCTCCACTAGAATCAGCTCCTGAAGCCCATCAACATTGGGTACACAAATGCGACCTTACATCATCTATACTCCGTCCTCGCCAATGGTCACATCTCTGGAATCACCATGCTGAACCTTGTCCTTAAGGACAAGTAAATGAGGGTCATCATATTGTCGTTCCCTGATACGATCAAATAAAGAAGACCAAGAAATCACGTAAGCTAGAACCCGACTAGGCTCTGAAAGATCCAACCTTACGAACTAACTAGCTATGTCTTGAACATCTATCGTCATAGCCCTCTCTGGTGTTGGTAGATAAGCCAAACTCCCTAAACTCTCCGCCCGGCGACTCATACAAAATAGTGATATCATAGTCCTTTAGCAAATCTAACCACCTGCTCTAGCGCAAATTTAGATCCTTTTGCTTGAACATGTGCTGCAAGCTCCGGTGATCAGTATAAATCTCACAAGGCACACCATATAGATAGTTGTGCCAAATCTTCAGGGCGTGAACAATGGCAGCTAACTCAAGGTCATGGACATGGTAATTCTTCTCATGTATCTTCAACTGTCTATACGCGTAGGCAATCACCCTACTGTCCTGCATAAACATCACTCTGAGGCCAACCCTCGAGGCATTACAATAAACCATATAAGACCCTGAACCTGTAGGCAGTATCAAAACTGGGGCCGTAATCAAAGCTGTCTTGATCTTCTGAAAGCTTGTCTCACACTCTTCCATCCAATGGAATGAAGCACTCTTCTGGGCCAATCTGGTCATAAGGGCTGCAATTAATGAAAACCCCTCCAAAAAATGACGATAGTAACTCGCCAACCCGAGAAAATTACGGATCTATGTAGTTGAGAATGGTCTGGGCCAACTCTGCACTGCCTCTACCTTCTTCGGATCCACCCGAATACCCTCACTTGATACTACGTGGCCTAAGAATGCCACGGAATCCAACCAAAACTCTATTTTTGAAAACTCTGCATATAACTTCTTTTTCCCTCAGAGTCTAAAGCACTGTCCTCAGGTGCTGCTCATGATCTTCCCGACTTCAAAAATACACCAGAATGTCATTAATAAAGATAATGACAAAAGAGTCAAGATATGGCCGGAATACACTATTCATCAAGTGCATAAAAACTGCTAGGGCATTTGATCATCCCAAATGATATAACAAGAAACTCGTAATGACCATACTAAGTCCTCAAAGTAGTCTTTGGGATATCTGGCTCCCAAATCTTTAACTGATGGTAACCTGAGCGCAAGTCAATCTTAAAAAATACACGTGCACCCTGAAGTTGGTCAAATAGATCATCAATACGAGGCAAAGGATAATAGTTGTTCAATCTAGCCTTGTACAACTGGTATGGAACCATCGTTTTTCTTCACAAATAATACAGGAGCACCCCAAGGCGATATATTGGGTTGAATAAAACCCTTATCAAGAAATTCCTGCAACTTATCTTTCAACTCATTCAGCTCAGGATGAGTCATACGATACGGAGGAATAAAAATGGGTTGAGTGCCCGAGAACAAATCAATGCCAAAATCAATATCTCTATCAGGTGGCATGCCTGGAAGATCAGGTGGAAACACATCAGGAAAAGTCCTATACAACTAGAACTGAATTAACTGAAGGGGTATCAATACTGACATCTCTCACATATGCTACATATGCGTCAGGCCCCTTCTCAACCATACACTGAGCTTTAAGGAAGGAAATAACCCTACTGGGAGTGTGATCTAAAGCACCCCTCCACTCAACACACGGTACACTTGGCATAGCCACCATCATGGTCTTGGCGTGATAATCAATAATAGCATAATGGGGTGATAATTGGTCCATGCCTAAGATAATATCAATGGCTACCATGATGAGCAACAATAAATTGGCTCTAGCCTCAAAACCACTAAGAGCAACCAAACACGACTGATAAATGCGATCCACAACAAGAGAATCTCCCACATGAGTAGAAACATAAATAGGGGAACTCAAAGAATCCCGAGATACACCTAAATATGGAGAAAATAAGAAGACACATAAGAATAAGAGAAGCCTGGATCGAATAGAACCGATGCGTCTCTGTGACAAACCAATATAATACCTATGATGACAGAATCAGTGGCAACAACCTTAGTATGGGCAGGAAGGGCAGAGTATCGGACTTGGCCTCCCCCTCTAGGGAAACTTCTACCTCCGTGACCTCTACCTCTAGCTAGCTGAGCAGGTGGGGTAGCAACTGGAGTTGTAACCATAGCCTGAGAACTCTGCGGAGCGCGCTATAGATGAGAAGTCTGTGGAGATGCATTCCTCCCAAGTCTAGGGCAATCACTCACCACATGGCCTATGTTACCACACTCAAAACAAGCTTTGGGAGGACGTGGAAGTGGGAACCGTGCAGTACAGGTACTCTAAGACCCCTAAACACCTAAAACAGTGTGTGAAATCTGAGATGCAAACTGAGCTAGCTGACCCATAAAACCTCTAACATGTTGTACTCTTCCTCCAAAATAATGACCAAATGGTCTATCCAGTCTACAAGGTCTTCTCACTCCCTTGTACTCTCTCTCGTGACCTCGTCTGCCCTCTCTCTCCTGGACCCACATGTCCTCTACTCGGTGAGAGGTCCTCACCACCCCCTGAACTGGGGCCACAGACTATGTCGCTATGACACCTGGAACCTGACTAAAGGGAACTCGTTGCTCTGGAGTGGGGGTGGTAGAAATCTGGATCCCCCCCCCCCCATTTTTGAAGTAGTTGGTACAACCTGAATTAACCCCATATGAACTAATCTACAAAACATGCTTTGGAACCGTACTAATGTCTCCTGAACTGCTGGAGTAGTAGCAGCAGTAGGCATATCAAGTGACTGGACTCCGGCTGGAGCTGCTGGTAGCCCCTCTGTGGCAGATCGCGTGGGGTCTCTAGGTGCACTATGGGCTCGTCCTCAACCTCTACCTCGGCCCCAACCTCTAACGACTCTCGTAGAGGGTGATCCTCTCTGGTAGCACGTGTTCTTACTATCTGTGTGAGAATGGAAGAAAAAGGTTTAGGTTTGTGATGTCAAAAATCTCACACGATAGGAAAATTAAATGAAGTGGAATTTTCCTAACGGTTACATAGTCTCTCGTAGATAATTACAGATGTATCCGTTCTAATAAGCAAGACTCTAATAAACCGGTTTGTGGTCCATGACTCCTATGAACCTAGAGCTCTGATACCAACTTGTCACGATGCTAGTTCGCCCTTCGTGAACTGTCGTGATGGAACCTAATCTCTACGACTAGGTAAGCCTAACAATGCAAAACTTAAATAAAACTTGCGGAAGAAATATCTAAAAGTCAAAATAACCGAAATAAATGATATATAAAAATGCCACTCGGCATACACAATAATTAATTCTCACAACCAAAACATACTCCCAAAACCCGAAAACCTATGAATCACAAGCTAAGAAAAGTATTACATAGCTCTAATCTTCGGAATGTCTAACAAGATCAGAAAGTACAAAAGGGCTAAACACTAAATGCAGGAATGGAAAGAGACTCATCGGTCTACGGATGCTACATATATACCTCAAAAGTAGCTAGAACAATCGCCTCATCTCAAGAATGATAGTACTGGGTAGAAGTACCTTGATCTGCACATGAAAAATATGGGCACGAGTACACCATAACAGTACTTAGTAAGTGCCAAGCCTAACCTCGGTTGGGTAGTGACGAGGAAGGTCAGGGCTCTATTAAAATTAAATAAGATATACGGGTTAATAGTGTGGAATAAAATAGTATAAATAAGTGCAGCAGTAAGAAATAATACAGAATTGGAAGAACAACAACAACTACGCAGGAACAATGTGAACACCCAAAGAAAAATACAACTCAAACTCCAATAATATCAATCGGGAATCTTCCAGGATACCGTCATGTAGTCCCAATCACAATAATGCAGTGAATCTCCCGAGATATTATCCTATAGTCCATTATATATATTCTAAGGATCTCCCGGGATCACGTCCTACAGTCCAACTATTAGTGCACTGGAATCTACCGAAATCTCACATTTGTAGTCCCATTATAAATACCCAGTACTGGTAGAATATACTGGGTGCATTCCCGTAGTTCCATATAATTATGCAGGGGGATCTATCGGGAATCTAACCCATAGTCCAAAAGTAAATGTGCTGGGGGATCTACCATGAATCTAACATGTAGTCTCAAAGTAAACAAACAAGGGCGAGCTACCGAAATCTTACATCCATATTCCCAATGTAAATACACAGCAGCAGCAAGAAAATATTCAAAGAACATAAATTTCATATTAAGACAACAAATAATTCTAGCCTAGAATGTTGCACAGAGTTCGGGCAAATAGATTGAACGATTAAGGCAATTAAATCACTTAGATATGCTTTTCTAAGCTTACAACAAACTTAATAGTACAAGTAATAAAAGTAGGAGAAGAAACCTACTAATAAGAACATAAAGATAACGGGATTTCCAATAATTTTTACAAGTACGCACTTGTCACCTCACGTGCAAAGCAATTTAATTACCAAATATACAAATCCTAAGGGGAAGGTCCCTCGCACAAGGTTAGACAAGGCACTTACCTCAAACAAGCTCAATTCAACTTGTAACCACGCTTTTGCCATGAGTATCCAACTCTAGATGGCCCAAATCTATTCAATTAAATACATATTGTAAATAACACCTCAAGTAACTGATTCCACAATTAAAACTCTAAGTTAATACGTAAAATTAGGTAAAATAACCAAATCGCCCCTCAGTTCCACATCTCGGAATCGAATAAAAATTATATTTTTGGAATTCGCATACTCTCACGAGTCTATGCATAATTAGAACACTAAAATCGGAGTTTATTTGACCTCTCAAATACCCCTTTTGGGTCTCTTAAACTCAAGCCCTAATTATCCATTTCTCCCAAATTTTTCACCACTAATCGGGTATTTAATCACATGAAAAGGAGTTGAAGTAAAAAATATTACCTCCAAGTGATTCCCCTTGAATACCTCTTAAACACTCTTCAAAAAGCTTCGAAATTGCCTAACAATGGAGGAAACTAGGCTAAAACTCACGAAATAAACCTTTTAAAATATTCTGCCCAAGCATAAATTCCTTCTTCGCGAACGCGGTCAAAGCCCCGCGTTCATGAAGCACAAAAATGGCATTGACCAAAATCCTCTTACGCGAATGTGATACCTATATCGCGAACGTGATGGTTCCATGGACCAACCCTTCGTGAACACGTTACACCTCTTGCGAACGTGACGAACAATTCCACCTCGAACCTAGTTGACCACTTTCTTCTATGCGAACGCGGTCCTTTTCAGCGATGCTCAAACATCACATCCTTTTACGAACGCGGAGCATTCCTTGTGTATGCAAAGGCAAAAATTCCATCAACTTCCACTGACTCTTCGCGAACGCGAGGGTCCACTCTCGAATGCGAAGAGTAATTATCTGGAACAGTTGAACCTGCAATTCTACAACTTTTTAACAACTAAAAATGATCCTTTGAGCATCCGAAATACACCCGAGGCCCGACCTCAACCAATGGCATCAACATATTCTAAAACCTTTGTAAAACTTGTACCAATCTTCAAAACACTTCAAACGACATCAAATTCTGCAAAATACATCGGATTCAAGCCTAAGTTCCTAAAATCTTCCGAATTCCGTTTTTGATCAAAAATCTGACCAAATCATCTCCGAATGGCCTAAAGTTTTACAAACACACTCTAATTGACATAACGTAACTGTTACAACTCTCGGAATTACATTCTGTCCCTCGGATCAAAATCTCACTATCAAACCGGAAACTTCAAAAATTCAACTTTCAGCATTTCAAGCCTAAATTAGCTACGGACCTCCAAAACACAATCCGAACACACCCCTAAGACGAAAATTACCTAACGGAGGTAACGCAACCATCATATTTTTATTACGGGCTGTATTTACACTGTTCTGACTACAGTTAACTTTCCAATACTTAAGCTCTTATTTAGGGACTAAGTATCCCAAAACTCTCCAAAACTTAAAATCGAACATTCCGAGAAATTAAAATAGCACAAGTAGACTCAGAGGAAGCAGTTAATAGGGGATAGGGGCTTTAATCTTTAAGACGACCGGCCAAGTCGTCATATTATAATACTATAAAATCAAATTTGACTAAATCTAGAAAACATATTCCTACATAATTTTGATTGTGAATCCTAATTAGACATAAATTAAATAAACTAGCAATACTAAATTATAGATGACATAGGAATACTAATTAATCTTGTTTTAATTTCCAATACTCCTACTTTTACTCATTTCAACCGTTACCAAGAGGGGCAAGGACCTTTTTAATTGGAGAAATGGCAAATGCCAAGTACTAGTAAAGGCGGAGCCAGAATTTGAAGTTTGTGGGTTTGGGATTCTAGTTCGTTTATGTTACTAAGTTCTAAAATAATAATTTATACATATTCAATTAATATTTAATACAAATACATATTTTAGACCAAAGTTACTGGGTTCGGCCGAACCCGCAAGTGTTATGCTAGCTCCGCTCATGAGTATTACAAACATTAATTTAAGCTACTTGTACATCTCGTAGAAGGGTGGTGGATGGTATAGTTGTTCCAAATCCCCTTGAGGTAATGATTTTATGTTTTTTTACAAACTTTTTTTTTAGTTTTAAGCAAAACTAACAGGCAACTTCTTAAACTTGGCAATATTTTTCATTGAACACCTATACAAGGGATAATACCTATTGAACACTTGAAGTGCATGGGCGAATGCACTTTAGTGTAAGTGGTGTCATCTCACACCGCTTCACTGAAAAAAAATACTAAATATTATTAATATATACAAAAATATCCTTATAAATAAATTAAAATGACATCATTTATGCATTACATCTCGCTAGCTCTCCTGGTCAAGCGTTTCTCTTTCCTAATAGGGTCTTGGATTTGAACTGTGTCGGCTTCATGTCGTGTTAACCATAATTTTGTGTGCCACTGTGCCTTTTCTTCTTAAAAATATTTATCATCGTGGGTTGAACCATTGACCCCTTAACTGGTGAGGGCAAACTAAATCATTGAGTCACACTAGATCTTGGGGCACAACGACAATAATGTTTCCTCTAAGTAGGTTCCATGGTAAATGGTAAGTTGTCATATTATTTCTTTCTTCTATCTTTTTATTGGGCGACGATGAAGTTGGTACCAATTCACAAAGTCAAATAATAAAAGAATTTTAAGTGAATATTTAATGTTATATATAGAAAAGATAATATTTAATATTATTTCTGGTACAAATATTCTGAATACATTTCAAAAAAGAAAAACTTGTCAAGGAGGGATACATGAATTCATCTTTTCTTTAATAAGATTCAAATTTTGTTATTTTAATGTGCATCGATACATTGATGCATTTATTTGTCGATTTCTTTAAATGTTGACACCTCGTACGAAATTTTTGCGTACGCCCCTGTTGAAGTGAACACAAATTATGTCAATTAGAGTATCTCCAACCCTCCCCTTTTCTTCATAATGCAATATTTTATTTGCCAAAATGTGGCTCCAATACTCCCTTATTTTGTTTTTTCCAAAATGAGGGATGAATAGTGTAACTCCAAATTTGGGATGATATTATTCATCTTCTCCATTACTATTCATTCTTATATTATTATTATTATTATTATTATTATTATTATTATTATTATTATTATTATTATTATTATTATTATGATTTAACTCTTTTAATTTATCTCTTTATACATACCTAATTATATTTTTTTAATATCTTTATAATATTAATTTTACATCTTAACTTTGGCGTATAATTTTGATAAATTAATTGTCTTGCATTTATTATTTTTGATGTAAAATTATAAGTTAATTTTATTGGAAATGCCCACTTCCAATGATAGAAATTGTAGTAGATGAAAATCACTGATTTGTGCAACTTTTAGCTCGACACGAGAAAATTAAGGACAAAGATGCTCATTTTGCCTTCATAATGCATTAATAGATCATTTATGGGGAGCTAGAGGCAGAAGTTGAATATTTATATAATATTTAATCTGAATTGTACCATAACGTAATATGTATTTAATTATCTTGTATCTCAATGATTTCACTTTTATTTGAATATATGTTAATATATATAATATTTGCTTTCAAATTATATTATTTAAAAATTTATTGTATACATAATTTTATATTAAATTATATGTGATGAATATGTAAAAAGAAAAAAAATGAATTTCATTAATAGAAATAAAAAATAAAATTTAAAATAAAAGATAATAATATAAATATTTAAGAGAGAGAAAAATATAAAATAGAATATTTTTTTTGGAGTAAAAATGGAGTAATGGTTGAAGTAACTTTACTCAACTTTGGAGGAGAAAATGGAAGCAAGAGTTAGAGATGGCCTTAGACACAAATTTGGCAGCCCTCAAGTCCCATCAAACAAAATGGTGTGTAAATCACTTGCTCTTGACATGGTAAATAAAACCAATGAGAATAGAATACGTAAAAAAGCCATAATCGAAGAAATAAGAAGCAAAGAAAAATATGGATATAGACAATTTTTCTATACGTTTCTGTGCTTTTTACATTGAGAACATTGATTAGAAATATGAATGTATAGAAACCCAAGCCTAAAAAGGAGATTATTTGAAACCATCAATATATCTAAAGGAAATTGTTCACCATCAAGACCTCATCAGAACAAAAAACCAAAACTCAAATTTTTAGTGAGAATCCATCTCCTTCTTTGTGTTCTTTTTTTTTTCAAAATCTAATAATAAGGTTGGAAAGTTGGTTGGGACCGGTCCTAAACACGCTTCGTGTGCCATTCCTAAGTGGGATCGTGCTTTGTGGTTTAGTCCTAAGTATTCCCGAGCTTTACGAGTTTTTTGTAGGAACCAGCCCAGGATCGGGACCACGAACTAATAGTCACGAGTTAAATAGGTCGGTCCCAGGCCTAAGCAGGGCCAACATATAATTTCAGCTTTTTTTTTTTTAATTTATACATGTTGGAAAAAAATGGTAATAAAAATATCTAAGGCAATGCGTTATAATTTTATTATAGCATTAACAAATATGAAAATATCTTTCTTAGTCTTCCTCCCCTATAAAATGAGCACAACAAGGTGCTAATACCACTATTGAGAACAAAAAAGAAACTAATCAAGATGTGCCAAAATATAAGTTACATATTAATTTACACGGTATATCTTACAAACTTCATAAATCCATTAAGGTGCGGAGGTATTTCCATTGGTGGTGCGAAAAAGAAGCTTGGCCATCACCGCTTTCGGCCGAAGCAGAATCCTCAAGTTCAGCTAGCATTTCTTCGTAAGCTTCGTCTACTCCTGGTTGTGATTCAGCAAGTCCAAAATTTCTTCTTTCTGAACGGATCCAGTCTCTGAAAAGTACTGATTTTTCGAAGCTCTCTCATAGACACTCTATAATCACCAAGTTGAAGTCTTTCTTGGCTGAACGTGCTCTTCGATGCCACAGTTAAAGCTTAAATAGTTAAAGTATCTCAGACCGTCCTTGAATGAATTGGAAAGTATTTTTCTTTTTCCTTCCACCATTTCAAATATTAAAGCAATTCCCTATGACAAATAAACTTCAAGTTTATTTAGTTGTGAAAAATTACTAGTACTAGAACCTTGAGAACCCCTGAACCCGCCCCAAGCACTAAGTAAGGTAATTACAGTCATTACCACTTCTATCAATATCAGTTGTAACACGATAATTTATATGAGTGAATAAATCGCGGCAAACATTATTCATATTCATGTTTATGTTTATAAATATCGCTTTTTACGGTTGTGCGAGAAAAACCTTTATAAGTAGGACAATTTTTTTCTAATATAGTGCACAAAGTGAGGTTAGAAGGAAAACTATAGGGTAAACACACAAAAGTAATTATTTTTGCCAATTCTTTCCGATCTTTTTTTGGATCATAATATAAAATACCACCAGTAACAATGTTAATTCCCTATTAAAAGTGATTAGACCCGGTACTAGGATCAACCTGACTAGGAGTAGGTACACGTGTCCCCTCTGCCAAGGCTTTCATAAGAAAATTGTTGGCTTTATCTTGAGATGTATCAATATGTGTCTTTTCAAAGTTCCACCTCCCCCACCCCCTCCCGACCGTTAATATATTTAAGAGCTAACTCCTTATTACAAGTTTTACACTTAGCCTTATTTTGTGGAATTAGTTGAGTAAGAAAGGGCCAAGTAATAGATGTTTCTCTTCGTTTGGGACGTTGTCTAGAAAAAGTAAGGTTAATAACAGGAGGGATAGATGGGGCATCATTTGTATTATCACTAGTTAGGTTAACTTCAGGAACATGACTAGTGGGTGTATCGTCATCCCGTTACGTTTCATCAAAATATATTTCTTCATCATCATTTTCATCAATAGTTGGATTACCATAAATAGCATTCACATATTCATGGTTTAATTGTTCACCAGCTCCAATATTATGCAAAAATTAACTCTCCGTAAATTGTGATAAACTATTATCACCATCAAGAATAGCACGTGTTAGACGATTATGGGGTTTGGGTCGGGGAGCCGAGGATGTGGGGGAGGAATAGATTGACCACTAGATTCACCACTCCTGGATTTTCTCTTATTTTACTAAATATTCTTTTTAAGGAATAAGCCATCTTAATTAAGCAACAACAACAACAACACAGTATAATCCCA
>JASVEL010004448.1:0-221956 GCA_032618575.1 Nicotiana noctiflora | reverse complement strand
GTAACAACTTTTGAAAAGAATACACAATGGTTGACCCTGTATCATTAAGCAAACAATTCTTAAATTCTACACCACTACTAAGATTCAGAAGCGATAACTGGTCCAAAATGGTAAACCAAAATATCATTTAGTCCCTTTTTTAACAGGATATATATCATTTACTCCCTCTTGTCCCAAATTGAATTTATGCACTTGACTCTGATACAATTGTTAAGAAAGAAAACTTGAACAACATTTTATGTTAAACGGAGGGAAACATGTAGGACCATAAGTTTCTTTCTGCTTTCTGGTCTTAAAGACATCCCGTGAAAATAAAAAGTGGGACCCAAATAATTTTTTCCACGTGAGATAAAACTTACCACCTTAGAAGTATATATTATTTTGGGAAAGTGGAAATATAACTAATTCATCCGGTATCATTGTATCAAATGGTACTGAGGCAAAATATGATGCCTTAAATTCCTTTTACCAAAGCAAACATGCAAAGAATAGGTGTAAGTGCACAAAATGTCAGGAAAATGGAATGCACCTGATTCTCTCTAAAAGTCTGGGGCTTTTTCTTGCATTCCTTATGAAACGATGCTTCAGTAGTTCCTTTGCACTTGGCCTCTAGGATCAATAGAAGTATAGAATAAGAGAAACAAACCTAAGAATAACCATGCCCAGAAATTACAGATGCATCAACCAACTAAATAAGAGTTGGATAATTAATATCAGGGAAACCATTGTTGCTAAGATTTGTTTCCTGATAAGTTCAGTGTTTGTAGAGAAGATAGAAGATGAATAATTAAAAAGTAGATCATCTATAAAGGATCATGCTTCTACTCTTTCTATTGGCTACGGAGTGTCTTAAATTGACTTACACCAGGGCCCAAATTTTGAGGTGCTTGTAATAATTACCAGTTGTAAAATGTCCAAACTACAAACACTAAGGATTATTAGAACCAATTGATTCATACACAATTGTTGTCCTTCTTAGACTATAAGGCTGAAGTGACTCATAAGAATGTGTCAAGTGAGTTGATAACTTTATCTATGCATCTACAGATATATAGCCAAAAAACACTTGTTTTGCTTTTTGAAAAAATGCTCTCAGGCACGGGTTACGAGGTAAGTTTCTAAGGTCTTTTTTCCAACAGTTTCAGGCAGGATCGTTCGTCGGAGGGACTGAGTTTTTTCTTCAATCTTGCTGATTGACCAAAACATGGTTCGGGATCAACATAACATGGACAATACTATTTATTTTAATGCGGGAGGCAAATCTTTCGATATAACGGAATACTTTTCTGGGTCTGAAATGTGGTATGATTGGGTGGAAAGCAAAAGGAATTCAATGCACAGAATGACAGTTAGCAAGAAGGCCCTGTTGTGGATTTGCCATTTATTACATTTGGCAACAGAAACCACGGGAAATAAGTATAATAACTGGAGACTTAAAGACCATTTACACAACTACTTTTGTACTCAGAAGTACAACAGTTATGGCAGATTTATCAGTATTGTGGCAGTACAAGGGGAGAGGAGATCAGTTATTATTGTTCCTGAACTGGCTCCTAACAGGGGGTGGGGAGATATAGCTAAACAAATCTCAAAGTTTACAGATAAAGGATTTGTAAAAGAAGTTGAGAAGCTGCCTCCCGTTATGAAAATCTCTTATGCTGATGCTCTAGCCAAAAGCAAATGGTCTCTGAAGGAAGTTGGTCACAGGATTGAGCACCACAGTGACTGTATCAGCTTCTCTGAAGTCGAGGACAACACAGAAAATGATCTGTTAAGCAGGTGCTTAATAGGCAGTTTCTCAGGGAAGTTAGAGGTTCCTACTCGAGCAGATTTGCACAGATGGGTGGCTGATAAATGGAAGTCAGTATATGGAGTGCTTATTTATGATATGAACGAGAGGCAATATCTGTTCGAATTTCCCAACAGGAAGATGGCTGTGCAGGTGATGCTAGGTGACTGGAAGTGGAAGCCCGAACCTCTGAAACTGAAATGGTGGTCGCCGGAACTTGCATGCACGATGTCCGATGAAGTAAGCAACTGGCTGTGGGTCAGAATAATTGGGCTTCCCCTTCACCTTTGGACAAAGGAGGTGATGGTGGAAATAGGCAATAAGTGTGGCGGGTGGATTGAAACAGAAGAGGAGACGACATTGAAAAATCACCTGAAGTGGGCAAGAATCAAAGTTAGAGGTCCACCAGAAAATATTCCTCGCTTCATTGATCTGGAGAAAAATGGTCTGATTTTTACCTTACCGATTTGGTGTGAATGGCCGCCGACGGTGAGAGTAGGTAAAAAGTACGTCGGGGATCCTAGAGACGTGAAATTACAGGAGTCCAATCGCTTGTCTGAGTCTATAGGATATAGAGTGGCTGGGCACGTGGGTAAGGAGATGACTGTGCAAATTTTAAAAAATAAAGAGTGTGTGGGGCACGTGGGTGAGACTTCCTGTGTGGAGCACGTAAAGGGAGGCAGAAAACCTAGCTGAGGGTTTTAAAGGGAAAAGGGTTTTGGGCCAAGTTATGGGCCTGGACCAAAATCTGAATATAAATGAAGAAAAGGAGTTTGCAGGTGTTGGGCCTGATTTTCTGTTGGAAACTCTGTCTGAAATTAGGCCCAACACACAGGTTAAATCTGACACTTTGTTAGATGAGATACAAGCAAACATCTATCTAACAGAATTGGTGATGGTGGAAGTAGAGGAAGACAGTGAAGAAGTATCACAGAGAAGTTCAGGAGATCTATACCTTGCCTTTTCAAACGTGAGCAACATAGATACAGATGAAGGTATAAATCAGAAGGTTGGGGATTTGGCTAACAGTAGCTATGGGGTGAATCAGTTACAAATGGTGACAGCAGAACAACCTCACCAATGGCCTATGGAGGACCCTCTTCCTCTAGAGATGCAGATTCAGTTAGCAGAACTTGAAGCTTCTTTGTGGGTTCACATAAACGTGGTGAAACTAAGCAAACAATTCGGAGTGGATTTCCAGGGTTGCGAATGGGAGGCTTTCTCGCTCTTCATGAAGTTGGACAGGAAAAGACAGGAGAAACTTTGTGTTCCCAGCGGTTCTATCACAGCTACACCAAAACAAAAAGGATCTAAGGAGATCAAGAATCTGACATCGTTTGGGATCAAATTCAAAGGAGGAGGATCGAGGAACAGGGTGAGAAATACAAGTAATAGTGATCAATGAAGGTACACATTATCTCGTGGAATGTGAGGGGATTAAAAGGGGTTGCTAAAAAAAGGGTTATCAAATCTTTGATTCAAGAATGGAGAGCAGACATATATTGCTTTCAAGAAACAAAGTTGGAAGGGGAATATGGTACAATAGTCAAACATTTGTGTAGTAATAGATGGGCAGATTATGTGGGATTAGAGGCTAATGGGAGGAGTGGTGGTATCTTAATTATGTGGGATAAAAGAGTATGGAAGGGGGAGTTAGTTAATTCTGGTTTGTACAGCATCACTTGCAGAATTAACTCCCTGCATAATGATTTTGATTGGTGCCTAACTGGGGTGTATGGTCCACAATCTAGAAGAGAAAGGGAGGAATTATGGTGGGAAATGGCAGCTTCTAGAGGTTATGCGAGGGGGCTTGGGTGGTTTGTGGGGATTTCAATACAACTAGATTTGCAAATGAGAGAAGACACAATGGCGGGGTTACCAGGGCAATGAGGGATTTTTCAGAGATCATTGGGGAGCTGGAACTTGTAGATCCTCCATTGTTAGGGGGAATGTTTACCTGGGCGAAAAAGGAAAATCAAGAATGCTCTTCTAGAATAGATAGATTTCTATTCTCTGTGGAGTGGGATGAGGTGTTTAGTAACATTAAGCAGTCCTTACTTCCTAGAATTAGCTCCGATCACTGCCCAATTTCTCTGAAATGTGGGGATTGGGAATTCACAAAGTCTTATTTCAAGTTTGAGAACTGGTGGCTGGAGGTTGAAGGCTTTACGGAGAAGGTGGAAGGATGGTGGAACTCTTTTCAGATAGAAGGAAGACCAGATTATGTTCTGGCCTACAAACTTAAAGATTTGAAAACAAAGCTGAAGCAATGGAATGCCAACAATTATGGGAGTTTGAAGGTAAAAAAGAGTGCTATTTTGGAGCAGATCTCAACTTTAGATAACTTACAAGAACAGAGACCTCTTAATGAGAATGAATTGTTGCAAAAGGCAAGTCTTCACGTGGAGTTCGAGGAGGTAGCAAAACATGAAGAGATATCATGGAGGCAGAAGTCCAGAACATTGTGGCTTAAAAAGGGTGATAAAAATACCAAGTTTTTTCAGAAAATGGCAAACTCTCGCAGAAGATTCAACTACATAGATAAATTAGAAGTCCGAGGGGAAGTCATTACTAATCCAGATGATATTACAAAGGAGATTGTAGCCTACTATCAGAATTTGTATACTGAAACAGAACCATGGAGGCCTAATTTCAACATAATAGGTGGGACAAGTATTACAAATGAAGAAAGGGTGTGGATGCAAAGGGACTTTGAAGAACAAGAAGTATTGGAAAGCTTAAAACAGTGTGCGTCGGATAAAGCCCCTGGGCCAGATGGATTCACTATGGGGTTTTTTCATAAGTGTTGGGAGGTAGTTAAAGAGGATCTTATGAAGACTATTAAGAATTTCCATTGCAATGAATACTTTGAGAAGAGTTTCAATGCCTCTTATATAGCACTAATCCCTAAAAAGAATGGTGCGAAGGAGCTGAGAGACTTTAGACCTATTAGCCTTATTGGAAATGTGTATAAGATCATCTCTAAAACATTGACAGAGAGGCTGAAAAGAGTGGTGGACAAGTTGGTTAATAGTCACCAAATGGCATTCATCAAAGGCAGACAAATTATGGATGCTGCATTGATAGCAAATGAATGTGTGGACTCTAGAATTAGAAGGCAAACCCCAGGAATCCTATGCAAGCTAGATATTGAGAAAGCATATGACCACGTAAACTGGAATTTTCTCCTGAAAGTTCTAAAGGATATGGGTTTTGGTGCAAAGTGGATTAATTGGATCTCTTTCTGTATAAGAACTGTTAGGTTCTCTATTCTTGTTAATGGTTCTCCAGAAGGTTTTTTCCCATCAGAAAGAGGTCTCAGACAAGGTGACCCGTTATCCCCTTTTCTGTTTCTTATTGCTATGGAGGGTTTGGGTCAGATGATACAGATTGCCCGGGGGAATGCTTGGCTAAGAAGCTTCTCAGTCTCAAGTAGGGAAGACAACACTTTGAGGATCACACATTTACTGTATGCTGATGACTCCTTAATTTTTTGTGATGCTCATCATGAGCAACTGAAATATCTAAGATTAATCCTTGTAATATATGAAGTTGTCTCTGGACTTCATGTAAATTGGAGTAAGAGTAGTTTGTTTCCGGTTAATACGGTTGATAATACACAGGTATTAGCTGCAATTTTGGGCTGCCAGGTGGGATCTTTGCCAACTACTTATCTGGGGCTATCACTAGGCTCCAAGAATAAAGCTCAAGAAATATGGAGCGGAGTGTTGGAAAGATGTGAAAAAAGACTAGCAACTTGGAAGAGTCAGTATCTTTCTCTAGGAGGCAGAGTGGTCTTAGTAAACACTGTGTTGGATGCACTCCCGACCTATGTCATGTCTTTGTTTCCGATACCATCCAAGGTTAGGAAAAGAATTGATGCACTTAGGAGGAATTTTATTTGGCAGGGCAACAAAGATAAAAGAGCCATACATTTGGTAAAGTGGAGCTCACTTATCACCAGCAAAAGGCAGGGGGGTCTGGGCCAACCTATGTCTCAGTAGCTGCCCGAGAAAGGACCACTCAATCCAGACAGGTTCTCGCAACTGCCTTTCAAACAGGACCTCGAGAGGCAAGCCATGGAAGTACCGCTAGGTAGGGAGCGAGCTCCTACTTCATTGGATGTCTGATGAAAATGGGGGCTTCCAACTGAGATTCATGAAGAGAAGAGAGGACCCGACGTCACAACCTGTGTCGAGCCTATGAAAGAGTATGCCCGAGTGGAACTGAGAAGATCAAATGACCCGACAGAGCAAGGTTATAAGGGAGAAATATGGTCAAACTGAGCAGTGGTGCGCTAGCCCTATTAATAGTTCCTATGGGGTAGGTGTTTGGAAATCTATCAGGGCAACTATGGAGCTCTGTGTTCGTTAACACTAGCATAAGGGTTGGTAATGGCAGGAAGACACTATTTTGGAATGATAATTGGCTTGGGCATGGTCCACTCAAAGAGATGTTTCCAGAATTTTTCAGTATTGCAAATATGCCTCATATTAAAATGGAAGCAGCTTGGGGCCAGCATGGTTGGGATATCACTTTCAGAAGAGGTCTGAATGACTGGGAAATGGGGAGAATTGCTGATTTTTTTAAGGTTTTGGAAGGTTTCAAAGGGCTCAATCAAAATGAAGACACCTTATTATGGCACTGCTGCAAGAACAGAGTATACACGGTTAAATCTGCCTATTTCATGCTTACAAATGCAGATCAGCATACAGCGGGATGGCCATGGAAGAACATATGGAAAGCAAAAGCTCCCTTTAAGGTGGTCTGTTTCTCATGGCTGGTAGCAAGAGAAGCATGTTTAACCCAAGAAAACCTACAAAGAAAGGGGATTTCTGTTATGCTCGAGATGTTTGTTATGTGGCACAGATCTAGAGACCAACAGTCATCTCTTCCTGCATTGTCCTATCACTAATCAATTGTGGCAATTGTTCCTCAACATTGTGGGTCTTAGATGGACAATGCCTGCAACTACTCTAGAGCTTCTAAAGTCCTGGAATAACATTGGAGGTGTTGTCAAACAGAAGACATGGTGGAGAGTGATACCTGCTTGTGTATGGTGGACAATGTGGACAGAGAGGAACTCAAGAGTTTTTGAAGACAGATACAATACTCTTCAGAATGTTAAGATGAATTGTATTCTTTTGTTTTATTTTTGGTGTAAAGAAAGGCATGTAGAGAATACAGAGTCCCTGGTTGACATGTTAGGTTTTTTGTAGTTTTGATCTTCGCCGCCCCCCTGTACACATGGTTTTGCACTGCCTTAGTGCCTTTTTTCTTTAATACATTGGTACCAATATCAAAAAAAAGATATATAGCCATATAGGCACCTTTATTGGATAGACTGCCATGAATATGCTTTAACATTTCTGCAATGTCTCATTCTCCCAGTAAAGCACTAATAATGGAGAATAATTATTTAAACAGCAAATTACAGCTGACATCAAGTCGTCCTATGTTGTCCTGACCACTTTTATCAACTTATTGCAAATGTCATACTTTTGTACATCGAGGTTTGAATATGTCTCGGAGACGTTGAGTAGGATGGCTTATCAAGTTACTTAATGCTACAATAAGAAGTGGTAGGGTGTCCGACAATTGAGAAAGAATAACTTGAACTATCATGGCATACAACTAATGAGACATACTATAAAACTATTGAAAGAAGTGATATAGTGTAGACTTAGGGACATTACAAGAGTAACTGAGAAGCATTTTAAATTTATGGTAGATCCACAACATAGGCTGTATTGTTTTTAAAAAGATATGATAAATTTATCGCGAGATGAAAAAAGATCTACACATGGTGTTTATTAACCTAGATAAAGCATATAACAGAGTACCAAGAAATATCCTTTGGTGGGTATTAGAGAAGAAAGAAAAAAGAAAGAGATTCCTATTTCAAAAATCATATTAAATATAGATGTCATAAAGGATATGTGTGAAGGAGTCATCACTAATGTGAGAATAGTAGCAGGAGATGTAACGAAGTTTCAATAACTATGACTGTACACTAGGGTATGCATTGATCTTGTACTTTGGTTTCCCTAGTTATGGCACATGGAGTTGCCACTTGCCATTTGCTAACAATATTGTGTTAATTGACGAAGCCAGCGTCAGTGTCAGCTAAAAGCTTGAACAGTGAAGAAGCACTCTGAAGAGTAAAGGTTTTAGCACAACTAAGATTGAATACATGCATTGCAAGTTTAGTCATCATAAGAATGAAATTGAGGTGAGAATAGATGGGATTACTGTGCGTAAATGCCAAAAAAAATCATAAATCTATGATTGGTTTTACAAGAGAATGGTATGACAGAAGAAGAAAAAGAATCAAAATAGGATGGCTGAAATGAAGAGTGAAGGTGTTAAAGAACATGAGGTAGACATAAAATGGCATAGAAGGAAGCTGTCCAAAAATATCTACAATCTCTTGGAGTCCATGCAGACCCAACGAAAAATAGGGGATAATGGAAGAGAAAGATCTATAAAGGCGATACTAATTACTAAATCCGTCCCAATTTATGTTGCGGTGCTTGACTAGGCACAGTTTAAGAATGAAAGTAAGACTCTTGAAATTTGTGGTCTAAAGCAAACCTTAGAAATTTGCGTGATAAATACTAAGGGTCAAATGGGAAGTTTAAAGTTAAATTGCTTCTAAATAAGAAAGTATGACATTCTTTTTAGGACAGAATAAAAAGGAAAGTATGACACATAAAATGGGACAGAGGGAGTAGTTGGGAATATGTTTTAGTCTATGTAATATGTTTACATGAAATCTTTTAGCCATGTTAGAAATTTATATAAGAAATATAGTGTCTACTTACGGGTGACATTTGTTGATAACCATATTATCATGTAGGCTCTCTAGTTTTTGGTATACGGCTCATAACATAGGAGTTTTTCCCACATTACTAAAATTATTTACCTAATAAAAAAATATAGAGAACTTCTGGAACATTTTATTGTTCTATAATTATTTTTGTACAATATTGGTCTAAGATGAACCATGAATGGAGCTAACACGATCAATGAAAATTCATATAGTCTACCACAATTTGCTTGGGATTGAGGTGTTATATACAGAAACCCTGGTTCTTCAAAAGCTAACCCCATGTGGACCAACTTCTACTTACACAATGAAACTCCAACTCTTTTCTTTGCATGAAAGGATGAATAATTATAGGCGCATGGAAGTATGATAATAGTCAAGCACAAAGCAGAATCAGAGATGGAGAGAGAGATCGGGGAGGGGGGGGGGGGCTGGAAGCAAAAAAGATGAAACCTACCTCAGTAGGGCTCTTCTTCAAACACAAGGACACGAATTCCTTGAGAGGACGAGAAAAGTGTTCCTCTAGCTGCAGAATAACAGAAAATGCATAATTGCTACCTTTTGAAGAACAAAAGTGTATCATGAAATAAGAGCACTTATAAATCAGAAGTGGATAAACA
Source organism: Nicotiana noctiflora (assembly GCA_032618575.1). Classification (NCBI taxonomy): domain Eukaryota; kingdom Viridiplantae; phylum Streptophyta; class Magnoliopsida; order Solanales; family Solanaceae; genus Nicotiana; species Nicotiana noctiflora. The sequence goes on along the minus strand of JASVEL010004448.1, from coordinate 212,718 downwards.
AAAACAAAATTCTAAAATATTGAACAGGAAAAACTATAACCTGGGGAGGATTTTCTCGAGGTATGATAAAAAGTACTCTCATGGGGTGCAGATCAGCAAGTGGGGGTTCCCCTTTGGCCATCTCAATTGCGGTTATACCAAGTGACCAAATATCGGCCTGTACAGAAGAAAAACACCTTAGGTGTTTGATCCAAACCTTAAGCAAGGGCATACAGAGGAGAACAGATATAGGAGTTTCAGGAATTATTTCAATCAGCAATAGAAAGGATTAAGACTAAGAGCTACACGAGGAGGAGGAGGAAGCAAAAAAAGGAAGAAAGGACCAATTAGAAGAAGGAAAATGGACTCCGTATATTGCTGCAGTTACAGAGATACCTTCTCATTGTATCCTTCTGAGTTCTGAATTACTTCAGGCGCCATCCAGAATGGTGTTCCTACAAATGTCTGCAAATATTAATTACATTAGGAAGCTTTAGCGACTTGACCTTACTACAAACCAACAAAACCCCATGTAACTTCCAGAAAAACTGTGACATGTAACCCAAAGACTTCTATAACTAGTCAACAAGAAATAATAATAATCATTCAGCAATGTGATTGAGCAAAAGAATCTAGTCATCAGTACAAAATTCTGCAGGGTATAGCAAATTGTACCTTTCTCCTAGAGATTGTCCTTGTCAGCTGTGCAGAAACACCAAAATCTGCTACCTGTGGAAGGGTAGATCAGAAAACAATAAACAAGCTCACACGATAGTAACACCACATTGTTACCATCCTCTAACATATAATATCAAACATTATTATACCTTCACATCACCATTTTCTGAGAGCAAGATATTAGCCGCTGCAAAAAATCGAGAAACCTATGTCATTTCCATAACGGTAAGGGGGTAATGGGCCTCAAACTGAAAACAAGTTTAGTCAGCAACTAATGGAAGAATCAATGGACAAATTAAGAGAACTTCCAAAGTGTTAACGATTTATTAAAAAAGATCCTCTTAGCTGCTGCAGTTTAATACCAAGAAGCATCTAATTCCAAAACGTGGTAACTCAAGGCAAGAACTGATTTGATCCATCCATTGTTTCAAAATCTAAGCTTAGGCCAACATTTTAGCAAATAAAACTGAAAAGATAAAAAGCAAAGGTACAAATGGCCCATGGACAATACCAATCTAGATATCTGCCAGGCTATCAATATTTAGCTACAAAAGAATACAATGAACCTTTGATATCGCGATGAATTTTGCCTTCAGAGTGGAGGTATTCAACAGCATGAAGCAAATCACGTAAAATGCATGCAATAGACATTTCATCCAATGGCTGATTTGGTTGAATCTGCAGAAACAAAATCCTGGTTAGTATCCAGAGAAAAGTTCATTGAATAGATGACTGACATGTCGCTTCTGGTGGACCAAAGCAAAACTAACACACCTATAATAGGTGGCCTGTAATGTAACAATGTGGCCACAGATGTTGGAATTCCATTCAATTGATCATCAAGATATCTTTTAGGTTTTGAGGCCATTATTCTATCCCTTACTTAAATAAGTCCCAAATATGGTAACTGCATGTAAAAAACATTTTTAGTTCATCCCCACCAGTCACGGCAGGATTTGCCTTGAGTTCCAAAAATTACTATGTATTTCATTTATAAGCTTTACTATAGTGAAATAGATTTTCCTTCAATAAGTAGAATAAGATTCAAACACTTCAAACAAAAATCGGATCAAGTCAGGAAAGCTCCATTGTGGTATATGCAGACGGGAATGAGAGAAACCATAGAACTATCTCTTTTATTTCTGGGATAAGTAAAAGATAACCTTACACTATCTCATATCATTGTTTTCCTGTCTCACCTCAACATACCCAGCAAAAACACTAGAGCTACTAGTATTTTATAGCACAACGGAAAGTAGAAACAACATATTAAACTGATTTGACTTCAAGATTTTTGGACCTCTTTTGTCATCACATGCATAAATATAATGTTATAATTATAAAATACAATATTTCAATACAGGAGAACCCACCTCCCAAAGCCAAAGTTAATCCCATTATTTTACGATAAATATTCACTTCGTGTCCAGGAAATTTTATAGTCAAGGTGGAGAGGTTGGCATTATTTTAGATTTTGCCACTTACTAGATCAGCAACTGAGCCACCAGCCATGTATTCCATTATTATCCATAGCTTAGTTTGGTGCAGGTATGACCCATAGTACTCCGTAATATACGGAGATCGGCATTGTGATAAAACTGCAATTTCCTGAAAAAAGTCGTCCAATAAAAACCCTGATCAGCTAATGATCTAACATAATCACCAAAGAATAACAAAAGTCAATCAAAAATGTCAATATACCTTTTGGATATCCTCAACTTCATCCTCCCTGAATGACAGCAATAAAAAGGCCATTTAGGATAAACTAAACTAGAACCAAGGTATAACAAGGACAGAGACTTCAGGAGAAACAAACAATGAAGTAATTTCCTTGTATGAAATACAGTTTCAAGTCTCCACCCAGCCAACAATGTTATCCAAAAAATTATTAGACTGCTTAGTGTAACTCAATGTCAAAGGCTCATTTAAGGCGTGCTTAAGCCCTGAAGTTTGCGCTTTCCCTCACTTAAACTGCGCTTCAGTGCAAGGCAAGGCACTAAGACATGCGCCTCATTGCCTGTGAGTTTTATCGTGAATCAAGCGGCACAACAACAAATTAATCAAAAAAATAAGTGTCTTGGCTGTAAAGGAAAATATTATGAATGAAATTGTTGCTTTGTTCTTGAATTACAATTTCTTTTTATTTTTTCTTTCATTGCGCCTTTTTTTACTAAAGCCCACACTTTAAGCGCGCTTTGCGCTTAAAGCCCCAATTAGACGTATTAGAGCTTTTTGCCTTTGACAACACTGGTGTAACTAGAACCAATTATGAACATTAGTTTCTTATCAAAGGTCACATGAATGCCAAAGTTGTTTGCACAGATGTCTCGGTGTTGATAAATCGAAAATCTGGAAATTTATAGCCCTACACCAATTACCAAAAAGTTGAGTGTGCTTCAACTACCAAAAGAAACTTGAAGGAATTCATGGACTTTCAATACAATCTTTAAATCTTTTGCTAAGACACAGTTCAAATATGAAGCAAATTAGATACCTTTACTTGATCAAAAAAATATATATATGAAGTGAATTAAGAGCATATAGGGACTAAAGCTTAGTTGGTCAGCCTATCTGCCACAAAGACTAATGTACTCAAACTCTAATCAAGTAGATCAAAGAACAGACACAACTCTTCCATAACAAATATATGAAAAAAGAAAGCTTTCAACTCATCTTTCTCTTAAACTAGCTAGATAAAGATTTGTAGAGGCCTGAAGATCATCATATTAGAACAGCAAGACGCCAAATTAGAAACCACTAGTTATAGTTTGCACTGGTTGTGCCTGATATCAGTTCTAATCATTTAATCAATATAGATATATATATTTTCTCCTGTATCGATTGTACTAGAGTAATCTATTTGCCAACCTACATGGTGAAATTGACAAAAAATGTTAGAGCTTATAGTTTTTCAACCTAAATGGAGTTCTGCCAAGGGAGTCTAGCCTCATTTCTGTATTCTCAACTGATTATTCACACAATAGAAATATAACTTAGAAGTAGATGAAAAAAATTGCACTGCCGAGATGATATAGAAAATATTCAGATCAAAAGTAAAATATGACATGCCGCTTTCATGTAAGCTGCCAGTCTACTCTCCCTCCACAGGAAAGGAGAGTAAATCAGCAGTGGCTCCTGCTAAACAACACATGGAGGACATAACTTCAAACTAAGTACCCAAGGCAATATACTCACGATTCTTCTAGATCAATAACCTTGATTGCAACCTCTTTGTTGAGTTCCTTATCAAACCTGCAAATCAAGAAAAATGAAAACCAGACATACTACTGAACTTATTAACATGATGACATTTCAAGACAAAATTTAAGGTCAAGCTGGAGGAAATAACATGGAAAAACTTATACCTTTCCTTGCTAGAATAGCTTTCGTTCTTAGTCAAGACATAGGTTTCTTATATATGAAGATGTGTTTATCGCTATTATCATACTATTGTATACCTCTTAATAAATTTGTAAATCCAGACTAGACAAAGACGAGCTATTACACTTATTCATTGTTACCATAGTTGAAGAATAAAATACTGGATGAAGTTAGGAACTTGCAGGACAGAAAACGAGCCCCTTGGTTGAAAAATGATTCATTTATGATCAGCGGTTAACCTTCATTAGCATTCCAATCTTTACTATCAACGGGAGGATTTTGAAGAGGAGACGGGCATGGGCGTTGCTCCTCTAGCACTTACATAGGGGTTGTTTGGAGTGAGAAGAATAGGAGAGCTTTTGATAGAGTAGAGAAAGATCTTGTACACTTGAGGAGTACCCTCTTTTCCCTTATCTATTCTTGGTGCGCCCATGAGGTTCCTATTTGTATAGAAGATTGGGTGTTAATCCTAGAAAACCATGTCCTTTTGTAAGGTTTTCTACTTTTTGGTATACTCCTTGTATACAGACATGTTCTTTGTTCTTTTTTAATGAAATTTATTACCCTATCAAAAACCGACATGTTCTTTGCTCTTTTTTAATGAAATTTATTAACCTATCAAAAAAAATCGATAGGTGGATTTTCCTTATCCATCTAATAAAGAATAGCATTCAAGTTCATTATCAGAGAGATGGCATTAAAGTCCCTTGAGCTCTTAGAGATATCCTTACCGAAAATATAGAATTAGATTCTATAGATGCACTAAACAAACTTTATCAGTTTGTACAGAAATTATATCAAATGAATGCTGTCACCAGCGACCACTGAGGTTAAACGTAAAAGAAAGTGCATCTAAACCGCATATCACATCTAATTTACATTTCCATAAACCAAGGAAGCAGCAGCTTAACAGGGCCCAAATCCTGGCCTAGCAATTTACTCATGTGGGTATACGATATACATGACTTACTGGCAAGTTTATCCTTTTTAATCTCAGTTTTAACAAACATGGTAGGAAAGAAGCGAATAACGACCCTTTTCAGTTATTACTCCCAATCCAACCCCCTCCTTCCCTTTTTTTCAGTCAAAAATTAAAAATCGTTCAGTACTAATTCTGCAGTGTCATTTGCGAGGAACAAAAGATTAAAAAAATTGACATGTTGAGTATTTCCCTGATCGACAGATTTACAATTAAGGTATAATTTTCTCTACATCTAGCTAATTTCTATATACTTCAAAAGAGGAAAATTCTATAAGACCCAAACCTAATATACACTCCATTCCAAGTAAATGTTATCACGCTCTGATTTAGTAATTCTGTAATTGACCCCTTTATTTCCCGGACGTATTTCTTGGCAAAGTTCAGCTATATTCCAAGTGAATACACTTTAGTTTCATAAGAAGGTATAAACCATTACTTGAAATATTTTCTAAAAGTAATTAGGGAATTGCTTTGATACACATAGGACAAAGACGATCTTGTCCATAAATTCAATGCCAAGTCCACTTTCATTCTCCTAAGCTGGAATCAAAGACAAAAAGAAATCCAGTACAAGAATCCATATGTTATGATCTCCTATAGACTTCAAATCGCGATTCCTTATTTTACAATCATCATACATCAAAATCCTTAATCTCCTAATACAGATATCATCTCGACCTATCAAAAGAATCTAAGAGTTGAACATACCTTGTCTGACTAAAAACTGAATATAACTTACAAAATCCTATAACATGACATATCAAGTTGTTCATAATCACTTAAATCACTCAATTGTGAGAAAGATTATCTAGAGTCTCCTCATCAACAAAAAAAAGACTATCTAAAGTGCTAGACATACTCGTGGATACCCCCTCCCAAACTTATGACGCGTGTTCTACTTTTGTAAGCATCAAGATATCTTTGACGTTGTTCAACAAATAATACTACTCATACACATATTTTACAGGCATGGATTTCAAGCCCATCAAATAATCTCAAATTTAACCATTCTAAAATATTTTCCTTCTCAAACCAACTTTGATACATTTCGACAGAGGGTGCAAGTAGCAACATAGAAGATATGCTGAGAGAATGTCGTTTGAGATGGTTTGTCCATGTTCTAAGCAGAATTCTAAATGCAATGGTACGTACGTGCAACAATATAATATGATTAAAGGTGCTAAAACGGGACAATGTAGACCTAAAATCACGTCTACATCGTACGTAGAGCACCCAAGGGCTTTTTAGGACCGCTTTCGGTTGGTTTCATAATGAAAGTTGGTTAAGTGGTCCTATTATCTCTTAGGATAAGTTCAGATTTAACAAAAACAAAGCAAAATGAAAATAAAGGATTCAAATACGCAATATCAACTAGTTACAATTAAATTTAGTTATTATTACAAGTATATCAAATTAAGTTCTTGCAAGAACCATTTTAGTCTTGTTAGAGACTTATATGTCAATGTAGTGATGAGGTTATGACTAAGAGAATATTACTTTTAGAGAACCCCTAATTTTGCTTAAAAGGCTAAGTAATTAATAGCATGAAACTGGACCTAATAGAGTGTCGTGGGCGTGGAGGATTCATATAATTTACCAGAACTAGTGCAAAAGTGAAGTGTAACTTATTGATTGATTGATAACACCCAGCAACAAAAGCAAGATGGAAACACATAAACAAAATAAAACATTTTGACCCTTACCCTTTATAGACATCACCAAATGAGCCTCTTCCGATGAGCTCAAGATCACTAAATCTGGATCCTGAAGCTTCAATAAGAGCAGCTGCATCAGCCATTTTTATATACAACTACTTCTTTCCTTCGCACTCTCAGTAGATGAAGTGAAAGCCAGTATAATACAACCACTCCACATCCCCTAGCTCGCACATCACGGTCAACTCCGCATTGCAAATATTCAACAAATTCATAAAATGTGGTCGCTTAAACTCACTCTTGGTACGGGAAACCAATCTGGCAAAAAATATTAAGTGCTGGAATTAACCAATAACAGCAGAAATTTTAAGATTCAGATTATCAAACACATAAATAGGCAAAATAAAGCAAATTTTGAGATCTGACAGTAATAAATAAAACTGAAATCAAAATGCTGGAAACTAAGGAACACGAGATATATAAGAAGAGGACTCGTTAGGTAAAGTGTCAGACGATAATAATGACAGTTCAGCAAATTCTACGTTTTGGCAAAATAAATCGACAGCGAGACGGCGCCAAACGGAGTATTGAAAAACGAAACTGTTATTACAAGGAAGAAACAAAAAGTAAAAAAATTAATAAAAAGTACTTAATTTTTCCTCTTTTTTCACCGAATCTAAACTAACAAGTAACAAACCTCGTAAATTAGTCGATGGATGAGTATTTACATCAGTAAATACAAAAATTAGCAGGGAAATCCGTAGATCTCTTCTTTATCCCTTAAGCGAATACTTGTTTCTGTTTTGTGCTTTGGCATATGTACACAGGGCAGGGCTGGGCTACAAGGGATCGAGAGAAGAAGGAATGTTGTTTCGTTTTCTGTAATTCATTTATTGGGGAAAAATGATTTGTGTGGACCGGCTTTCGCGAACCGGGTTTAAACCAACCGGATTGTTCTTATTCTTTCGGAGTCTAGCTAGCTGGACTCTATTTGGCATTTGCCATCGAGAAATGAGATCTGTTGCTTCTGAGTTCAGCCCTTTTTACAGTTGGCCATGGTTGTTTTCTCTTCTTTTTTTTTTCTTTTTTTTTTTTTTGATAATAACTAAATTATAGTGCATTGCGCGTGTACCTATATCACGTGTAGAAACTTTTTAAATATCACATAGATATACAGTAAATTTCATATCTCATGATCCATAATTTTTCGAGTCTATTTTTTTTCTTTTTTTCTTTTTTTGCTAGAAAAAAGAACTTCATTAATACTAAGATAAACGGGATATAAGGTTTGAAACTGAATATATAGTTCTAGTTCCAATTACCTCAAAATTTAAAAGTGCATAAATGAAAGCTAGGGGAAACGGGTGGGCTAGTGAAAAAATTGAACATCTTGAGGATGATGTTGAGTTATCGATTTTTCATATTTTGCTAGAGCTCCCGATAGACATGGTTAATGTGCTGGACTTGGAGATCATGTAGCATCAACCTGTATACATACAATTAATGTGAGTTTTTGGGATTATCTGACTCTATGAGTTTGCTTAATAGTTGTGAATTTGTTTCAATGATTAGTGGTCATAAGTGTTGAGCGATTGCAATTTGTAGAGCATAGAAAAATGCAAAGAATTATGCTTGTAAAACATCGGTTTGTGGAGTATGTTTGATAAAGCCAGTAACCCATCGGCCCATGTGATCTCGAAATAAACATCCAGCTACTCCATAGTTGATTGATGTATTCAATGCTCCGTCGATATTTAACTTATAATAAAAAAAATTGGGGGGGGGGGGGGGTCGTGTCCGAGAGACATGGTGAGTTAATTTGTTCATTATTAGAGTGGGCACAAACTTAAAATAAAAAAATTTGGGTTGCGATGGTAACTATAGTTTTGATGTGAACATAGTGTTTGGTGTTCTCAAACACATTGCAATTGCGGGTGAGCCATACTTGCCATAGAATGACCGGTGTGAGTATAGACGAAGGCAGATGAATGTGGGAGGTTGTATGGATTAAGTTGTTAATTGTATATTGGCGTTTTAACCAAGTAAAAAAAGTCGTGGAAGGGTAATATGTAGCCTACATATTACCATAAGGCAAAGGCATTTTTGTAGTGAAGAAAAATGTGGGGAATGTCTTTAGTGTGGTGTAACAGATTTTACAAATTGCATTTGACGAAATATTCCTACAAAACATAAAATCCCCTATAAGTTTACTTTATAATATTTCAAGATTATCAATTGAAGCTACTCGGCCAACTTATGAGACTGTTAGAAAAGTAGAAGAAGAATTTAGTATCAACATTCTGCCAAAAAAATGCTCAATTACTAAGCATAAAATAAAGAAATTCATGATCATAAATAATTTTTGCCAAATGATATACCATAATCAGCGACGCAAATTTATCTCCTAATATATGAGAACATGGAAGAAGGCACCAAAAAGGTAAACAAAAATCCCAACTAAATTATACTATAACGAAAAATAAAGTTATAAAATTATAAAATTGATTGGTTATAATTCTATGACAACGAATAAAGACTTCTAAACCTAAAAGAAGTTCTAAGTGCTCGAGAGTTTCCTACAATAATATCTTTATTGTTACTTATTTTTACAAAACTACTATGTTGTATTGTTCAAATAATGAAGAATTTGACATATAAAATTTAACTAATTTTGAAGACGTGAATATTAGAATTTCGTTTGATAAAAGAAATATTTGAAGAAAATTTTGTTTGATATCAAAGTCTTAAATATTAGGAAAATAATAAATGACAAATGTGTCGAATATGAAATCAACTTTTAAAGGATAAAAAAGACGAATGACATTTTGTTAAATGGATTTTTGCTTACATAAATTACAATTTATTTCATATATTATGATCCATAATTTCTCGAGTCTATTTTTTTAACTACATAAAATCCCCTATAAATTTAATTTGTAGTATTTCAAGATTGTTAGTTAAAGTCGCTCAGCCAACCTATGAGCATGTTACAAAAGTAAATTTAGTATCAACATTTTGCCAAAAATTATGCTTATTTGATAAGCATAAAACAAAGAAATTCATGACATAAGTAACTTTCGCCAAATGATATTTCATAAGAAGCCAAGCAAATTTATATCCTAATCTATGACAACGTGTAAGAGGGCAGCAAAAAGGTAAACAAAAAAACCAAAAAGCCCAACTAAATTATAGAATAATATTATAAAAATTGACCGGTTATAATTTTATGACAAAGAATAAATAAAGACTTATAAACCTAAAAGGAGAAGTGCTCGATAGTTTCCAACTATAATATTATTATTGTTACCCATCTTTACAAATCTACTATGTTGCATTGTGCTTTTCTTCTTTTTTTTTCGAGCAAACAGGAAATAATATATAAATAGCTAATTGTTGCTTACATGACTTCCATAGTTTGTGTCACTAAGGACATTTTTTTTTCCGAGGCTTGCTAGGATATTACAAGCTTCAAAAAATAAAGTCTTAATACACAAAGGGAGATTATATTTTTCACTATCCACTAGAGAATGAACATAGCCAGGTGGTAAAACAAAAATATCTTTACTTTTCTTCCTTGCTTTTCCTGTTAATTCGTGTGCAATCCTATTCCCTTGCCTGAACGTGTGCTGGAGGATCACCTTCCATTGGTGTATGAACAACCTATATTTAACAATAAGGTTATTATAAAGTTTGTTTCCTTGATTGATGGATTGGATGACCTCCGTGGAGTCCGTTTCTATTTCAAGTGGAAACATGCCCCATTCTTCTGCTATTTTTAAACCTTCTTTTAGAGCCTTAATTTCTACATTTAAGGAGCCTGAAGCCTTGATAGTTTTGGCAAAGCCTACCATCCAATTTCCATGAGTATCTCTGATAATCCCTCCAATACCATCATAAACATTCTGATTTTGAAAATTGACATCAATATTAAGTTTGAACCAACCACTAGGTGGTTCGCTCCATTTAACAATGATTACAAATATAGTATGGTTGTTTATGGTTCTTTCAGTTAAAAGTGAAACTCATTAGCCTTTTGTATGACGTGGTTAATGCTTATTGGAAATTTTGTATTATTGTGATTGTTGTTGTTTCTATTAACCCAAATTTACCAAATTGCAAAAGGAAATGTAAAACTCCAAATTAGGGGATTGTTTGGGAGATTGATATTCATGTTTTGGATTTGGAGAAGCCGGTGCCTATTAGAATTGGTATCAAGGTCTTTGTATCTTAATTTTTTCAAAAGAGTTTGACAGCTTGACACTAAAAAAAATATTGCTAGGAGTCTCTTCTTCTTGGGTATTACATATAGGACACATTCATGCCAATATGTGAGAGCTATTTTCTGCAAGGGAGCCTATCATGGAGGCATTGCCATAGGAAAACTTTTATCTTATTAGGGCAGTTAAGATTCCATATCCAAGAGAAGTCTAGTTTGTTTGAAGGGGGTGTCTCTATGCGGGCATAACAGGATATAGAGGTAAAAAAAATTTGTAGTGGTTAGGGACCATATGGGGATATCACTGATGGGTCATTTTTTCCAGATATATGTTTTAAGGATATAGTCTTTTATATTATTTGGGAGGTCAAAGCAAAGTTTTTCAAAATGCCATTGCTTTTTATCCCAAATTTCACTTAATTTGGTGAAGTGTACTGCAAACGGTAAAAGACCCCCTATTTATTTTCTAAGGGTATCCATATTAGTGATCCACCTAGAATTTCAAATGTTAATATTGGAGAGATAATGAGGGGACCAAGTGATGCCTTTTGAACATAACTCCCATCCCTTTTGAGTACTATTCCAAATGAAGGAGTTTTTGTTTGTTCTTTTGTTTGTGCAATAAGAGTTGATAATTAAACGAGCCTAAGGGGTTAGAGGATTTGTTAGAAGTCTCCATGAGAGATATGCTAATGTACACAAGTTTTTTGATTGGGCTATATGGATTCCAAGACCACCTTGATTCTTTGGTTGGCATATTTTAGACCAACTAACAAGGTGAATTTTCCTTTTTTCAGTAGTGCTACCCCAAACAAAGTCTCTTGGAGTTTTGTTAATTTTATTGAGGGTGGCCTTTGTTAGGAGGGAATATTGGATATAGTAAATATGAATGGAATTAAGGCAAGAGTTAGCTAAGGTGGTTCTACCTGCTAGGTTAAAAAATATTAACTTCCATGAAGCTAGCCTAGATCTCATTTTATCAATGATGAATTGAAAATCCTTAGGTCTAGGAGAATTGTTCAGGATGGGAAATCCTAAGTAAGTAACAAAATGGTTACAACTCTTTATACCCAGGGTATTGGAAGAGGAGCTAATGAGGTTTGGGGGGCAATTTTTTGAGAAGAGGATTTTGGATTTAGTGTTGTTGATGCATTCCCGGAAAGATTACAAAAAAGGTCAAGTCTATATTTTATAGCATGATAAGATTTGTGGTTAGCCTTGGCCATAAGAATATGATCATCGGCAACAAAAATAAGATGTGAGAAACTAGGGTTATTTTTTCCTAGGGAGATTGGATCCCTATTTCTAGTGTCAACTTGGTGATTAATGTATCTGGTCAGCATTTCAAGACAAAGTATGAAAATATATGGTGATATGGGATCACCTTTCCTGATGCCTCGACTAGGTTCAAAGTAATGTAATGATCCGACCCGTCGTCTCATGTGTTAGCGCTCTATTTTTCCCGTTTTGTGCTTCTTCATATTTAATTATCAGTGTTTGATGTGTTAGAATTGATTTGGATTCGTTTTGGTAGAAAATGAGTCACTTAATCTCTTCAAGGAAGGCTTATTTTGGAAAAGTCAAACATACGTTGACTTAAGATTTAGAAGGTTAAGATCTAATTTTCGGTGATTTGGTTAGCTTCGGAAGGTGATTTGTGACTTAGGAGTGTGATCAGAATTGATTTTGGAGGCTCGGTGTAGAATTAGGCTTAAATTGGCAAAGTTTGAATTTTGGCAAATTCTGGTTGGTAGGTGAGATTTTGATCCGAGGGTCGGAATGGAATTTTAAGAGTTTATGTAGCTTTGGTATGTGATTTGTGATGTGTGTGCAAAATTTCAAGTCATTCGGACATCGTTTGGTCGGGTTTTTTATCGAAAGTGTAATTCAGAATATTTGGAAGAACTTAGGCTTGAATCCGATGTGACTTGATGATTTTGGTGTTGTTTGGCGTCTGTTGATGATTGGAATAAGTTCGTATGATGATTTGGGATATGTTAGTTCACTTGGTTGAGATCCTGGGGGCCTCGGGGTAATTTCAGATGGCTTAACGATAGTTTTGAACTTGGTAGATATTGCAGATTTTGCCCAGGTGTTGCAGACCTTCGCGTTTGCAGCCATAGGAATGCATTCGCAATGTAGGGTTTTGTAGACCATCGCATTCGCGAGGGCTGCTTCACGATAGAGTAGAAGAGGCCCGGGGCCCTAGTAGTTTTGTTCATCGCGTTCATAGCACCTGGATCGCATTCGCGTAAGGTGAGTGATTGAAGGATCACGATAGTGATTGGTTGAACGCGTTCGCATAAGAGGAAGGACTAGAGCATCGCGTTCGCGGGCCAGGAGTCATATTCCCATAGAGGTAAATATTGGTGAATGGAGTTTGTTCATCGCGAACGCGGGGGTGTTGACCGCGTTCGTGTAGGCTAAAACCTGGGCGTCAGAATGGCTTTTAATTGGCATTTCATCCGCGAGTTGGGATTATTTTCCTCCATTGTTGAGTACTTTGAGAGATCTTTGGGGCAAATTGAAGAGGGATTCGAGGATAATTGCATGGAGGTAAGTTCCTTAGCCTAATTATTCAAGTCTATGGTAGAATTAACATGGAAATTGGTTGAAATTCACCAAAAATGGATAAAGTTAGGACTTGAGTTTTGATATTTCAAATTTAGATTTGATAGGTCATTTGAGATCGAATTTGGGAGTTCTTGATTTATACGGACTCATGGCAAGATGAGGAATCCTGTAATGTAAGTTTCATAATTTTTCGAGAAGCGGTCCCGAGGCTCGAGTTTTGCTAGTTTCGAGGTTCTTGCTATAATTTAATTGTTTTGATTGGGTATTGTCGTCCCATTTGCATATTGTGATGTATTCGCTCTATTTTTAGCTAGATTCGATGCGCATGGAGGCCGATTTGAGGGTCAAAGGCATCGCGGGCTTGAGAATTCGCAGGTTCGAAGTGAGTAATATTTGGGAACCCCGGATTTGCACATCACAGTGTTGTATTGAGGTGACTTGCATGCAAGGTATGAGCATGTGGTAGAGCACCGATGGGGATTGTGACTTGGTCCATCCCGGTTGTGTATTTTACTGCGTATTTGTATGAAACTTGCTTGATGTTATCTTTAATTGGACTGGCTGCCATGTTTTGGGCTTAGTGCTAGTTATTTGAACCTTGTAGGGTTATTATCACTGTTTTCATGAATACTTAGCATATTAAATGATTTCAGTCCTGAGTTAAACACTGTTTTTGAAAAGCGCAGTCATATTGCTAAAGTTTAAAAGCTTAAATTGAATTTTTCTGACATCTTGATTTAAAAGCTATTACTTGACATTACCCGAGTGGCTCATTTGCATGTTATGGACTGAAAATGGATCGAGCTTCATGCCGCAGCGGTGTGATATTGATATTGCGCTTGGGTTATAGGAGCCTCTCCAGAGTATGAACCCCCACAATGAGCGCGGGTACCCAAATTGATCGGGCTGTGCACCGCAGCGGTCAGTTGCATTGTATTGCATTCACGCATTCACTCCTGTTTGTACTACGTGGCATGACATTTAGCACTCATATATCATTGGCATAATGTTGTTACTTGCCTTGTTGACCAGATACTCTAGTGTTATATGTTAAGAAGTGTTGTGCCCAATGGGGCCGACTTATGTGCCGACGTGCACTATCTGATATAGAATTCATATGCTTGACTGTTGGAAAAATGATATTTGTAAAGGAGATTTTTAACTGAGTTGTAGATTTTCTAAAGGATTTTCACAGTGTTACCATTTTTCTTAAAAAGGGTTGTACTATCTTTTATAGCATTATGGAGTGCTAATACGTATTTTCTTATCGCTCAGATATTATTCTCTCTTATTACCACTGAGTTGGAAGTGCTCACTTTACTCCCTGCACCTCGCGTGCAGTTGCAGGTATTATTCACCCGGTAGCGGGTGATTAGCGGATCGAAGGTAATACTAAGGTGGTTGAGCAAGGTGTCCGCCAGCGTTCGCGGCACCAGACTTCATCTTTTGGATTTCAGATCTCATTTTATACCTGTATATGACCTTGTAGTTATGTTCCTACTTCTTAGATACTCGTGACTTGTGACACCCCGGTTAGGTTGATTTGGGTTGTAAATATCAGTTGCTATATTTTTCTAATTATTTATGTTTAATAACTAATAAAAAATTAATTGGGTTAGTTGGCTTGCCTTGTCTTCACGAGATGCACCATCATGACTAGGTATGGTAATTGGGTCGTGACAAGTTGGTATCAGAGCCTAGGTTACTAGGTCTAACGAATCATGAGCAGGGTTAGTAGAGTCTCGCAGATCGGTACGGAGACGTCTGTATTTATCCTCGAGAGGCTGCAAAACCTTTAGGAAAACTTCCCATACTTGGAATTCTTATAGTGCGTACTTGATTCGGCTTGAGATATAACTCTTGAAATTCCTTCCACACGTCTGTATGCGCACGTGAGCGCTTAGTAGTATATGTACCTTAATGGCTTGTGATTCCTCGATCAAGGGACGAGAAGTAATCTCCGTGAGTTCATGTTGGGCCAGTTTGGAGGACTTGAAGCCGGATTGTTGCCTGTGGCTTGAGCACCGAGGTGCTGATTGTGTGAGCAAGTGTTTTGAACTTATATGTTCAGTAATGTCCTTATTAGCTGCGTTGGCGGTTGGATATCCATGAGATGAGTATGCTAGTACTGCGAGGTATATCTATGCGATTTTGGCAGTGACGAAGAAGTCTGCTGGATAATAGATGAACTGTTAAGTATGTGTTTCCTATTGCGATCTGTTGCGTAGCCCCAAGTTATGGGTGCGTGAAGAATATGTTCATGTCTCTTAGTTGGAGTAGCTCATGTCCGGCGGTGGCGTCGATCAGTTGGTCGATGTGAGGCCGGGGGAAGGAATCCTTAGGGCAGGCCTTATTTAGGTCGGTGAAGTCCACGCACATCCTCCACTTCCCGCTCTTCTTTTTGACCATCACCACGTTGGCGACCCATTGCGGGTATTTCGACTCCCTGATGGAGTCGTTGTCTAGAAATTTGTCTACTTCTTCGCGGACCGCCTCATTGATAGCGGCGTTGAACTTTCTCCTGATTTGTTTTACTGGCGGGTGTAGCGGGTCCACGTTGAGTCGGTGGGTGGAGATATCTGGCGAGATCCCTGGCATGTCTGTATGGGAAAAGGCGAACATGTCTGCATGTTTAGTTAAGAATTTATGGTAGTTACCCGGGTTGGTGAGCTTGTGGCCGATGTATGCCTTCTTCTCGGGGTCATCCCGATCTTGTTGAACCGAGTTGAGATCTTCGACTGTGGCTTTACAGGATTCTACGACTTCTGGGTCTCTTATAGCATTGGCCATCGGGTCCGCTTGGGTCCCCGACATGGCTGATTGTTATGCTTCTGCGCTTTCCCCGTTCAATTGGCGGGTATGGGCGCAGTCTTGAGTTATTTTATAATATTCATGCGATGTGCGTGGATCCCCTTTAATGCTGAATATTCCCCATGGGGTGGGAACTTGATCACTTGGTAGAAGCACGAGGGGACTGCTCGTATGGCGTGTATCCACGAGCATCCTATGATGGCATTGTAGGCTGTCTCTTGGTTCATGATGTTGAAAGTGGTTTCCGGTGTAACTCCTCCTGCTAAAATTGGCAATAATACCTCCCCGGAGGTGCGCTCTACTGCATTGTTAAAACTAGTTAGAGTTACGCAGCGGGGGTTATCCTGTCCTCGAGTCCCATCTGTGAGAGGACTCTCGGATGGATGATGCAGGAGCTGCTTCCATTATCGATCATAACTCTCCTAACATCAGTATCAATGATACGTAGAGTAATAACTAAAGCATCATAGTGAGGGAAACACAAACCGTCAGCGTCAGGCTTGTCGAAGGTGATACTTCCTTCGAGGTCATCGTACCGTTCGTGGGAGATGGTCCTCTTCAGTTTGTGTGTGTTGGCGAATTTGACGTAATTAATGGAGACGTCGTTCCCTTCTCCGACGATCATGTTTATCGTGCGTGTCGGAGAGGGTGGCTTTGGTGGTCCCCGGGAGTGCTCTCGTCTGCGTGAAAAATTGGCTTTCCCTTTGTCGTTGAGCAGCTCCTTTAGGTACCCCTGGTTGAGCATTCTGACAACTTCTTGTCGCAGACCGATGCAGTCTTCGGTCCTGTGCCCTCGTTCCTGGGGGAACTCACACAAGATGTTTGATTTCTTTATGGCAGGGTCCGATTTCATCTTTTGGGGCCACTGCACCTTGGTGCCGAGCTTCTCCAGTGCGTACACTTTTTCTGAAGGAGAGACACAGAAGTTATGTGAGGAAAGTAAAGGGGGCGTACCTCGTTCGTTCCTGAGTGGGGCGAGGTGGCGTTGCACGATGTCCGTATGTTGAGTGGGCAGAAGTGAGGACCTCGTATAGGGCTGGTGTCGCTCCTTACTAGGACGGGGAGGGGGGGAAGTTCCCGACGTCCCTCGTGTCGTCGATCTCTTCTCGTATCCGGGTGCACGGCCGCTAGCCGTCAGGTTGGCTCGTTGAGATCCTCCTCGTCTACCCGTACCTCGGCGTAGTAGGCATTGTGAATCTCATCCCAGGTCGTGGGAGGGTACTTTATGAGCCGGCTTAACAGTTTTTTGGTTGCTCTGGAGCCGTCCCTGCCGAGTCCGTTCTGGAAGGCTGCTACCGCCATGCCCTCTGACACGTTCGGTAGCCTCATTTTTACCTTGTTGAACCTGGCGAGGAAGTCCCTGAGGCCCTCGCCCGTGGTTTGTCTGACAGCGAAGATAACGTTTACCCTTGATTCTGCTTTCTTAGCGTCGACATGTGCTCTGACGAACTTATCCGCCATTTCCTCGAAGGTTGAGATTGCTTTGGCGGGTAGTTGGGAGTACCAGGTCAATGCTCCCCCGGTCAGTGTTTCACCAAACTTTTTCAGCAGCACTAATGGTGCCTGTTTTTTAGACAGGTCATTACCTTTAACAATGGTGACATAATGGATGAGTTGATCCTCAAGATCGGTGATTTCGTCGTACACCTTCAGATAGGGAGGCATCTTGAAGGTCTTCGGAATGGTGTAAGGTGCGGCTTCTTCAGAGTAGGGTTGTTTTACAAACCTTTCTACATCTCGTTTGGGTAGCAGTTTAGGTGCTCCGGGGATCTTGTCAACCCTATCTTGGTGCTCCTTCATTTGGTCGTGGAGGGCCTGATTTTCGCTTTCCATTTCCTCCATCTTCCTCAGGATAGAGGCTAGTGTGTCATCGTGTGTTTGTGTTTCGACGGGTTGGCCGTTGGTTCGTGTTCCTTCCTGTTCGTCTGTCGCGGTGGTGTTGCTTGTTGTCGGTGCTGTATTCTCGCAGCCTTGTGGTGGCTTTTCCACTAGGCTGCTCTGGGTGCTGGTCAGCCATTCCTCCGGTAGCTTCTTGACTGCTGGGGGTGCTTCTTTTGAAGTGGAGGTGTCACTTTCCTGCGGGGTAGCAAGGTTCCCAAAGGGGGGAGGTGAGGCCTCTACTTCGGGTGCGACACCGGGGGTAGCGTTGATGGCAGCGCTACCACCGGCCTCGCTCATGGAACTCAGGAGGTTGGTGGTAACTTCTACCACAACTTTGGATCGAGTGTCATTTTCGGCCATTTCAAGACTATTTTTGATGATCGGATCTTATGAGTGTATACTACGAGTTTGATTCTCGAAATCCCCACAGACGGCGCCAAATTGTTTGGCCCAAAAACTATCGGTTGCTTTACGGGTTAGGGACAATCAAAGAATAAATGAAGGGTAAATCGGAATCAATGGTAATATATCTTAAAGATCAATCTTTGGATTTGTGTATCTGCTTTTCTTATAAGAATGTGATGAAGCTTAATCAAGTGCTTGAACAAGTATACAATAGAGAGATAACAATAGAGGAAAAATGGCAGAGGGAGAGAGAGTTGTATTATTAATGATTATTAATCCTTCCTTTACAAATGAGGAGGACCCTTCCTTATATAGAAGGATGACTTCTTCGCCGACATATTACATCGTCCCAAAGCTATTTCTATTACAACGAAAATACAGGGGAGGGGGAGTCGGGGCTGATACGCTACTATGGATGAGGACGTATCCTTTTCACCGTGCGAACACGAAGGAGGACGTCACCCGGTGTTAGCGGCCACGTAAGGAGGCGTGCCCGACCCGTATTGCATCCGAGTCAGCCGTACGTATATACATGCTCGCCTCATCTTACCCCCGATTCGCCCCCATACAAACAAGTTTGATCCAAAGTTAACTTTCAGTCTAAAGATTAAAAATGAACAAATTTGATACAAAGTTAACTCTTCATTATTTCATACGTATGTATTTTTTCCTCAAAGTTGTGCAAGAAGGAAAACATGCACTCGAATAAGGAGGGCGGAGGTGCTGCCTTTTCTATTGTGTGTGTAACATAGCATGTGTTTCGACTCAGCAATTAGTTTTTTAACTGAAATTTGGATCAGACCTGTTACTTTTAGATATGTCAGGGATGTTTCTTGGTAGCTGAAATATATTAAGGGTGTCGTTGAATTTTAGGATATACTCTAGGGATTTTTGTAGTTAAAATACTCCTACCAAAAAATAACATTGTAATCTAACTACAAACCAAAACTTATTGACTACTTCCCAAAAAATGATTGCCTACAACCTCACCAAAAGAGTTTTCCCAGAGAATTTCGTGCAACCCAAAGAAAAACGATCGAGTTAACAAGGAAATTTCAGCATATTTACTTGGTAAGTCAAACGTACCTACTCCATTCGGTCCCCTTTAATAAATTTTAATATTAATTAACAATAAAATTGACCAATTAAAAATAAAACAAATACTCCTAAATACTTTACTCGAAGGGCAACTTTGAAAAGATGAAGCTAATTCTTTCTTGATATTTGAAAATATCAAATATCATGGACCACAATAAAAGACCAAAAACTCAATTAAAGTGAACTGGAAAGAATATAAAAGAAACATGGTAAGTCAAATAGACAATAAAGTGATACTCTAACCCCCAACATCGAATGTTACAAAGTTACTATCTACTTCAAAAAGAAAAGGGAAAAAAGCCAAAAAAGTATCTTTACTTTTGATATTTATTCACGTTTGTATCCCGTTATACTTTCTGGCTAAAAAACTACCTACCATTATTAAAGTAGGAGAAAATGTACCCAGATTTAACGGGCCTCCTATGTGGCAACCGGGCCCCTCCTTAAATTTTGCCAACTAACATAAAATTTGCCAAGTAGACAAATTTAACCCGCCCCAGTACATTAATAATAGTGGGTATAAACCTAGGGTTGATTTCTAATTCATCATCTTTGCCTCTTTCTTTCTCCTTTGCTCTATTTCTCTCATCTTCATCAATGTTTGAGAACAGTACTTCTTCTAAGAGAAGGTGTCGATGTGGTATTATTGCCAACCATTTCACATCAACCACTCCCTCCAATCCCGGTAGGAAATTTTACAAATGTGCACGTCCTAAGGTAAGGTTTTGATGTGAATTTGTTTAATCTCATTAATGTTATTTTCTATTTTGAATTGAAAAAAAAATTGAATCTTTTTAATATTTCTTTGGAAGAATAATTCATGTGGTTATTTCGAATAGCAAGATGAAATAACCACGGATGGTTCTCATCTTGAAATAAGAGACTTGAAGTCATCTTTGAATGCAATTTTGATTGAAAGAGACATGTTGAGAGAAAAATTACTTGACATGGAAGCCATGAAGAAATTAGAAGATGCTAAAGTTAAAAAATTGGAAGAAAAAGTTGTACAACTAATGAAGGTGATTATTGGTTCTTGGGCAATGTTTGTTGGATTCTTTGTTGTGTGGATAATGAAGTAGAATTAACCATCTTCCTTAATTTTCATGATGTAGTCAATTGACATATTTTGTTTAGTTTGGTAGGGAACTTGGTTTGTTAGTCAATTGACATATTTCATGTAACTGTTTAGGCTCAATATTGTTCCCTTCTATTTGACTATGTTTTATGCTTAATGGTTGGCAAGATCTTCAATTCTCTGATTGTGCTTAATGGTTAACTGTTTTTCTAGCTTATGCAGTAGTTTAGTTAATTCTATTTGACTATGTTTTGTGCTTAACTGTTTGTGCTTAATGGTTAGGCCATAACAGGTAGCAGTAAAATTGCTTAACTGTTTGTGCTTAATGGTTAGGCCATAAGAGCGTAGCAGTAAAATTGCTTAACTGTTTGTGTTTAATGGTTAGGCCATAACATCGATTAAAATCAGGCCTTAACAGCATTTTCATAACATTCACAATTACATCAACTTTAACACAATATCACCAACAAAGTAATAACATTTATAACACTTGTTTTCATAACATTCACAATTACATCAACGACCAAACATTCATAACTTTCATATCATTTCTTATTACATCAACCACCAAAAAAACAGATCCTAGCAACCAAAATATGTATTATCGTAGCAGTAATTACATACTGTCATAGCAGCCAGCCAAAATATGTACTGTCGTAGCAGTAATTACATACTGTCATAGCAGCCAAAAATTTACAATTGTTGTCATTCACAAAAATATTCACTGTCCTAGCAATAATTACATATAGTTCAAGTCACATTACAGTTGTGACTTGCCATTACCCTTTCTTGTTACACCCTTCTTTGTCACACTAGATGAGTCACCAACAAAATTAATTTTCCTTATCATAGGTGGTGTGGTTCCTTGTTGTCTCATAAGGTTCCTTTCTTCAGAGAAACTCCTTGGCCTAATTTCTGGGGCAGAATCTGAAACAAAATCTGATGGCATAGTGTTGTTAGGAGGCTTCTTTTGGGCTGATAGAGTTGGCATAAACTGAAATTGAAAGGCTTGTACTGGATAACTTGACTGACTTGACTAACTTGCTTGGCTGAACATTGGTGTTGAAAGATTTATCTCCTCCTCAACTGGTACATTTGAAGCAAGTGGTGACATGGGCTGCTCATCATTACTATCCTGAGTTGTTGAACACATTTGCCTCTTTGGTTGCTTGCCCTTTTTCTTACTTGCCATTGGTTGTTTTCCCTTAGAATTTTATTTAGAAAATAGGTAAGAGTAAATAGGTAAATAGGTAACAAATAGTTGAATAACAAATAAGTAAGAATTCTATTACCTTTGCACAACCCCTGGCATTGTGTCCTGGCTGACCACATGTGGAACAATTCATTATCCTCCCCTTCCTGGACTTCATCCATTCACCTTGTCTATTGACTATTTCATTTTTTTTCTCTTGTTCTTTTGACTTTAGGCATGCCAGCCATTGAAGTCATTAGTGGTGGTTCCATAGCATGGGAAGCTTCAACCTTCCAGAATTTATCTCCTCTCACTGGTGTCACACCTCCTTTTGGCGCGCTTACCCCGAAGGATAATGCATAAGGGAGTTTTTCCAATTTAAGTGACAATATTCGAAATGAGATTATTTATTTATTTCAGAGTCGCCACTTGAAATAAATTATGGTGTCCCAAGTCACCGATTTATTTAAATCCCAAATCGAGGAAATTTTTGACTTTCCAAATGAAGTCTACGAACCAGAAATTCTAAGTAAGGAATTCTATTGACCCGAGGGAAGGTGTTAGGCACCCCCGGATCCCGTGGTTCTAGCGCGGTCGCTTAAATTATTTTAATGGCTAAATATTTGATTTTAAAATATATTCAACACTATAATGCAATTTTAAATTATTTACCGCGTTTGATTATTTTTTAAGAAAAAGTGAACATTCTTATTGAGGGGGCCCGCGATTTTATTTTCTATTTAGCAAGGCTCGTAACATTTTTTATTTAAAAGGATAATCCTAAAGTGACTATATTTTTTTTATTTAGTTTATCTTTAAAAGAAAAGAAAAAGTCCTAATTAATTACATGCTTAAAGTGCTATTCTATATTAGTACAAAAGGTGTTCCCTCACAAGCCGACTAAATGACAAATTTATTCTTCAAAATATAGAACTAACTACAATTTGACAAAACTAATAAAGCGGAAAAATAACAACAAATATTAATCAACAACTTCTCTATTTCATTTCAAAACTTCAACTTCCAATTCGATCTTATATCAACACATAATTTTTAGAATGTGTACCTGGTATTGAAAAGAAGGGGAAGATAGAAAATCGATAGGCCGGTGAAAGTACAGCAAAAACAACAATAACAACCAGCAGTAGCTTCAACACCTCAATCCAGAATATCCCAGCAATATGGAGAAAAACCAGTAAAAATAGAGAAGAAAAATATATTCCGAAATTTCTCTTTGCTTTCTCTCTCTAACTTTGACATCTCTTCAATTCTCAAAAGAAACTCTCAAAAATTAAATTATGTCCGTGTATATTTCTGTATCCAGAGTGTATATCGAGTGTATACTGCTCTCTTTTTTTCCTTATTTTTCTTCTCTTCCTATTGTTTCCTCTCTTTTTTCCACCCCGTTTTTCATAAATCCTCTCTTCTATTTATAGGCAAGAATTTCAAAAAAATTCAGATTTTTTATTAAAAAGAAAAATATTTTTTTAATTTAAAGAAAACCCACTAATGCATGTTTTCCTCTCCTTGTTTTCTTCCTTGATTTCCTTGCTCCCCACTACTTTATGTCATGTGATTATGATTATTTTTGGCTAAAAAAATTCTAAAATTTTCTTTCTTGGGCCAAGGGGTTTTGGGTTGGGTAAGGGTGCTTAGGATTGGGCTTGTAACTTAATTTGCAAGATGGCTCAATCCAATTTTTCTATTTTGTTCTTCTCCATTATTCAACTTCCTAATTAATAAAGCCCAAAATACTAAGATTAATTTATAAAAACTAAAAATTATCTTGAAATACTAATTAACTCATAATAATAATTATCAAACAAAATTAAACATTAATAAAAATAAAATTGCACGATTTGGACATTAAATGCTTAAAAAATGCAAAATACATATTTTTTGTGACTTTTTATTTCTGTAAAATAAACTTAATTGTAAACTTTAATTTTATATACATATGCAGCCTATTTTTTTGTATATTTTATTTATTTAAAAAAGCAAATATGCACAGATAAAAATGCAAATAATACAAGAAAAATAACACAAAATTCACAATAATTGCAAGAAAACTAAAATTATTTTATTTTGAATCTTTGGGAGTATTTCTCTTATAGGGCAAAAATCATGTGCTCACAGCTGCCCCTCTTTACTCGGAAACACGAAGAGTTTTCGTGCAAAGATAAGTGAGCGGATACGAGCGATTTTTGCCCGTTTGAGTACTCCGTGTGAAGCATTTTTTTGGAAAAAAAATTTGACCGAGCCTCTGCTTCAGAAGGCCTCCTACATATCCTGGGCTAAACAGGAATCAGGTCAATGTAGTTCGGGAAGTTTTGGTAGCTGGGACTACCATGACTGCTGTGATCTTGTTGTTACTTGTTGTTGCTGCTGATGCCACTGCTTAACTGATCTCCTTATTACACCTTGCTAAACGAAAAATGTCACGACCCTAGTTCACCAATTGTGAACCTGTCGTGATGGCACCCAGTCCCCACGACTAGGTAAGCCTAAAACATTGCGAAATCTATAAGTTTTAATTACTTAAATAAGAAACAGCGGAAAATAACATAAAGATATGTAATCCGTGCCACTTGGCACATACATCCGTCACACAATAAATAAACACTACCAAGATCCGAAACCCCACGGTAACACAGACTAAAAGGGAAATACAACCGTGGCTCTATGTGTAAAGAGTATCTAACAATGAAATGAAGAAAATGTCAACTAGTAATACTAGAATGAAGTGAAGCCTCCGGATCCGCGACGTAGCAGAATCATACCTCAAGTCTCCCGAAAGTCCGAATCACCTAGTACGAGCCTGCTTCGATGTACCCGGATCCGCACAACAAAAGTGTGCAAGAAGAGTAGCATGAGTACACCACGGCGGTACTCGCAAGTGCCAAGCCCAACCTCGATGCAGTAGTGACGAGGAAGGTCAGGGCCCTAGCGAGAAACAATAATAATATGATGACAACAAAATAAACAGTTGAAGAGATAACAACAAAATTTCCAAAATAACAACATTTACCGAAACTGTCCACAACCAAGCTAATAACAAATAACCAACTCAAATAAACAAATCCAGGATCCGTGGGAATTGAACCCACGGTCCCATTCTCAGTACCTCTGGGTCTCCGGGAATCGAACCCGCAACCCATGTCTCAATAATATCACAATAACTCAGGATCTCCGGAATCGAACCCGCAGTCCCTACCAATAAATAACTCAGGATCTCTGGAATCGAACCCGCAGTCCCTACCAATAAATAACTCAGGATCTCGGGAATCGAACCCGCAGTCCCTACCAATAAATAACTCGGGATCTCGGGAATCGAACCCGCAGTCCCTACCAATAAATAACTCAGGATCTCGGGAATCGAACCCGTAGTCCCTACCAATATCACGTCGGGTCTCTGGGAATCGAACCCACAGCCCTGGGTCTCCGGGAATCGAACCCGCAGTCCACAAACACAACCAATTAAGGAAATCCACAGAGAGAAATAATTATGCTCAACTATAACTTCACCGAAAAATAGTGCCAATAATTAACAAGGAGTTCAAATAAGGCAATTAGGCAACTAAACAGTTAAGTGCTACCTAATCATGCTCTTCTAACCACTACCGGTAAAATATCAAATTAACAACCAAGACAGGGATATCGCTCATCGAACATTTCTGAATAAAATACGTGTTCATCAACCAGCGCATGTACACGCCCGTCACCTCGCGTACAAGGCATTTCAACTATCACATAATATCCTAGGGGTGAAAATTCCCCCACACGAGGTTAGACAAGCCACTTACCTCAATTCCGGTACAAAACCGCTAAGCAATAACCCTCTTGCCACGAATGTCGGCCTCCACAAGTGTAGAATCCGATAAAAATCAATAGAATCACGTCAAAATAGGCCAATTGGGCATTACCCAATCAAATTAACTCAAAATTCACCAAAACCCACAAGTTGCCAAAACCCGACTTTCGGTACGCTTATCGAAAAATCACGAAAGTCACATATTCGGAACCCTCATTTCAATACGAGTCTAAGCATATCAATTTTTCCAAAATCGGACTCCATTTGCCCATTCAAAACCTTGATTTTCTAAAGTCCAAGACTAGGGCTAAACCCTCCATAATTACCCCAAATTCCTCCATTTTCATGATATAATTGCATGATATTATCAATACTAATCATAATATGAGTTCATAGATGATTACCTGATGTTTTTCCCTTGATTTCCTCCTCAAAATCGCCCAAAATCGCCCTTAAGCCGAGACCCCCAAATGTTAAAATGTTTCTGAAATTTTCTAACTTCTGATACACTTACTTACAGCCATTTTCGCTTCCGCGGAACATTTTCCGCTTCTACGCTCCCGTATCCGCGACCAAAGCGGTCGCCTCGGCGGTTCCAGGCCCGGCCGGCCATTTCCGCTTCGCGAACAAGAGGGCCGCTTGCCGGCTCCGCTTCGCGAAGAAGCATCCGCTCCGCGGACAACTCCGCCCTCGCGCATAACCGACCGCCTCGCGGTCTCGCCCTGTCGGATAAACGTCCGCTCTCGCGACCATGCCCAGGTTCTCTCGTCCGCTTCTGCGATCCTAGACTCGCACCAGCGACCCCGCTTCAGCGGAAATTCTTCCGCTTCTGCGGAACCACCCGCTCCTGCGCACCTCGTCCGCTTCTGCGGACTCGCTCCTGCGTCCAAAAGTCCGCAGGAGCGGAACCAACAGAAGCAGTGCACCAGCTCTGCAATTTTTCCATGTTTCTCCCGATTAACCATCCGAAAACACCCCGAGGCCCCCGGGACCTCATCCAAACATACCAACACATCTTAATACCTCATTCGAACTTGCTCAAATCCTCAAAACACGTCTAACAACATCAAAACCCATAATTCGCATCGAATTCAAGCCTAAATTTCTTAAAACTTTCCGAATTGCACATTCGATCAAAAACCCGTCCAAACGACGTCCGAATGACCTGAAAATTTGCGGACATATCCAAAATCACATAACGAAGCTACAGAAATTGTCGAAATTCCATTCCGACCCCCGGATCAAAATCTCACCTATCGATCGGATTCGCCAAAATTTCAACCTTCGGCATTTCAAGCCTAATTGAGCTACGGACCTCCAAAATACATTCCGAACACGCTCCTAACCCCGAAATCACCTAACGAAGCTAATGGAACCATCGGATTTCCGTTCCGAGATCGTCTTAACACCGTTCCAGCTACGGACCATTTTCTAGTTTCAAAGCTCTTATTTAGGGACTAAGTGTCCCAAAATGCTCAAATTTTCGAAACCGACTCTCCCGGCAACCCACAATAGCAGAAATGAACTTAGGGGAACAGTTAAATTAGGGATTGGGGCGTAATTTTTCTAAAACGACCGGCCGGGTCGTTACATCTTCCCACACTTAAAGATTCGTTCGTCCTCGAACGAGCATAGAAAACATACCTGGAGTAGTGAAAAGATGAGGGTACTGGCTGCGCATATCCTGCTCGGTCTCCCAAGTCGCCTCCTCGACCGGCTGGCCCCGCCACCGAACCTTTACCGAAGCGATGTTCTTAGACCTTAGCTTCCTGACTTGCCCGTCTAGAATGGCTACTGGCTCCTCAACATAAGAAAGATCCTTGTCTAGCTGAACAGATGTGAAATCCAACACGTGCGACGGGTCACCATGGTATCTCCGGAGCATGGAGACATGAAATACAGGGTGAACTCCGGCTAGGTTGGGAGGTAAGGCCAACTCATAAGCAACCTCTCCTACACGCCTCAAAATCTCAAAAGGGCCAATAAATCTAGGACTCGGCTTCCCTTTCTTCCCAAACCTCATAACGCCCTTCATGGGCGAGACTCGAAGCATAACCCGCTCACCCACCATAAAAGCCACATCGCGAACCTTCTTGTCCGCATAACTCTTCTGTCTAGACTGGGCCGCACGAAGTCTGTCCCGAATCACCTTGACCTTGTCCATAGCCTCCTGAACCATATCAGTACCTAGTAACCTGGCCTCGCCCGGCTCAAACCAACCCACGGGAGACCTGCACCTCCTACCATATAGGGCCTCGTACGGTGCCATCTGAATACTAGACTGGTAGCTGTTGTTATAAGCAAACTCCGCCAGTGGCAAGAAGTGATCCCATGAACCTCCAAACTCAATCACGCACGCACGGAGCATATCCTCCAAAATCCGAATAGTGCGCTCGGACTGCCCATCAGTCTGGGGGTGAAATGCTGTGCTCAGCTCCACCCGAGTACCTAACTCCTGCTGTACAGCTCTCCAGAACCGTGAAGTGAACTGGGTGCCTCTATCTGAAATGATGGAAACTGGAATACCATGCAGCCGAACTATCTCCTTGATATAGATCTCCGCCAGTCGCTCCGATGAATAAGTAGTGCTCACCGGTATAAAATGGGCGGACTTGGTCAACCGATCCACAATAACCCAAATAGAATCAAGCTTCCTAATAGTCCGTGGAAGCCCAGATACAAAGTCCATGGTGATGCGCTCCCATTTCCACTCTGGGAATCTCAATCCGCTGCATCAATCCACCCGGGCGCTGATGCTCATACTTCACCTGCTGGCAGTTGAGGCATCTAGAAACATAATCAACTATATCCTTCTTCATCCGCCTCCACCGGTAATGCTGTTTCAAGTCCTGATACATCTTCGCGGCACCCGGATGGATGGAATACCGCGAACTATGGGCCTCTCCTAGAATCAGCTCTCGAAGATCATCTACATTGGGCACACAGATACGCCCCTGCATCCTCATAACTCCATCATCCCCGATGGTAACATCTCGAGCATCACCACGCCGAACTCTATCCCGAAGGACAAGCAAATGAGGGTCGTCGAACTGACGCTCCCTGATGCGGTCAAATAGAGAAGACCGAGAAACCACACATTCCAGAACCCGGCTGGGCTCCGAAAGATCCAATCTAACAAACTGCCTGGCTAAAGCCTGAACATCCATCGCCATAGGCCTCTCCGAAGCTGGTATATATGCCAAACTCCCCAAACTCTCTGCCCGATGACTCAAGGCATCGCAACCATATTAGCCTTGCCCGGATGATAGAGAATAGTAATATCATAGTCCTTCAGCAGTTCCAACCATCTCCTCTGACGCATATTCAGGTCCTTCTGCTTAAGCAAGTGTTGCAAGCTCCGGTGATCAGTGTAGATCTCGGAAGGAACCCCATATAAATAATGACGCCAAATTTTCAAGGCGTGAACAATGGCAGCTAGCTCCAAATCATGAACGGGGTAATTCTTCTCATGCACCTTCAGCTGTCTCGACGCGTAGGCAATCACCCTACCGTCCCGCATCAATACCGCACCGAGTCCAACTCGTGAGGCATCACAATATACAGTATAGGACCCCGAACCTGTAGGCAACATCAATATAGGGGCCGAAGTCAAAGATGTCTTGAGCTTCTGAAAGCTCGCCTCACACTCGTCTGTCCACTGGAAAGGGGCACCTTTTGGGTCAATCTAGTCATACGTGCTGCTGCAATCGAAGAGAACCCCTCTACGAAACGACGGTAATAGCCCGCCAAACCAAGGAAACTGCGAATCTCAGTAGCGGAGGAGGGTCTGGGCCAACTCTGCACGGCCTCCACCTTCCCCGGATCTACTCGAATACCATCACTCGACACCACGTGGCCCAAAAATGCCACTGAACTCAACCAGAATTCACATTTAGAGAACTTGGCATAAAGCTGCTTCTCCCTCAGGATCTGAAGCACTATCCTCAAATGCTGCTCGTGCTCTTCCCGCTCCGAGAATATACTAGAATATCATCAATGAAGACAATCACGAACGAGTCCAGATAAGGCCTGAACACACTGTGCATCAAATGCATAAAGGTTGCTGGAGCATTTGTCAGCCCAAAAGACATCACGAGGAACTCATAGTGACCATACCGGGTCCTGAAGGCAGTCTTCGGGATATCTGGCTCCCGAATCTTCAGCTGGTGATACCCAGAGCGCAAATCAATCTTAGAAAACACATGTGCGCCCTGTAGCTGGTCAAATAAATCATCAATACGGGGCAAAGGATACCGGTTCTTCACTGTAACCTTATTCAGCTGACGATAGTCAATACACATACGCATAGAACCGTCCTTTTTCTTCACAAACAATACAGGAGCACCCCAAGGCGAAACACTGGGTCGAATAAAACCCTTGCCCAATAACTCCTGTAACTGATCCTTCAACTCCTTTAATTCGGGAGGAGCCATACGGTACGGTGGAATAGAAATGGGCTGAGTGCCCGGCAACAAGTCAATAGCAAAGTCAATGTCTCTCTCAGGCGGCATGCCCGGAAGATCAGCTGGAAATACATCAGCAAAGTCACGTACCACATGAACAGAATCAATAGAGGGGGTGTCAACACTGACGTCCCGCACATAGGCTAGATAAGCAACACACCCCTTCTCAACCATACGCTGAGCTCTGAGAAAAGAAATAACACGGCTAGGGGTGCGATCTGAGTACCACTCCACTCAATACGTGGAATGCCCGGCATAGCCAGCACCGTCTTGGCGTGACAATCAAGAATAGCATAATGGGGCGACAACCAGTCCATGCCTAGGAATAATATCAAAATCGACCATCCCGAGCAACAATAGATCCACTCTGGTCCCAAAACCACAAATAGTAACTAAACATGACCGATACATACGGTCCACTGCCAAAGAATCACCCACCGGAGTGGAAACATAAATGGGGGCACTCAAAGAATCCCGAGGCATGCCCAGATGAGAAGCAAAGTAAGAAGACACATATGAAAAAGTGGAACCAGGGTCGAATAGAACTGATGCCTCCCTGTGACTAAGAAGAATAATACCTGTGACAACAGAATCAGATGCAACAGCTGCGGCGCAATCAGGAATGGCATAGAATCTGGCATGTCCCATATCTCGAGGGTGGCCTCTAGCACCCTGATCCCCTCCCCTGGCTGGCTGGGCAGGTGGAGTGGCAGCTGGAGCTGGAATGATGGCCTGCTGGCCCTGAGAACCACGCTGATGCTGCGAAGACTGAGGAGGTGCTCCTCTCCTACGCCTGGGGCACTCCCTAACCAGATGGTGAGTATCCCCGCACTCAAAGCAAGCTATGGGAGGACGCGGTGGCTGTGACTGACCGGCCTCACCCCCACTAGTCTGACCCATGGAAGTACCCTGCGCAGGAGGTGCACTAGAAACTAGGGGAGCATAATAAGGCTCCTGGGGTGTTGGAAGACCTGGAGTACTACTGGCAATGCTGAGTGAACTGGTCGACCGGAATAACCCATGCCAAAACGACCGGCTACTGAAGTGCGGGCACCAGAGAGATGGCCCGACTCACGAGACCTCTTGGCCTCTCTCTCTCTCCCCGCTCTCTAGGGAGCATACTCTCGATCCTCCTGGCAATGCTCATTGCCTACTGATAAGATATATCTGTCTCCAACTCTCTAGCCATGCTGGACCGGATCGGCAGAATCAGGCCCTCAATAAATCCGCACCCTCTCCCGGACCATGGCTACCAAAGCCGGTGCATGCCTGGCTAGACGGGTAAAACTGATAGCATACTCCGATACTGACATGGAGCCCTGTCGTAATCGCTCAAACTCCGAGCGCGAAGAATCCCTAAGGCTCTGGGGAACAAACTCCCTCAAAAATAGATCTGAAAACTACGTCCAGGTCAATGAAGTAGACTCCTTCGGACTATCCAACTCATACGTGCGCCACCAATCATAAGCGGCCCCATAAAATTGAAAAGCAGTGAAGGAAACCCCGCTGGTCTCTACAATCCCCATAGTACGAAGAATACGATGACACTCCTCCAGAAAACCCAATGCATAATCTGAAGCCAAACCACTGAACACTGGAGGGTCATATTTCTTGAACCTCTCCAATCTATGCTGCTCGTCCTCAGAGGCAGCTGGCTCACCTCCGGGCTGTGCTGGGGCGGCAAGATGCATAACCATAATCTCTGGAACCTGTCCCACTGGCACTCGCTGTTCAGGTGTAACGACTGCGGGATTCTGGGCCCCTCCCCTAGGCTGGGATGTAGCTGCAGTGAGAGGAAGCAACCCTTCCTGAGCCAAAGTGGTATACATACACATGAACTAGACCAGGGACTCCTATAGTGCTGGAGTAGTAGCAGCCGTAGTCGGTGTACCAGGTGCCTGCGCTCCAACCTGACCCACCAGTGGCACCTCAGCAGCAGCGTGCGTGGGTGCTGTGGCTGCACCTCGGGCACGTCCTCGTCCTCTAACTCGGCCCCGGCCTCTGACGGCAGCAACGGGGGCGCGGGTACCTGATCATCGCGGTTAGCTCGTGTCCTCACCATCTGTGAGAGAATAGAAAGCAGTAGTTTAGATTTTTGATGCCAAAAATGTCGCACGACAAGGAATCCAAAAGAAATGAAGAGTTTCCTAAACGGTTACATAGCCCCTCGTAGATAAATACAGACGTCTCCGTATCGATCAGCGAGACTCTAAGTAACCGGTCCGTGTCCCGTGACTCCTATGAACCTAGAGCTCTGATACCAACTTGTCACGACCCTAGTTCACCAATTGTGAACATGTCGTGATGGCACCCAGTCCCCAAGACTAGGTAAGCCTAACACGTTGCGGAATATATAAGTTATAAATACTTAAATAAGAAACAGCGGAAAATAACATGAAAGATATGTAATCCGTGCCACTTGGCACATACATCCGTCACACAATAAATAAACACTACCAAGATCCGGAACCCCACGGTAACACAGACTAAAAGAGAAATACAACTGTGGCTCTATGTGTAAAGAGTATCTAACAACGAAATGAAGAAAAATGTCAACTAGTAATACTAGAATAGAAGGGAAGCCTCCGAATCCGCGGACGTAGCAGATCATACCTCGAAGTCTCCCAGAAAGCTGCAGAATCACCTAGTACGAGCCTGCTCTGATGTACCCGGATCTGCACAACAAAAGTGTGCAGAAGAGTAGCATGAGTACACCACGGCGGTACTCAGTAAGTGCCAAGCCTAACCTCGATGGAGTAGTGACGAGGAAGGTCGTGGCCCTACTGAGAGAACAATAACAAAAAGACAATAACAATAATAAACAGTTTAACAGATAACAACAAAATTTCCAAAATAACAACATTTACCGAAACTGTCTACAACCAAGCTAATAACAAATAACCAACTCAAATAAACAAATCCAGGATCTGTGGGAATTGAACCCACAGTCCCATTCTCAGTACCCCTGGGTCTCCGGGAATCGAACCCGCAGCCCATGTCTCAATAATATCACAATAACTCGGGATCTCCGGGAATCGAACCCGCAGTCCCTACCAATAAATAACTCAGGATCTCGGGAATCGAACCCGCAGTCCCTACCAATAAATAACTCGGGATCTCGGGAATCGAACCCGCAGTCCCTACCAATAAATAACTCAGGATCTCGGGAATCGAACCCGCAGTCCCTACCAATAAATAACTCATGATCTCGGGAATCGAACCCGCAGTCCCTACCAATAAAAATAACTCAGGATCTCGGGAATCGAACCCGCAGTCCCTACCAATAAAAATAACTCAGGATCTCGGGAATCGAACCCGTAGTCCCTACCAATATCACGTCGGGTCTCTGGGAATCGAACCCACAGCCCTGGGTCTCCGGGAATCGAACCCGCAGTCCACAAACACAGCCAATTAAGGAAATCCACAGAGAGAAATAATTATGCTCAACTATAACTTCACCGAAAAATAGTGCCAATAATTAACAAGGAATTCAAACAAGGCAGTTAGGCAACCAAACAGTTAAGTGATACCTAATCATCAACCAGCGCATGTACACGCCCGTCACCTCGCGTACAAGGCATTTCAACTATCACATAATATCCTAGGGGTGAAAATTCCCCCACACGAGGTTAGACAAGCCACTTACCTCAATTCCGGTACAAAACCGCTAAGCAATAACCCTCTTGCCACGAATGTCGGCCTCCACAAGTGTAGAATCTGATAAAAATCAATAGAATCACATCAAAATAGGCTAATTGGGCATTACCCAATCAAATTAACTCAAAATTCACCAAAACCCACAAGTTGCCAAAACCCGACTTTCGGTACGCTTATCGAAAAATCACGAAAGTCACATATTCGGAACCCTCATTTCAATACGAGTCTAAGCATATCAATTTTTCCAAAATCGGACTCCATTTGCCCATTCAAAACCTTGATTTTCTAAAGTCCAAGACTAGGGCTAAACCCTCCATAATTACCCCAAATTCCTCCATTTTCATGATATAATTGCATGATATTATCAATACTAATCATAATATGAGTTCATAGATGATTACCTGATGTTTTTCCCTTGATTTCCTCCTCAAAATCGCCCAAAATCGCCCTTAAGCCGAGACCCCCAAATGTTAAAATGTTTCTGAAATTTTCTAACTTCTGATACACTTACTTACAGCGATTTTCGCTTCTGCGGAACATTTTCCGCTTCTACGCTCCCGTATCCGCGACCAAAGGGTCGCTTCAGCGGTTCCAGGCCTGGCCGGCCATTTCCGCTTCTGCGAACAAGAGGGCCGCTTAAGCGGCTCCGCTTCTGCGAAGAAGCATCCGCTTCTGCGGACAACTCCGCCCCTGCGCATAACCGACCGCTCGCGGTCTCGCCTAGCGGATAAACGTCCGCTCGCGGACCATGCCCGAGCTCTCTCGTCCGCTCGCGATCCTAGACTCGCACCGCCGACCCCGCTTCAGCTGGAAATTCTTCCGCTTCGCGGAACCACCCGCTCCTCGCGCACCTCGTCCGCTCGCGGACTCGCTCCTCGCGTCCAAAGTCCGCAGGAGCGAAACCAACAGAACTAGTGCACCAGCTTTGCAATTTTTCCATGTTTCTCCCGATTAACCATCCGAAAACACCCCGAGGCCCCCGGACCTCATCCAAACATACCAACACATCTTAATACCTCATTCGAACTTGCTCAAATCCTCAAAACACGTCTAACAACATCAAAACCCATAATTCGCATCGAATTCAAGCCTAAATTTCTTAAAACTTTCCGAATTGCACATTCGATCAAAAACCCGTCCAAACGACGTCCGAATGACCTGAAAATTTGCGGACATATCCAAAATCACATAACGAAGCTACAGAAATTGTCGGAATTCCATTCCGACTCCCGGATCAAAATCTCACCTATCGATCGGATTCGCCAAAATTTCAACCTTCGGCATTTCAAGCCTAATTGAGCTACGGACCTCCAAAATACATTCCGAACACGCTCCTAACCCCGAAATCACCTAACGAAGCTAATGGAACCATCGGATTTCCGTTCCGAGATCGTCTTAACACTGTTCCAGCCTACGGACCGTTTTCTAGTTTCAAAGCTCTTATTTAGGGACTAAGTGTCCCAAAATGCTCAAATTTTCGAAACCGACTCTCCCGGCAACCCACAATAGCAGAAATGAACTTAGGGGAACAGTTAAATTAGGGATTGGGGCGTAATTTTCTAAAACGACCGGTCGGGTCGTTACAAAAAATAAGAAGCTAGACTAAGTTACAGTATTGCAAATTCTTATCTATTTTTTCAACTTGATCTTGTCATGTTCCTTGCCATCCTGCTGGCTTTGATGTTTTTTCACATGCTTCTTTTCTTCTGACAATTGTTATCTCGGCCTATCTTGATTTCCAAACTCCGACCGTTGGTCCCTTCATTGTGATCTTCGAACTATTTTCCTTCGAAGTTTGAATCTATCTTTTTTGACCCTTGTTGCCTTCCTTCTGATTTTGAACTTGGATTCGTGCTGAGGATTTCCTTTATACTCTGTCACTTTCTCTGATTCTTCACTATCCTTATCAAATCTTAGAAATTGAGACGCCGTTTTGCTTTTCCGGTGGGCTTCTAACTTTATCAACAAACTCTAATCATAAATCGCCATTCCATTCTTCAAGCGGGCACCTGATTTCAACAACAACTTCAAAATAATAACTCGCCACTCCGTTCTTCAAGCGGGCTCCCTGACTTCAACTACAACTTCAAACTAAATCGCCACTCCATTCTTCAGGTGGGCTCCCAGACTTCAACTATAACTTCAAAACTAAATCGTCACTCCATTCTTCAGGCGGGCTCCCTGACTTCAACTTCAACTTCAAAACTAAATCGCCACTCCACTCT
Source organism: Nicotiana noctiflora (assembly GCA_032618575.1). Taxonomy (NCBI): domain Eukaryota; kingdom Viridiplantae; phylum Streptophyta; class Magnoliopsida; order Solanales; family Solanaceae; genus Nicotiana; species Nicotiana noctiflora. Next base: position 176,635 of record JASVEL010004448.1, on the reverse strand, counting down.
TCAGGTGGGCTCCCTGACTTCAACTACAAACTTCGAACTTCATCCCATCCCTATCGTCTTCCTTCGCTTCCTGCACCGCTACTACAAACTTCAAACTGCATCCCATCCCTATCGTCTTCCTTCGCTTCCTGCACTGCTTTCTTCTTCTTGCATCACCTCTTAAACCATCATTTCTCCTAAATTACCTTGTTCTGGAATTGCTTTCCTCCTGGGTCGTGTTGTTTTCCTTCCTGACTGCTGGGGATATGTTTAGAATTATTTACTTGCCTGCTAAGATAATCATGCTGGCAAAATTTTTCTTCATTCCCTCCCTTCCTTTTACTCATGTGCTTGAATTTGTGCTGGGAACTCTTGTTGTAACCCTCTACTTTATGGTGGGTTACTGGTTTCAAGACCTGCAATGTAAAGACTGAAGACATGCCTCTTGTTATACAGGTAGGCGCCTGTTTTTATTAGCAACTTTTGAATTTAAAATGCATTTTGGCAAATCAATAAAAATAAAACAAACATAAAATATCCTATTCGAGGGTGGATAGTCCCATCGTATCCTATTCAAGGGCGGATACTCCTATCGTATCCTATTCGAGGGCGAATACTCCCATTGTATTCTATTCGAGGGCGAATACTCCCATCGTATTCTATTCGAGGGCGAATACTCCCATTGTATTCTATTCGAGGGCGAATACTCCCATTGTATTCTATTCGAGGGCGAATACTCCCATCGTATTCTATTCGAGGGCGAATACTCCCATCGTATTCTATTCGAGGGTGAATACTCCCATCATATTCTATTCGAGGGCGAATACTCCCATCGTATTCTATTCGAGGGCGAATAATCCCATCGTATTCTATTCGAGGGCGAATACTCCGATCATATTCTATTCGAGGGCGAATAATCCCATCGTATTCTATTCGAGGGCGAATACTCCCATCGTATTCTATTCGAGGGCGAATACTCCCATGATATCAATGTTTGAGAATGAACAAACCTGAGACGTCCTGTTCGAAGGTGGACAAACCTGAAACATCCTATTTGAAGGTGGACAAACCTGATACGTCATCTTGAATTGCCTTCTCGTTTCTCCGAGAAAATTTTCAACAACGGCAGAAAATTTTCTGCCCCAGTATTGGTGTTCTTCCTTGTGGCATGACTTTCTGCTATCAATAGTGTCACACCTCCCTTTTTACTACCCCAACATGCGTAAGGTGTACAAATACACTTGTAGGGTATACCCCGACGCTCAATTACCCAAAACGGATAAAATAACGTAAGGGAAGGAGTTTTTCCAATTTAAGGACAATTGGTTCGGGATTTTATTAGAGATTAATCAGAGTCGCCACTTGGGAATGACAATGGTGTCCCAAGTCACCGGTTAATCCCGAATCCGAGGAATTTTGACTCTTATAAATGTCCGCGAAGCAGAGATCCGGATAAGGAACTCTGTTAACCCGGGAGAAGGTGTTAGGCACTCCCGGATTCCGTGATTTTAGCACGGTCGCTCCACTGTCGTTCTTGACTTTTGTTTGACTCAATTATAGATTTTAACAACATAATGTGCTTTTACGTTAAAATATTATTTTTAGGAATTTGCGGTATCGCGAAAACACGCCTCGAGTCATACCGCAACCAGTACGCCTATGACTTTTGGTGTATTTCAACTTTACCGAGATTTGGATTTGAGTCGCACCAAGTGCACACTCGTTCATAGGAAGGTATATTAAAATCGTGCCTTAAGATAGTCTATATCGGCTTTTAAACTTTGGAAGAGGCTATGAAATTCTCTATTAACCTCTCCGATTATACTATGTTATTTCATTACTAAATGGGGGCCCCGTTGTTATTCGGGCGAGGCTCGTCCCAATTTAATTTATTAAAGTCCAATCCTATTTTGCGTGTACTACATTTGCTATATTGTTTTTGCCTTAATCGATTTTGTAATATTAAACATTCCAGCATTAAATATTCCAAGCCCATATATTTTCCTTTTCCATCGGGCCTCGGCTTTTGAAATAACATTCAGGTCAACATCATATAAGTCCAAGCTTTATGGACCTGAATCAGACTTAAGCTCAAATGTCTATTAAACTCATGAACACAGTCCAGGCCTCCGCTATATAATAGGCCCAGACCAGATTTCTGGTAACAATGACGAACAGGCAGTATATAATTCATAATAGAACAGACGTTTGGAATTGAGAAAGAAATTGAATTATTTTTATTCATCAGAAAAAGGAAAGTCAATACATAAATTACTAACCCTAAATCAAATATCTATATGCTTGAACTTAACAGACTGCATTCATGCCAATTTACAATCAAAGTTTTATACTAATGTCTAGTTGTTTACTGGTCGAAATATTTAGGAACACAGCTTGCTTGCCTACAAGATCGGGTTGAGTCAAAGTGATTCAACTAGTTATTTACAATATCAAAAGAGAAACTAAGCAAATTATTTACAAATGTTTAACTATATCACTGGTTTCATTGTGGATGAGCCTTTTAATCCCCAAGTCTGGTTCTGATTAGGTTACTACATAGCCTAGTCACTCCAACTCTTAAACTTACTAAATCTGAATTTCCTGTTCTCTTAAAATTAACAGAGCACGTGAACAAAAATTAATTAATCTAACTTTGAATACCTATATGTGAGTGACTCATTGACTTATGCATGATTAACTACTGATTTTAAGACTAATATGACAATCCATGTTTTAAGGTTTTTACCTAATTAAACTAAGTGTTATACTACTGCTATTATACTACTGCGTATTACTAACTATTACATCTCTTGTGTTTATTTTCTGTTTTTCAACTACTACATACTACTACAATTAAGCTACTAATTCAATAATACAAAATGACAAAAATGCATTAAAGGAGGAACTTCATTCCATTAAAGCATTTCAACAATACAGCTTCATCGAACAGGGTATGTACCTGATTCAGCAAAAAAAACCAATGAGTTCTAGGGGGATAAGCAATAAGCAAAGCAGAGACTCAAGCGACCAATGCAACAGTGAGAAGAAGAAGGCACAGCACACAGCAACACAGCAACAGCAAATAAAAATCCAGATGATTGAAAAAACCCAGAACCAGACGAAATTAAACCAAGTGCTCGCTCCAAAACTACCAGAAGAACACTTCTATTCTATTGCTATTTCACTCTCAAAATTACTGTATTTAATCAACCTATATATATCTTTCAGATTGCTTAAGCTGGAACCCCCTTCAGCCCCTTTTTGAGAGGTATATATAGTTGTTTTTAGGGCTGAAGACTTGGGGAGGAAGTATGGGATTAATCTCACTTCTCCCCCTCCTAAAATTATCAAACTTACACTTAAGTCCCCATTTTCAGTTATCAAAACCCTTCCAGCATGTGCTGGAAGGTTCTAAAGATTCCCTTTTATGGGTTTTTACTAGTGTATCCCTAAGGGTTTGAGATTTTTACAGATTTCCCATTTTTAGGAGACCATTATACCCCTAAATCTCTGCAAAATTGCAGAAATCGGGAGCATGAATGACTCTATTACCCTTTTAAGTTCTAACTATTTACTAGAATACTATTTCAAGTTCTAATTGTGCCCCTAAGGGCACTGCTTATTTACACAACTTACCTAGGTTAAATCTCAGCATCTTTGCACCTATTTAACTAATAGCCAGCCCTGGCATTAGTATTTAAGGGCTGGCCAGATTTATTTTAAGGGACTATTTAAATTTTAGCCTATTTAAACTAATTCCAGTCAATTAAGACCAGTTTATTCCAATTTAAAGCCAATTGCAGGACTAGCCTGTTTTATTATTGAGATTAACTATTTAAGAACTAGCCAGTCTCAAGTTGAGACTTAGCTTGGGCTATCAAAGCCAAATGCTGAACAACTGGGCCCAAAAACCTTTACAAGTTTGGCCACTTTGCTGTTCAGGGCTCTAAAGAGAGCCTGGGCTAGTCTGCATTTGCAAACATAGCCCTTTTGCACAACCAGCCACTTTTAAAGTGGACTGTGTGTTAGGGCTTTATAGAATAGGTCAACCCTTTGTAAGGTTGACCATTCTTAAGCCAATTATTTAACTTATAACCTAATTATGCATTTTCAGTGTTTTATCCTATTTAAAAACTAACCAATTAGTGAGACCTAGCACTAACAGCTATACCCAATTCACCTAGAGTTTGATAGGCCCTAAACAGTGTTCAACTAACATGGAACTATTGCAGTTTTAGCCATTTTTAATCTAATTGCACCCATAACCATATGAAACCTAACAGTGTTTATCAACTAATTAAAATTCAGAAAAGGAATTTGAAAATGTTGAATCTCAACTAATCAACTCACATTGCTCAGGTTCATATAGCGAAGATATCAATTAATCATTGCAAAGGACTAATTAGAAACAACTTATGTTAGATGATTCACTGAAAGACTCCAACATACTCAAGATTCATGGGCACAAACATATAGACACTAAATTCTCACAAAACAGTCCAGAAGAAATGAAGCATGACTTATATCATTCATGAGAACCAACTACTGACCCTAGGACCAAACTAAATCATGTAAAGAAGATGGAACAGTATGGACATTTGAACTAGTAGAAGAGACTCTAATTAGGGTAAAACAACTAAGCTAATCATGAAGGGAGGCACAAGAGGTATCTAATTTCAAAGACGAAATGTTGCAAGATAAACAAGAGAACTCCAGCTATAACCAAGAGTGAAGAACACACAAGGAAGAACAGTCAGGACATCAACTTAAAAGATGAAAAGAAAACAAGAGTTAAGCATGCATGACAATAAAAGAAAAGTCAACTAGACTATGAAAGCTAAACAAATCAAGGACTGTAATGGAATCAAGGTAACTCTTTTGACTCAATCAGAAACATAACATGACTTGAAACAAACAAAGCAACAGAACATCATGAGGAAAAATGAGATGGAAAGGAAACCTAGTTCTATCATAGATCTTTCAAGCTAAAGCAACAAGAGCAGTCAGAACAAATCCGGAAACTATATGATTTAGTAAAAATGAAGACAAGAAAAGAGTCAGAAGTGACTTAGGATTTAAGCAAACAGAACAAATAAGAAACCAAGACCAACGGTCATGATTTTGCAGTAAACAGAAACCAGCAGCTAAAGTGACCAAGAAAAGGTGAAATCTCTAAACTTGGAACAAAGAAACATGAGATTAAAATAACAAACAGAATCTTATCACTAACATGCTTGAAAGAAAAGATTAAGAAACCTTATGACTAAATATCAGAGACACGGACAAGAGATGTGAAACATGCGAAGACAAACATAACAAGAAAAGAACTAATGATAAGCAAAGATAGAAAAAACCCTAAAACTAACATATGAAACAACTAATCAGTATAGAAGAGATAACAATTCACAGAGTAAAGTGACAAAAGAAATATGAACTACAGAACATAATCAAACAGCAACAAATAACAAACATAAATCAGAAAAGACATAGAAGACATGCGAAACAAACAAAATAGAGGGAAGGGACTTAGCTTAGCGGGGCCTGTCCCCCGAGCTTCCTATTCCCTTCACTCTTCTCACCCTCTCTCGAACTCTCTCTGACTCCTTTTATTCTCTTTTCTTGTTTTCTTTTTCTTTATTTGTTCATATCTCTCTTTTTTTCGATTTTCTTTTTCTGACTTTTCTCCTAAGGCTTAAAGACTAAGCCTTTTGTGGTTCTGAGTTTGTGGGGGTATTTATTGGTGTAAAAAGACAAGGTCTTGGGTGTTTTAAGTTTGGGGGTCGCCGGAGTTAGGGTTCCGACGACCCTTTTTCGGATATTCGAAGCGATTGGGACATATTCGAGGGAAGTGAATGATATAGGGGTGTAGATCAGAGGAAGGGGAATAGATTGGCATTGGTTTTGAGGTGAGATTCATACTTTGGTGGTCACCGGCGGTAAATTCCGGTGACCGGGATTTGAAGAACAGGGGCTTTTCTAAGGTTTTTCTGGTGTTTGGTGAGTGGACACGAAGAAGAAGCGAAGGGAGGTGAAAGATGTAGCCGGAGACCACCATGGAAGGCGGTGGCCTCCATGGCCGGCGAATGATCGAAGAGAAGAAGATGAAGAAGATGCTAAGGGCGGCTAGGGTTATAGAATTATGTATAATGTCAAAAATCGTTCAGACCAAAGCATTATATAGCCATTGAGTCCAAGGAAATCTCAGCCGTTCATTTGATGAGAATCGACGGCTCTCACAGGCGTTACTAAAACGACGCCGCATCATCGTTTATGAGGCCAAGAGCCTCTTCCGTCAGATCATATGAATGGACGGTTGAGATCACCCTTACATATATTAATTAAACTTATATAATTCCACTGAATTCCCAGCCGTTGGATTGGATGAAACGAACGGCCGAGATTCACTTCGACCTAATCTCTGGACCGGGTCCCTTTGGTCCAAAACTTTGGGCCAGTTCATTTTAATTCAAATCAGCCCAAGCCTAATACAATACCAATTTTTGTATTTTCTGATATTAACCTATTTTTATGTATTTTCTTTTATTATTTTTTTTTCTTTTTCTTTTATGAAAAATTATAAATCCTAATTTACTATTTACTCTAATTTTCTAATATTTTTTGCAAATTTTCTGCTATTTTTTCTTTATTTTCTCCTATTTAAGCTATTTTTAATTTTCTTAGAATCTAACTAATTAAACTAACAAACTAATTACTTAGCCTATTTTTTTGATTTTCTTCTAATTTCTACTTATTCAAACTCAAAAGTATAGCTAATTCCAAACAAATCAAGTAATTGCACTCAAAAACATTTTATTTTAATTTTGGAATTAAATGCTTAGTGCAAAAATCATGTGCTCACAACTGCCCCTCTTTGCTCGGGAACACGAAGAGTTTCAGTGCAAAGACAAGTGAGCAGTAATGAGAGATTTTTGCACATCGGCACATTCCGTGAAAGCATTTTTGAAAACCTTTTGACCGCACCCTGCTTCAGAGGTTGCCTACATATCCTGGGCTAAACAAGAATCAGGTCAGTGTAGTTCGGGAAGGTCTGGCAGTTTAAAAACTACCAGACTCACTGTTGCATTGACACTGTTGAGACTCGCCGACTTACTCCTTATTACACCGGGGGGGGAATGTAAAATGAAGAAGCTATTCTAAGCTATGATCCTACAATTACAATTGTTCCTAATCTAGCTTTTGCTCTTCTTCCCTTTCCGATGATGCAGAATCTTCCTTTTTTGTTGTTGATTTTCTTCGATGCTGACTCTCTTTTGTTCATTTTCTTGTTTTTCTTGTTGACTCTCTTTTTTGTTGATTTTCTTGTTTTTCTTGATCTCGAACCGAACCTGGCTTAAAACAAAACAACAAACTACCTTTTTTTTTCTTTTTCTCGCCCATGCGTGGGCTTTTAACTATATAAACTATGATGTGCGTAAAAATATTCCCGTATTAGAAGCGGGGCGCCTACCGTAATTTAAACGTGCAATGCAAATGCGTAAAAATATTCCCGTATTTGAAGGTGGGCACCTAACAAATTTAAACGTGCAATGCAATGCAGAAAATATTCCAGTATTAGAAGGTGGGCGCCTAACAGAATTTAAACGTGCAATGCGATGTAAAAATATTCCCGTATTCGAAGGTGGGCACCTAACAGAAATTTTAAACGTGCAATGCGATGCAGAAAAGTATTCCGTATTAGAAGGTGGGCACCTAACGAATTGAAACGTGCAATGCAAATGCAGAAAAGTATTCCCGTATTAGAAGGTGGGCACCTAACGTAATTTAAACGTGCAATGCAAATGCGAAAAGTATTCCCGTATTGAAGGTGGGCACCTAACGAATTTAAACGTGCAATGCGAATGCGAAAAGTATTCCCGTATTAGAAGGGGGCACCTAACGTAATTTAAACGTGCAATGCGATGCGAAAGTATTCCCGTATGAAGGTGGGCACCTAACATAATTTAAACGTGCAATGCGAATGCAGAAAGTATTCCCGTGTTTGAAGGTGGGCGCCTAACAGAATTTAAACGTGCAATGCGATGCAGAAAATATTCCCGTATTTGAAGGTGGGCGCCTAACAAAAATTAAACGTGCAATGCGATGCAGAAAATATTCCCGTATTAGAAGGTGGGCACCTAACGTAATTTAAACGTGCAATGCAAACGCAGAAAAATATTCCCGTATTAGAAGGTGGGCACCTAACAGAAATTAAACGTGCAATGTGATACAGAAAATATTCCCGTATTAGAAGGTGGGCACCTAACAGAAATTAAACGTGCAATGCGATGCAGAAAATATTCCCGTATTAGAAGGTGGGCACCTAACAGAAATTAAACGTGCAATGCGATGCAGAAAATATTCCCGTATTAGAAGGTGGGCACCTAACAGAAATTAAACGTGCAATGCAAAATGTAGAAAAGTATTCCCGTATTAGAAGGTGGGCACCTAACAGAAATTAAACGTGCAATGCAAATGCAGAAAAGTATTCCCGCAGCCTGAGGACTGGGGAGTGGATTTTAGAAGATGTTACCTTCCTCTTTTTGGTATTTTCTTTTTACCAACTTATCTCTTGCCTGTGAATTTCTCCACTTATTCGGCAGACTTTCTCTTTTTGGTATTTTAAATTTTTCACATTGGTCACATTCACTTTAAAGTGATTAGTGATGATTTGTTCCTGCATGAAACAAAATTTATTAGATATAAACTGCTGGCAACTGGCATCTGCCGTCCCCACTTCTTATTGCTTCCTTTGTTTTTTGCTTTCTCGTGTTGCATGACTTCCGACTTCTTGTCCCTTGCAGACTCTTTTTGTATTTTTCTCGTTTTTCCATTTTTGTTTTGTTTTCTTTTTCTTTGGCCATGTTTGCCAAGCTTCTTTATTCCCTTCCCCAATCTTCTATCCTTTCTGATCCAGTGTTGTTTCAACTTCCGTTATCAGGAGCTGGTAGTTAGCTCTCAAAAGGTAAACAATGAAATGCAGAAAAATAAAAGAAAGGTAAGGGCGTTTTGGAGAGATGATAGAACTTATCTGGGTATTTGCCGGCTGATTCCGCCGACCATGCCATGTATTTAAACTCTGACCCAGTTCGTTCCAATCATTATTCTGACTCTGGATTGCCTTTGACCCAAACCGATACTCTTTTTTGTTGCCTTTTCTCTTTTCTTACGATCGCCCTACGGTGCCTCGAAAGGTTTTCACCAATAAGACTCTCTCATTTATTCTCTCAACCTCACAATCATCTCACAGAGCCGATTAAGGTTTTCACTGATGAGACTCTCTCATTTTATTTTTCTCAACCTCACAATCGCCTCACAGTGCCGGTTAAGGTTTTCACTGATGAGACTCTCTCATTCATTTTTTTTTATTTTATTTTTTTTCTCATTTTTTTGTTTTTTCCATTTTTTCCTTTTTGTATTTTGTTTTCTGTACCACGGGTATTATCCGATGCTTCGCTCCTCCTTCGTTGTATTTGTTATCATTTCAAAATTGATCAGAAGGTCTTTCTTTGGACTGTAACGTGGCTTTTGGGGTGGGTTAAGAAAGAAAGATATAAAGGCTCGAAATTTCAACGAGGGTTAAAAATATTTACAACTCTCGGAATTATTAAACATAACTTCTGCCCCAGTTTCAATATGTGGGGAATTTTTTGGATTTTTTCTTTATTGTGACTGAACCTCGAAGAGGCCGCCTACGTACCCTTTCGGGATCAAGTCAGACGTAGTTCAAACTACGTCATCAATTCATGAATTTCTTTTTGACTTTTTCCCGATTTCTTTGTCTTTTTCTCTTTTTTTTCATTTCATTTTTTTTCATCATTTTTTCATTTTTTCATTTTGTCAATTTCGATCTTATCGCGCTAGAGCGATTCCGAGAGAGGGATATGAAAGAATATATTCATTGAGGCTCAAAGGGGTTATCAATGGATAAAGTGTTTGGATAGAGAATAAAACGCCTTCGTCATTTCAATTCCAAAATCACAACAAAATACAAAACACATAATTGAAAGGAATCATACATAGTATCTTTTGACCGCATCTGAATTGATAGCAGTCTCTACGCACTTTCCTTCAACATCTGTGAAATACAATGCCCCATTGTACAACACCCGTGATACTACAAACGGTCCCTGCCAATTTGGCGCAAATTCGCCCTTTGCCTCAGCCCAATACAAGTAAGATACGCATCGCAACCAAAATGAGCCTATGCCCATTGGAAGCTGCTGGCTCTATCGGATCAATAACCTCTATGCCCCTGTTTCAAAACAAAGAAAAAGATGTTAGTTTAAATGCGGTGGTTGGTTGTGGCCTTGAACTTTGATGGCGACTGCTTTCCACCCGAGTGCCTTGCCTGTTCACCGACTATCCATTTTCACTTCTTCTTTGTTCAAAATCCAACTCTCTTCAGGTATGTATATTGTCTCTTTCTTGACGGATCCCACAAACTTCGATCTCGATTCCTTTGATGATTCCACTTGACAACCTTGGGTGTTTCTTGACTGACTCTTAGAAGATATACCCCCTCTCTGTTCGAACCCCGTACTTCCATTTGCTATATTTTCCTTGAGTTGGCACCTTGCCGACCCTTGTGTCTTGCATGATCTTCATTGCACATGTTGCTCTTGTGGGCTTAAATCACCGGCCTTGTCATTCCCCGACCTACGACAATTGTCGTGTTGGCTAAATCCCATCTTGTGCAATTGGAAAGCTTGGTGGCAAATTTTGAAATCATTTCTATACTTGTTATGACCTGACTGACTTGATAAGAAGGAGGGTAAAACAAAGTGTTAAGAATAAAGAGAAAGGAAAATACAATTCCTAACAAGAAACCTACATACGAATGACCTAACGGATTTTGAATACCGACTCTAGCGACCTTGACATGCACTTTTGGCCTTCTCCGTATAGCAAAGTTGATGTTCAACTCTTGTTGCAAAGTTCTGTTGTGAAACCGGTCTTCAATACTTCATTTCTTTGATTTGATCCTTAGTAGACTTGCAGCGCCCGTAGGGTTTTCGCCAACAAGCCTCTTTCATTTGATCTTTCTTTCTCTCAACTCACCGTCGCCTTACGGTGCCCGTGCGGGTTTTCACCGATAAGACTCTCTCATTTTGACTTCTCTCATCTTGGAGTCTCGTGGTGATTTGAGTTCTTCATTCTCCTTTGTTCGAAATGGAGTGTTGCCCCTGATGTGATTGACCTTTGTTCGCTTGACTCGGCATTTCTTGAAGATTGATCGGAAGGTCTTCCTTTGGACCGTAATGCAGGCTTTTGGATGGGGTTTAGAAAAAAGGATATAAAGGCTCAAAATTATTTCAATGTGGGTCAATGATTACAACTTTCGGAATCTTATTTCTTCAACAAACATAAATTCTGCCCCAGTTTCCTTCTCGGGGGATTTTTTGGATTTTCAGATTTTTCCTTTATTGTGACTGAACCTCAGTGAGGCTGCCTACGTACCCTTTCGGGATCAAGTCAGACGTAGTTCGGACTACGTCTATATTCATTGTTGCATCTTGACTTCTCCCGATTTTTTTCTTTTCTTTTCTTTTTTTTTCTTCTTTTTTTTTCTTTTTCTTCTTTCTTTTTGTTTCTCCATTTGGATTTCTCCGCTCAATCCTCAATTTTGTTGTTGATTCCGAAAGAGGGGTATGAAAGAAAATATAATAAGGCTCAAAAGGGGTAGCAATGGACGAAGTGTTGGGATAGCCGAATAAAATGCCTTCGTCATTCCAATCTTCAAAACCTACCGAGTACAAACTATCTTTCGACCAATTCACATATTTGCCTTCTGTTTTTGACGATTCTCAATGCCATTGGGCAACAACCTCGATACCACGAATGGTTCCTTTAGCCTTGGGGTACTTTTGCCTTTGGTTTTAAACCGATGAAGCATGATGCATTTCCAAGGCATTTCTTTATGTTATGTTTTTCCCAGTATTCACTTGATTCCGGCTTCACAGTATTTCAATATTTCTTCCGAGTATCATTACATCTTCAATATTGTTTCATTGACTTTTTAAAAACCAGGCTTAGGATTATGTGCATGTCATATTGCTAAAGTCAGTATGAGAAGAAATGCAAAGTAATTAGAAATGGAATGACTAGAAATGACGGGAAACAACGAGTTGTATTAAACTGATGGGTTGAAACAACAAGACGAACAACAAAACGAACAAACTAGACTAAAAATTACAAACCTAGACAGCACTAAACAAAGCAAAGTAGTAAGATAGAAGGGTTTTGACTTTCAAGACAACGTCCGGATTAAAACCCTGAAATAACCCGGGTAACAGAAATGACAACAAAATAAGCCACCAAAAATTCTACTTTGGATAAACCCCAAATGAAGCATATTTCCAATTACCAAGCACAATATCTTTAGCCATTGCCTTCTGCATCAACCATACGGGTGTCGACTATATCCGGATTTTGTACGGCAATGTAGCCGGCATTGATAAGCTCCTGAATTGCCTTTTTTAGCTTCCAACAATTTTCTGTGTCATGCCCCGGGGCGCCTGAGCAATATGCGCACATTTGAGAAAAATCACACTCTTTGACCGATGATTTGGCATTTTTATCCGAATTGGTTTCAACATGTCCAGTTGCTTCAACTTGTGGAACAAACTGGCATACGATTCTCCCAAAGGGGTAAGAGACTTTTCTCGTTTCAGTAGCCTCTCATTTCTAAAAGCCTGATTTGGCCTAAAACCTGACCCGCGGGGTTTCTGGTATGCTCGTGGGGAGAAGTAAGGGCCAGGAGAATTACAAGGATATCCATGGGTTCGATATAGAGGGCATTTAGCAAAGACGACCACCGGACCTTGTCGTTGGGGAGGTTCAACCTGCGGGCTCTGTTTGGGGTCCTGATGAACAACCTCGGAGGGGTAATGTTGGGCTTTGGGTGGGTGTTTATCATCGGGAATAGTGGATGTGATTGGAGAGCATTCCTGGGAGAAAATAGATGGATACCGAGTGATGGAGCTATTAGGGTGGCTGGAAAGGCTGCGATAGGCAGGTATATTTGGCATCATCAGGTTCAGTGTAAGGACAGGGTCCATGAAACTAGGTGGTGGCGGGGGTGGTGCTTTTCCATCCATCCACGCCCGATACATTTCAGCCACGTGTTGTCTCAATATTTTGACTTCTTCAACTAACATGTGGTTCCGTTCAACCAGCTGTTGTCGGGTGCCGCTACCAACCCACTCAGCCTTGAGATTCTCTGCCATCGTCCTCTGACGTTGTATTATAGGGAAGAGTTATTTTGGAACCACAACCAACCACCTTTCTGAAATTTGACACAACAAAACGAAGCCAGCACGTCAGCATCATGGTATCCCGCTTATTGATCACCTTCTTTTTTCTACTATTTTCCTTTCTTTTTCCCTTTTTGTGTTTTTTTTCATTTTTCCTCTTCTTTTTTTTTTCTTTTTGTAGTTTTTCATTTTTTTTCTTTTTGGTTATGGATATGGTCGAATCCTATGTGGATTTACGTATCATGACCCCGCATGAATCAGACCGAGCGTAGTTCTGGCAAATTAATGCAAGAAATAAAGAGATGTTTATTTGATTTTTTTGATTTTTTTTCTTTTTCTTTGAAGGAAAATTATAGAAACCGATTCCAACTACAAACTTGTGTAGGAGATTTCTACAAGAATAAGAATATTTTTTGTGTCAATTATGCCTATTTTTACAAAATTGGCCACAAAATGGCTTATTTGACAAAATGACTATTTTTGCAAAAAATTAATTTGAAAGATAAACTTGAATATATTTTTTTTTATCCTGTGGCTCATGGGGCATCGTTCGGCATCACCATAAACCAACACAAGACTATTTTTCATAAATTGGCCATGTAATGGCTTATTGGACAAAGTGGCTCTTTTTGCAAAATTCTAGCCATGTAATGACTTATTTGATAAAGTGGATATTTTTGAAGAGTTGAGTGATGACTCAAGACTTGATTTTGCGGATATGGCCTTTCGACATTTCCGCGAGGGAACATTTCAAGGCTATGCCCGCAAATTATTTAAAATGACTCAAAGTAGCTATTCTTGCAAAAACGGCCTTTCGGTGTCTTTTTGAGGGACATTCGGCATATTTTGAGCAAGAATAGCATCACCCGACTTATTTATAACAAAATAAAAAAATTTGACATTTTTTGGTTATTTTTGCAAAGAGGGTATGAACCCGGACTTGATTTTGCGGCTATGGCCTTGCAACATTTCCACAAGGAATATTTCAAGGCTGTGCCCGCAAATTATTAAAAAATGATTCAAAGTGGCTATTTTTGCAAAAACAGCCTTCCGGCGTCCTTTCGGAACATTCGGCTATTTACAAAAACGGCATCACTTCGATTTTATTGACAAAATTAAACACACATTTTTTTTTGATTTTTTAATAGGGGTGGTTGGACCCGATGAGGGTTGCCTACGTATCCCACCTAACGGCGAGAATCAAACCTGCGTAGTTCGGTCAGATTATTTGACCAATTATTTCAACAAAAAGTGTTCTACCTATTTTTTCAAATTTTCAAATTTTCCATGTACCTATTTTCTATAAATCATTATTTTCCTCTCTCTCTTTTTCCTTTTTCAACAATTTTTCCAATCTCGGGATTTTCGCCGGTCCGCATAATGATCAAGGACAATAAAATGCAACACATAGCATTCTCGGTCTTTTTAATACCGGGTCACCTGTCCTAGACGGACCCAACCCCTGTGTTGAGTCCCCTAAGTCAAACATGATGCAAATAATCGTCCTAGACTTATGTTCAAAATCTTACGGTTTCATGGATTGCTTGACCGTGTACCCGAGCGGACAACTCGAATCGAGGAGGGGGCTACGTACCGGTGACCCGCGGAGTCAATCGGCTTTGTAACTTATCCGGCCTCTGTTTTCTTAATTTAAGGTGACATTTAACAGAAAGGGGAGTCTCAACCAGTAAGCACATCCCCGGGGGAGAAGAGAGAAGGGTTTTCGGCACAATTTTATATACAGTTCACATAATATCAAAGCGATAAAGCACATAGCATGTTATTCAAATCACATAATGAAGTCAAACAAAACGCGAACGGCAGTTCTAAGGAGCTCGAGTTCTTAAACCCTGAAACCGAAGTTCAGGGTTGGATTCCCCAGCAGAGTCGCCAGAGCTGTCACACCTCCCTTTTTACTACCCCAACATGCGTAAGGTGTACAAATACACTTGTAGGGTATACCCCGACGCTCAATTACCCAAAACGGATAAAATAACGTAAGGGAAGGAGTTTTTCCAATTTAAGGACAATCGGTTCGAGATTTTATTAGAGATTAATCAGAGTCGCCACTTGGGAATGACAATGGTGTCCCAAGTCACCGGTTAATCCCGAATCCGAGGAATTTTGACTCTTATAAATGTATGCGAAGCAGAGATCCGGATAAGGAACTCTGTTAACCCGGGAGAAGGTGTTAGGCACTCCCGGATTCCGTGGTTTTAGCACGGTCGCTCCACTGTCGTTCTTGACTTTTGTTTGACTCAATTATAGATTTTAACAACATAATGTGCTTTTACGTTAAAATATTATTTTTAGGAATTTGCGGTATCGCGAAAACACGCCTTGAGTCATACCGCAACCAGTACGCCTATGACTTTTGGTGTATTTCAGCTTTACCGAGATTTGGATTTGAGTCGCACCAAGTGCACACTCGTTCATAGGAAGGTATATTAAAATCGTGCCTTAAGATAGTCTATATCGGCTTTTAAACTTTGGAAGAGGCTATGAAATTCTCTATTAACCTCTCCGATTATACTATGTTATTTCATTACTAAATGGGGGCCCCGTTGTTATTCGGGCGAGGCTCGTCCCAATTTAATTTATTAAAGTCCAATCCTATTTTGCGTGTACTACATTTGCTATATTGTTTTTGCCTTAATCGATTTTGTAATATTAAACATTCCAGCATTAAATATTCCAAGCCCATATATTTTCCTTTTCCATCGGGCCTGGGCTTGTGAAATATCCTTCAGGTCAACATCATATAAGTCCAAGCTTTATGGACCTGAATCAGACTTAAGCTCAAAGGTCTATTAAACTCATGAACACAGTCCAGGCCTCCGCTATATAATAGGCCCAGACCAGATTTCTGGTAACAATGACAAAAGACAGTATATAATTCATAATAGAACAGACGCTTGGAATTGAGAAAGAAATTGAATTATTTTTATTCATCAGAAAAAGGAAAGTCAATACATAAATTACTAACCCTAAATCAAATATCTATATGCTTGAACTTAACAGACTGCATTCATGCCAATTTACAATCAAAGTTTTATACTAATGTCTAGTTGTTTACTGATCTAACTATTTAGGAACACAACTTGCTTGCCTACAAGATCGGGTTGAGTCAAAGTGATTCAACTAGTTATTTACAATATCAAAAGAGAAACTAAGCAAATTATTTACAAATGTTTAACTATATCACTGGTTTCATTGTGGATGAGCCTTTTAATCCCCAAGTCTGGTTCTGATTAGGTTACTACATAGCCTAGTCACTCCAACTCTTAAACTTACTAAATCTGAATTTCCTGTTCTCTTAAAATTAACAGAGCACGTGAACAAAAATTAATTAATCTAACTTTGAATACCTATATGTGAGTGACTCATTGACTTATGCATGATTAACTACTGATTTTAAGACTAATATGCCAATCCATGTTTTAAGGTTTTTACCTAATTAAACTAAGTGTTATACTACTGCTATTATACTACTGCGTATTACTAACTATTACATCTCTTGTGTTTATTTTCTGTTTTTCAACTACTACATACTACTACAATTAAGCTACTAATTCAATAATACAAAATGACAAAAATGCATTAAAGCAGGAACTTCATTCCATTAAAGCATTTCAACAATACAGCTTCATCGAACAGGGTATGTACCTGATTCAGCAAAAAGAACCAATGAGTTCTAGGGGGATAAGCAATAAGCAAAGCAGAGACTCAAGCGACCAATGCAACAGTGAGAAGAAGAAGGCACAGCACACAGCAACACAGCAACAGCAAATAAAAATCCAGATGATTGAAAAAACCCAGAACCAGACGAAATTAAACCAAGTGCTCGCTCCAAAACTACCAGAAGAACACTTCTATTCTATTGCTATTTCACTCTCAAAATTACTGTATTTAATCAACCTAGATATATCTTTCAGATTGCTTAAGCTGGAACCCCCTTCAGCCCCTTTTTGAGAGGTATATATAGTTGTTTTTAGGGCTGAAGACTTGGGGAGGAAGTATGGGATTAATCTCACTTCTCCCCCTCCTAAAATTATCAAACTTACACTTAAGTCCCCATTTTCAGTTATCAAAACCCTTCCAGCATGTGCTGGAAGGTTCTAAAGATTCCCTTTTATGGGTTTTTACTAGTGTATCCCTAAGGGTTTGAGATTTTTACAGATTTCCCATTTTTAGGAGACCATTATACCCCTAAATCTCTGCAAAATTGCAGAAATCGGGAGCATGAATGACTCTATTACCCTTTTAAGTTCTAACTATTTACTAGAATACTATTTCAAGTTCTAATTGTGCCCCTAAGGGCACTGCTTATTTACACAACTTACCTAGGTTAAATCTCAGCATCTTTGCACCTATTTAACTAATAGCCAGCCCTGGCATTAGTATTTAAGGGCTGGCCAGATTTATTTTAAGGGACTATTTAAATTTTAGCCTATTTAAACTAATTCCAGTCAATTAAGACCAGTTTATTCCAATTTAAAGCCAATTGCAGGACTAGCCTGTTTTATTATTGAGATTAACTATTTAAGAACTAGCCAGTCTCAAGTTGAGACTTAGCTTGGGCTATCAAAGCCAAATGCTGAACAACTGGGCCCAAAAACCTTTACAAGTTTGGCCACTTTGCTGTTCAGGGCTCTAAAGAGAGCCTGGGCTAGTCTGCATTTGCAAACATAGCCCTTTTGCACAACCAGCCACTTTTAAAGTGGACTGTGTGTTAGGGCTTTATAGAATAGGTCAACCCTTTGTAAGGTTGACCATTCTTAAGCCAATTATTTAACTTATAACCTAATTATGCATTTTCAGTGTTTTATCCTATTTAAAAACTAACCAATTAGTGAGACCTAGCACTAACAGCTATACCCAATTCACCTAGAGTTTGATAGGCCCTAAACAGTGTTCAACTAACATGGAACTATTGCAGTTTTAGCCATTTTTAATCTAATTGCACCCATAACCATATGAAACCTAACAGTGTTTATCAACTAATTAAAATTCAGAAAAGGAATTTGAAAATGTTGAATCTCAACTAATCAACTCACATTGCTCAGGTTCATATAGCGAAGATATCAATTAATCATTGCAAAGGACTAATTAGAAACAACTTATGTTAGATGATTCACTGAAAGACTCCAACATACTCAAGATTCATGGGCACAAACATATAGACACTAAATTCTCACAAAACAGTCCAGAAGAAATGAAGCATGACTTATATCATTCATGAGAACCAACTACTGACCCTAGGACCAAACTAAATCATGTAAAGAAGATGGAACAGTATGGACATTTGAACTAGTAGAAGAGACTCTAATTAGGGTAAAACAACTAAGCTAATCATGAAGGGAGGCACAAGAGGTATCTAATTTCAAAGACGAAATGTTGCAAGATAAACAAGAGAACTCCAGCTATAACCAAGAGTGAAGAACACACAAGGAAGAACAGTCAGGACATCAACTTAAAAGATGAAAAGAAAACAAGAGTTAAGCATGCATGACAATAAAAGAAAAGTCAACTAGACTATGAAAGCTAAACAAATCAAGGACTGTAATGGAATCAAGGTAACTCTTTTGACTCAATCAGAAACATAACATGACTTGAAACAAACAAAGCAACAGAACATCATGAGGAAAAATGAGATGGAAAGGAAACCTAGTTCTATCATAGATCTTTCAAGCTAAAGCAACAAGAGCAGTCAGAACAAATCCGGAAACTATATGATTTAGTAAAAATGAAGACAAGAAAAGAGTCAGAAGTGACTTAGGATTTAAGCAAACAGAACAAATAAGAAACCAAGACCAACGGTCATGATTTTGCAGTAAACAGAAACCAGCAGCTAAAGTGACCAAGAAAAGGTGAAATCTCTAAACTTGGAACAAAGAAACATGAGATTAAAATAACAAACAGAATCTTATCACTAACATGCTTGAAAGAAAAGATTAAGAAACCTTATGACTAAATATCAGAGACACGGACAAGAGATGTGAAACATGCGAAGACAAACATAACAAGAAAAGAACTAATGATAAGCAAAGATAGAAAAAACCCTAAAACTAACATGTGAAACAACTAATCAGTATAGAAGAGATAACAATTCACAGAGTAAAGCGACAAAAGAAATATGAACTACAGAACATAATCAAACAGCAACAAATAATAATCATAAATCATAAAAGACATAGAAGACATGCGAAACAAACAAAACAGAGGGAAGGGACTTAGCTTAGCGGGGCCTGTCCCCCGAGCTTCCTATTCCCTTCACTCTTCTCACCCTCTCTCGAACTCTCTCTGACTCCTTTTATTCTCTTTTCTTGTTTTCTTTTTCTTTATTTGTTCATATCTCTCTTTTTTTCGATTTTCTTTTTCTGACTTTTCTCCTAAGGCTTAAAGACTAAGCCTTTTGTGGTTCTGAGTTTGTGGGGGTATTTATTGGTGTAAAAAGACAAGGTCTTGGGTGTTTTAAGTTTGGGGGTCGCCGGAGTTAGGGTTCCGACGACCCTTTTTCGGATATTCGAAGCGATTGGGACATATTCGAGGGAAGTGAATGATATAGGGGTGTAGATCAGAGGAAGGGGAATAGATTGGCATTGGTTTTGAGGTGAGATTCATACTTTGGTGGTCACCGGCGGTAAATTCCGGTGACCGGGATTTGAAGAACAGGGGCTTTTCTAAGGTTTTTCTGGTGTTTGGTGAGTGGACACGAAGAAGAAGCGAAGGGAGGTGAAAGATGTAGCCGGAGACCACCATGGAAGGCGGTGGCCTCCATGGCCGGCGAATGATCGAAGAGAAGAAGATGAAGAAGATGCTAAGGGCGGCTAGGGTTATAGAATTATGTATAATGTCAAAAATCGTTCAGACCAAAGCATTATATAGCCATTGAGTCCAAGGAAATCTCAGCCGTTCATTTGATGAGAATCGACGGCTCTCACAGGCGTTACTAAAACGACGCCGCATCATCGCTTATGAGGCCAAGAGCCTCTTCCGTCAGATCATATGAATGGACGGTTGAGATCACCCTTACCTATATTAATTAAACTTATATAATTCCACTGAATTCCCAGCCGTTGGATTGGATGAAACGAACGGCCGAGATTCACTTCGACCTAATCCCTGGACCGGGTCCCTTTGGGCCAAAACTTTGGGCCAGTTCATTTTAATTCAAATCAGCCCAAGCCTAATACAATACCAATTTTTGTATTTTCTGATATTAACCTATTTTTATGTATTTTCTTTTATTATTTTTTTTTCTTTTTCTTTTATGAAAAATTATAAATCCTAATTTACTATTTACTCTAATTTTCTAATATTTTTTGCAATTTTTCTGCTATTGTTTCTTTATTTTCTCCTATTTAGGCTATTTTTAATTTTCTTAGAATCTAACTAATTAAACTAACAAACTAATTACTTAGCCTATTTTTTTGATTTTCTTCTAATTTCTACTTATTCAAACTCAAAAGTATAGCTAATTCCAAACAAATAAAGTAATTGCACTCAAAAACATTTTATTTTAATTTTGGAATTAAATGCTTAGTGCAAAAATCATGTGCTCACAAATAGAACTTTCTTTCCCTGTTTCAAATCAAAGAAAATTTGTTAGTTCAAAACATTGTGAGCGGTTGTGCCGCTCTTGTGGGGTGGTTTTTTCTTTTCTCCTTTCCCTCGCTCGGGGTTCCCAAAACTTGTTGGGGAATGATTTCAATTGCTGGAGATGATATTTCTGCTGGGGATGGGTTTTTCCATATATCCCTTCCCCGTTCTGTGTTTCTCAACTTGCTGGGGGTTATTTTGTTGAATATGAGATTTCCTTTCTTCCTTTACCACTCTGTGTTGTCCGACCACCTCGGAACTTGTTGTAGATAACATTGCTGGGGGATTTTGATTTCCTCAAAATTGGTGTTCCACTCTTTTTGAAGGCTGTTGAGGATGACACTGGTTCGAAGACCATTTCCCTTAAGACTTTTCCTTCTTCCCCAAGTGGGTATTGACTTCCAGAAAATTTTCAAACTGAAAAGAAAATTTTCTGCCCCAGTTTAATAATCTTCTTTGCACCATACTTCTCTGTCGTCAATGGCATTTCCTTGCCTTGCATAATAATTGGAAAGTTGGTGGCAAGTTTTGAAGTCATTTCTCATTATGTTTTGACTAGACAGACTTTGATGGGGGAATTTTTGACAAAAGGAGGAAGATAAAAAGAAACAACAAAAAAGAAGACAAGGGAGAACTGATTCTCTAACAAGAAACAACTATAAAAACTTATCAAACGCGAATACCAACTCTACTGGTCATGACATGCACATATGGCCTATCCTCCGTCGTTAATCGCCTTTCACAATTTCCATCTAACTATCACCTTTATTCGACTTGTAGCGCTCGAAGGGTTTTAACTTTCAAGCCCCTCTCATTTTTGTTTTCTCTCAGCTTTCGTCGCCTTATGGTGCCTGTGAAGGTTTTCACCGGTAAGACTCTCTCATTTGTATTACTTTTAGCTGGGGATTGGGGTGTCACTGCTAAGACTTTCTCGTGTTTCCTTTCTGCTGGGAATCAGAGTGATATATTCTGATGAGACACTCGTATTTACTTGACTTGGCCTTTTTGAAGACTGATCGGACGGTCTTTCTTTGGACCGTAATGTAGGATTTGGATTGGGCTAGAAAGAAAAGGTATTAAAGGATCAAAACAAATCAACTTTGGGTTCAAAATTTACAACCTTCGGATCTAAATTTATTTATAATAAACACTATTTTTCTTTGCCCCAGTTTCTTACTTGGGGATTTTTATTTCTTTATTTACACTATGACCGATCTGTGAAGCGCCTACGTATCCATTTTAAGGAATCAGGTCAAACGTAGTTCCCAATTTCCCCTTTTTTTTCAAGTTGCTCTTTTTCATTCATTTTTCTTTTTCTCTTCTTTTCTTTATCTCTTTTTGTCGTTTTCTTTTCTTTTCTTTTTCTTTATCCTTTTTTGTTGTTCTTTTCTTTTTCTTTATTCCTTTCTTCTCTTGTCTTTCAAGCTTGTGTTTCTAGTCTTTGCAACTAATTCCGAAGGAGGGGTATAAAAGAATTTAAATTAAGGCTCAAAGGGTTGACAATAGATAAAGTGTTTGGATAGCATAACAAAATTCCTTCGTCATTCCAATCTTCAAAACATGTCAAGTTCAAACAACATATTCACGACATCTTCAGTTTGTGCCCTGATTGATAACCATATCGTCCATTCGCCTTTTCATCTATCATTTTAAAGTATTGATGGACGACACTTTCATTTCAGTATCACGAGCGAACCCCATCTTAGCATGGCCAATTTTCCTTTAAGGGTTTCTTCGTGTTTTACCTGCCCCAGTCTCACATGATTCAGGCTCCAAATAATCTCAAATCATTTTTATTTCTTTTTTTAAAATGACCTGATTATCTTCTAATTGCTTCATGATTAACCCTTAATATTAGGCCAAACTTATGTGCGATGCCATGTCATCAGAGTCGGCGTTCGAACAAATGACAAATTTAAAGATAGAAAAACTAAACAAAAAGACGAACTGGGTAATAAAAGACCAAAAGTTTGACTAATCGGAGAATTGGTTCAAATACAAACAAGCAAACCAAAAATACAAACCTGAAACGAGACTTGATAAGACTAAGCAAACAGAAATGACCAAAAATGGAAAGATAAGAGGGTTTCACTACAAGACAAAATCTAGGTCACAACCCCGGAAACAACTCGGACAAAAGAAATGACAACAAAAACAAACCACCGAAAACTCCTCCTGATTACCAAGCATGACTTCTCATATACCAACTTCTGCCGATTGGTTTTGCTTTGGAATACATATCGGGCTTCTTAATTTTCCTTTCCCTTGTGTATCAATTTGATCACATGGGTCTAAGGGTGAGCTGGCAATGGATTCTGATTAATGTTGGGTGCCTCTGGTGTCTGAACCTCGATCTTATTGGTGTCAATAAGATTTTGCACTGCATGTTTCAGTTTCCAACATTTCTCGGTATCATGTCCGAGAGCCCCTGAACAATACTCACAGCTTACTGAGCGATCCATATTTGGGGGTAGGGTATTTGGCAATCTTGTCTCAACAGGACTCAACAAACCTATCTGCTTCAATTTGTGGAACAGAGCAGTATAAGTTTCTCCCAACTCAGTGAATGTTCTTTGTGCCTTTTCCCTTCTGAAGGCATGATTCCCTCCTGGTCCTGGAGGGTTATTGTAGGCCCTTAGTGGTGGATATTTGTTTCGGGGAGGGTGATTAAGGTGATTTGGGTGGTAGGGCCTGGCTTGGTAATGAGGTGAAGGACCTTTCGATCTGGACCAAGTACCCTCCTCTACCGTTGCAACTTCTTCTCTTCTCTTCTTCCCGAATGCAACCCCTGTGCCATTCTGAATAGCTTGAGTTGTTGCTTTCAACACGGAATAGCTCAAGATCTTATTGGACTTAAGTCCCTCTTCTATCATTTCGCCCATTTTGACCACCTCATTGAAAGATTTACCAACCGATGTCACCAGGTGACTAAAGTAAGTTGGCTCCAGTGTCTGCAAGAAGTAATCTACCATCTCGTTCTCTCTCATCGGGGGATCTACCCTTGCTGCCTGTTTCCTCCAGCGGAACCCAAATTCTCTAAAGCTTTCAGCGGCTTTCTTCTCTAACTTTAGCAATGATAAGCGATCAGGGATTATTTCAAGATTATACTGGAACTGGCCGATGAATGCTTGAGCCAAGTCATCCCATGTAAACCATTTGCTGGGATCCTGCCTGGTGTACCACTCTAGTGCAGACCCTCCCAAGCTCTGACCGAAGTAAGCTATCAGAATCTCATTTCGCCCTCCCGCTCCTCGCATTTTGCTACAAAAACCTCGAAGATGAGCTACTGGGTCACCATGCCCCTCATATAGGTCAAACTTGGGCATTTTGAACCCGGCTGGCAACTGGACATCTAGGAATGGACATAGATCTTTGTAAGCGACACTGACTTGGTTGCCCAAATCGTGCATATTCCTGAAGGACTGCTCCAGGCTTTTAACTTTTCGAATAACTTCCTCATGCTCCAAACTTTTGAAGTGCTTTTCCGGTTCTGCTCGGGTTATCCCAGTGAGGGGTGTGTGAATGCGGTTCAGGAGCCTTAAAGGTAGGCTTAGGAGCATAACAATGATTGTCATGTATTTGGAAAAGCGGTTCACTGGACAACTTTTGTAAAGTAGAAGGTGGAGGTGCCACAAAAACAGGGGTGACCGGAGGAGGAGTATTTTGTCTATCTGGTGGAACCTGGGATGTATAACGGTTTTTCCCTTGATAATATGGATAGATCGGTGCACTTGTTGAGGGGTCAATAGGCGGACGCTCTGGAGCTGGTGTAAGAGTAGGAAGGTTGGTGATGACTGTCCCCTAGCCCAGGCTAGATGCATCTCTGTTATTTGCTGTCTCAACCGGTCCACCTCATCTTTCATGATCCGTATCTCTGTTTTCTCTCCATCGAGACTTTTGCCGGAACTAGACATGCTTGCTAGAATTGGCCCTTTTGATCTAGTATGGTAATGGTGATTGGCCGGAATATTCTGTCAAGCCAACCGCTAAACTTTCTGAAATTGCAACAAACTTGTAAGTTCACAGAGTTTAATAGATATGTTACCACACATTGGATGTAATGCACCTAGTCAGTTAACCATATATGTATTCGCTACATGCATCATTCCAACTTTTCCTTTTCAATTATCCTTGAAAACCTCTCTCGTTATTAACCTCCCCTTTTTTCATTTTTTTTTCAAATTGGAATAAAAAACCTTGTTTTTACAAACACGGTCTTTCAGCGCCTCGGGGACGAAGATAAGGCTGTGAGGGTCAATTGACCAAAAAATCTACAAACTGACCCAAAAGTGGACGTTTATGCGAAGTCAGCCTTCCGGCGTCCCTTTCGGGTACATTCGGCTGTTTTTGAAAACGGCATCACTTCGATTTATTGAAAACTAAACACACATTTTTTTTGAAAAAGGGTGGTAAACTCAAACTTGATTTTGAGGCTACGGCCTTTCAACATTTTCACATGGAATATTTCAAGGCTATTATTCAAAAAGAAAAAGGAAAGATTTCAAAGTGGCCATTTTTTTTAAAAAACAGCCTTCCGGCGTCCTTTCGGAACATTCGGCTATTTTAAAAACAGCGTCACTTTGATTTTATTGAAAACTAAAACTTCGACATTTTTTTTTAATTTTTGAAGGGGTGGTTGGACCCGATTAGGGTTGCCTACGTATCCCACCTAATGGGGAGAATCAAACCTGCGTAGTTCGGTCTAATAAAAATAAACACATCTGTAAATGAAACGAACTATATATATATATATATATATTTTTTTTTTTTAATCATACATTTTTTTTATTTTACAACAAACTTGTTTTTCTTTTTAAGTAAAAAAACAAACTATTTTGAAACTATTTTTTTTAATCACACATTTTTTTTATTTTACAACAAACGTTTTTTTTCTTCTTTTTAAGTAAAAAATACAAACTACTTTGAAACTATTTTTTTTTTCATTTTCCTCAATATTTAAAAAAACCGGTTAGCCTGCAAGTCTAAAATAGATAAATGCATAAAATAAACAGGATGCAGCATGATGGTCTTTTCATTTCAGGTCACCTGTCCTAGACAGGCCCAACCCCTGTGTTGAGCCTCTCTAAGTCAATATGCACATGATACAAATAAGCGTTCCTACTAGGGATCCGGTATGAAGTTTTGTTATACTATGTTAAAAACTTGGGTATTTGTTCTAGACCATGTACTCGAGCGGACAACTCGAGTCGAGGAAGGATCTCCTTTCCGTGAACCAAAAGGCCAGCCGGCTTAGAAACTTTCCGAGCCTCTTTCTTATTTTTGGGTAAGACACTAACAGAATAGGGAGTCTCAACCAGTAAACACATCCCCATAGGTGAGAAGAGAAGGGTTTCGGCACAATTTATACATATACAGTTCAAAAAATATCAAAGCGATAAAATATCATTTTTCACATTTAAACCCAAGATAATAATAAACCAAATACAACAATTATTCGAAGCTCGAGTTCTAAAACCCTGATCTAGTGGTTCTGGGTTTATCATCTTGTTGAAAAGGTGTCTAGACTAGCTTTTACTCAAGCGGACAACTCGAGCCGAGGAGTGTCAGGGCACCGGTAGCATGGCTTTCCGGCTTAATTGACAATGCTTCCCGCCTAAATATGTGTGACTACAAATCCTTCACCGGGTGCCAAGCACCACAACTATCTTGAGAAAACGGGCTATGTCCAGCAAATGCCCGATATTATTTTAAAGAGACTCTGAAGAAAAAATGGGTATCGGCACAATTTATACACAATTTACAAAATATCAAAACAGTAAAACAATATTTAGCACATTAATTACAAACATATAATAAAATCAGATAATAAATAAGCCAAATACAACAATTATTCCAAGCTCGAATTCTTAAACCCTGAACCAGTGGTTCTGGGTTTGTATCCCCAGCAGAGTCGCCAGAGCTGTCACACCTCCTTTTGGCACGCTTACCCCGAAGGATAATGCATAAGGGAGTTTTTTTAATTTAAGTGACAGTATTCGAAATGGAATTATTTATTTATTTCAGAGTCGCCACTTGGAATAAATTATGGTGTCCCAAGTCACCGATTTATTTAAATCCCTAATCAAGGAAATTTTTGACTTTCTAAATGAAGTATGCGAACCAGAAATTCTAAGTAAGGAATTTTGTTGACCCGAGGGAAGGTGTTAGGCACCCCCGGATCCCGTGGTTCTAGCACGGTCGCTTAAATTATTGTAATGGCTAAATATTTCATTTTAAAATATATTCAATACTATAATGCAATTTTAAATCATTTACCGCGTTTGATTATTTTTTAAGAAAAAGTGAACATTCTTATTGAGGGGCCCCGCGATTTTATTTTTTATTTAGCAAGGCTCGTAACATTTTTTATTTAAAAGGATAATCCTAAGGTGACTACATTTTTTTTATTTAGTTTATCTTTAAAAGAAAAGAAAAAGTCCTAATTAATTACATGCTTAAAATGCTATTCTATATTAGTACAAAAGGTGTTCCCTCACAAGCCGACTAAATGACAAATTTATTCTTCAAAATATAGAACTAACTACAATTTGACAAAACTAATAAAACGGAAAATAACAACAAATATTAATCAACAACTTCTCTATTTCATTTCAAAACTTCAACTTCCAATTCGATCTTATATCAACACATAATTTTTAGAATGTGTACCTGGTATTGAAAAGAAGGGGAAGATGGAAAATCGACAGGCCGGTGAAAGTACAGCAACAACAATAATAACAACCAGCAGTAGCTTCAACACCTCAATCCAGAATATCCCAGCAATATGGAGAAAAACCAGTAAAAATAGAGAAGAAAAATATATTCCGAAATTTCTCTTTGCTTTCTCTCTCTAGCTTTGAAATCTCTTCAATTCTCAAAAGAAACTCTCAAAAATTAAATTCTGTCCGTGTATATTTTCGTATCTAGAGTGTATATCGAGTGTATACTTCTCTCTCTTTTTCCTTATTTTTCTTCTCTTCCTATTGTTTCCTCTCTTTTTTCCACCCCTTTTTTCATAAATCCTCTCTTCTATTTATAGGCAAGAATTTCAAAATATTTCAGATTTTTTATTAAAAGAAAAATATTTTTTTAATTTAAAGAAAACCCACTAATTCATGTTTTCCTCTCCTTGTTTTCTTCCTTGATTTCCTTGCTCCCCACTACTTTATGTCATGTGATTATGATTATTTTTGGCTAAAAAAATTCTGAAATTTTCTTCTTGGGCCAAGGGGTTTTGGGTTGGGTAAGGGTGCTTAGGATTGGGCTTGTAACTTAATTTGCAAGATGGCCCAATCCAATTTTTCTATTTTGTTCTTCTCCATTATTCATCTTCCTAATTAATAAAGCCCAAAATACTAAGATTAATTTATAAAAACTAAAAATTATCTTGAAATACTAATTAACTCATAATAATAATTATCACACAAAATTAAACATTAATAAAAATAAAATTGCACGATTTGGACATTAAATGCTTAAAAAATGCAAAATACATATTTTTTATGACTTTTCATTTCTGTAAAATAAACTTAATTGTAAACTTGAATTTTATATACATATGCAACATATTTTTTTGTATATTTTATTTATTTAAACAAGCAAATATGCACAGATAAAAATACAAATAATACAAGAAAAATAACACAAAATTCACAACAATTGCAAGAAAACTAAAATTATTTTATTTTGAATCTTTGGGAGTATTTCTCTTATAGGGCAAAAATCACGTGCTCACAATCGGTTGAAGTTTATATGAATATACTAGGAGATAGGCCTCTTTGGAGTACCACCAATGTATTTCAGTCATAGGATTAACCTTGTTGTGTTGCATTGCTTTGATTGCATGAGGACAAGGAATTCCATTAAGGTCCCATGTCCTACATGTGCATCTCTTGGTGACCATATTCACTGTGTGCCTGTCACAATCTTCACTCACTTCAAACCCTTCTTGACCATTGGAATGAACATGACACTTGCTTGCAATCTTTAAGTATTGGTT
The DNA here is from genome assembly GCA_032618575.1 of Nicotiana noctiflora. NCBI lineage: Eukaryota > Viridiplantae > Streptophyta > Magnoliopsida > Solanales > Solanaceae > Nicotiana > Nicotiana noctiflora. The sequence goes on along the minus strand of JASVEL010004448.1, from coordinate 147,802 downwards.
ATACAGTTGCATTGTTTGGGGACTGAAGTCATTAGTCCATGATATCACATCAGATTCACGTTGCCTTAGAATATTCATAACATTTACTCTAATTCCTCAAGCATCTTGATAATTGGCTCGAATCTTGCTTCCTTGATCCATGAGTTGAATGACTCTGTTAGATTGTTGTCAGCATAATAGTTCTTGCAAACAGTGTCAAAATATACTCTACTCCAACATTCAGGTGGGTACTTCATCAAATGTTTAACAGCTTCCTTTCCATTTTCATCCACTTGTGCCATACTCCTTAATTGATCTTTAAAATCCTCCTCATATGTGCTCCAGGCAGCCCACCATAAGTACTTTTTATATTCCTCTGTCCCCATTTTGCACCAATTTGCCTCAATGTGCCTTACACAATATCTATGGTGTGCCTCAGGAAGAACCAAGTGGACTGAATCAATCAAACCCTTAAAATGGAAATGCAACATAAAGGTAATTAGAGCTAATGAAATGCAACAGAAAGGTAATTCAACAGAAAGGTAATTAGAGCTAATATGCTGCAACTAACAGTTATATAGTTGCAACTAAAAGTTAACTAACTTCAGCTAGTTATATGCTACTAACAGTTCTAACAGTTATAAAAGTTAACTAACTTAAGCTAGTCATATACTACTAACAGTTATATACCAATTATAAAAGTTAACTAACTTCAGCTAGTTATATGCTACTAACAGTTATATACCAGTTATAAAAGTTAACTAACTTCAGCTAGTTATATACTACAACTAACAGTTATATAACAGTTATATGCTACACAGTCAACTAACATGCTACACAGTTAACTAACATGCTACACAGTTAACTAACATGCTAAAAGTTAACTTCAGCTAGTTATATGCTACACAGTTAACTAATATGCTACAAAAGAAAGGTAATGATACACAATTAACTAATATGCTGAAACAGAAAGGTAACGCTACACAGTTAACTAACATGCTAAAAGTTAACTTCAGCTAGTTATATGCTACACAGTTAACTAATATGCTGCAATAGAAAGGTAATGCTACACAGTTAACTAATATGCTGCAACAGAAAGGTACAACTTCAGCAAATGAAATGCAACAGTTATGAGGTAATGAAACAGTAAAGTCATACCTTTTGCATATCTGAAATAAATGTAATCTCTTCTCCACTCTTGAGGTCCAATGAATGTTGTAGCAGTTTTAAGAACCAACTCCATGTCACTTTGGTGTCTTTACCAACAACAGCCCAAGCTAAGGGATAAAAGTGCCTCATGGAGTCTTGGCCAACAGCTACTAACAGTTGACCCTTGCATTTCCCTTTTAGAAAGGTTCCATCCAACCCAATGAATGGTCTCAACCCACTCTTAAACCCCATTTTCAATGCATGAAAGCATATGTACATTCTTAAGAATCTTCTTTTACCTTCACTAAGTGAATCCTTTGAAATATTAATCACCACATCTGTTCCTGGATTACTAGACCTTAAATCATTAGCATAAGCCTTAAGCTTGTTGTACTCATCTGCAAAACTACCCTCCATCTTCTCCAATATCATTCTCTTGGCTCTTTTACACTTTGAATAACTAAAATTGATGTTAAATGCATCGTTTACACTTGCCATCATCTCCTAAATTTTTAGCTTAGGATTATCTTGCAGCTTGCTCTTAAAGTAAGCATCTATAGTGTATTAATTCACCCTATGGTTATCATATGCAATATTACACTTATGTTTTTCATTTAATGTCTTGAATTTAACACCAGGACCTTTAGAGTCTTTGGAAATATGACAAACAAAGGGCAGTCTTCATCTACACATATGTACCTAAGCTTTTGGGGGCAACTCTTGACTTTTTTTAACCCATAACCATTAGCAAGGGAATATAGGTTCATGAATTTTCTAGCTTCTGGAATGTCTTTAAATGTCATGGACTTGTTTAACTCCTTATACTCAGTTAATTTATCAGTTATCTTCCTCTCTTTTTCTGTATGCAGTAGTTCTAATGAATCAGATTCATTGTCAGAATCAGAAGACTGACAGTCATGTTCTTCACTGTCATCTGAACTACGGTCAGTAGCAGCATCAACTTCTATCATGCTAGGCTCAATGTGGTGGACTATATTATGAACATTAACAGTTAACTCACACTCATCTACAGCAAAGATGTCAATAACCTTAAATTGATCACTAACCAAAGACAATAGAGTCCTAACACCTTCATCACATTCTATTTCATAATATCTACCACTAGGCCCATTCACAATTATTTGTTGAACTCCAATAAACCCTAACTCATAAGTAAATTCATTTACTGAAAAGGTATAAGACAATTGGTCAGAGTCAAAACCTTTAATACTGTGTACCATCTTCCTTGAGTATAACACTTGTGGTCTCTTTATCCAATCACCATCATAGTAAAAATTTAGATCCAATAACACCATTCCATATAAGCTGCAGAATAAGAAAGGAAAATCTTGGATAAGAAATAGGGTGCTGCCACAAATGAAGACAAAGATAAATAAACAAACAAAGAAAAATAGTAGATGTGCAACATATGAAGACAGAACTACAATAAATAAAGAGGTAATGTGGGACTAAGTTTATAAACCCAAAAAAAATTAAAAATCTGACCCATTTGTCGCTTAAACCAACACAATTGTATAAGAAATAGGAGACCAAACACCCAAAATAAACACGACAAAGCAACAGATCCAACACAAAGGGGACCCTTTTCAGTTAAATACAATAAATGTAGGACCACAAATTAAAAACTCTAAACCGCAACAAAAAGAATATACCAGATGGGGATTATTCAATAACAAAAGACAAACCCTAAACCACCATTAACAAAGACCAAAAAACGAAGGAATTTACTAGATAGGGATTATTCGATTATAAAATACAAACCCAAAAGCACCAGCAACAAAGACAAAACAAATACAGAGTTAAATCTAGTATGAACACCACATGCAAACAAAAAAAGCAAAGTCGGACACACCTCCAAACTCAAAAATACATATACATACAAATCAGTCAAAATCCTAGTCAAAGAAAACAAAAATCAAACTAAACCCAACAATATCCTTCCGTCCATACCAAAAACAAAACAAATAATGACGATTTAGAGGAATACTTTTGCTGTTTTACAAGGAAATAGGCGTACATTCGTATACATCAACGATGAAGATGATGAAGAGTGAGAATAGTGAAGAGAGAATGTGAGAGATTTTTCTGGAAATACGGGTGAAATATTTTGACCGGTTTGGGTGTAGTTAATAGTCATCTGGGGCGGGTTAATTATCTGGGGCGGGTTAAATTTGTCTACTTGGCAAATTTTGTGTTAGTTGGCAAAATTTTAGGAGGGACCCGGTTGCCACGTAGGAGGCCCGTTAAATATGGGTACATTTTCTCCTACTTTAATAATGGTAGGTAGTTTTTTAGCCAGAAAGTATAACGGGTACAAACGTGGATAAATATCAAAAGTAGAGGTACATTTTTAGCCTTTTTCCCAAAACAAAATAAAAGAGCACCCTCCCGCAATTAAGTGGGCCACACAAGAATTGCAAAATTCCGGAAAAAGTGGGGAAATTTTTCTAAGTGAAAATAGAATTCGAAAATTAAATTTGTATTTGATATGAATATAATTTTGGGCTGTTTCTGATTGTGAGTAATCTAAGCTAAAATTTTGAAAATCAACTTTTTGGAGTTTTCAGATTTTCGATGCCAAACGTAAAAATGGATTCGAAAAAAAGTGAAAAAAATTTCCTGCCCAAACAGGCTCTAAGAAAAGTGAAACTGCGCACTCATGTAGAATGAGCCAGAAGTGCTTGAAATTCTGATTTTTAACCTCTCCAAACCAAGAATTTGCAGAAGATCCGTCATTTTCCTTCAGCTGCCATTCTCTTGCGTATTTCGAATGCTGTATTGGATATCCCAAGGGTTGGCTGGTTGCTCACAAAACACTTCTTCTTCTTTGCATATATGCTGCTGTTAACCACAACAAAAAAATGATTAACTTGCAATTCACACATACTAGAAAATAGAAGTGAAATACTTAAAAGTTGACTGTAGCTCAGATTCATTTTAGTAGTATATTCTCTCCTGTTTGCCAGAAGCCCAACCAATACAAAGTGCAGCTTTTACTTGAGGAAAAAGGTAAAAACCACTTGCTTCAGAAGTAACTCTGCTTATATATTAGTTGGGTACTTTTATATCCTAGCGCCAGTATCTCCTCCACATAAGATATACAAAATTTCTCGTGTCCCTAGTTGCATTACATAGCCAAGAAACTAGCAAGAAAAACAGAAGAGGGCAATAGGCACCAAGAAAGTTCTTTAAAACCATCTCACTCGTTTTACTCAGTTGGCATTCCCTTTTTAGGTGATCAGGGCTGGGGGAGGGAATAAACTCTATTGCCACCTCAAAGAACAAGAAAAAGTTTAAAACAGGAGAAATGGACAAAAACAGATTATATGACATGATTAAGCAAACAAGAGAAGAAGGTCAAGGAAATTACCTTTAATGCACAATGCACGCAGAAGTAGTGCTTGCATTTGGTCACGACGGGATTAATGAAAGGCTGCCTGCAGATAAAACATGCAAATGGTAAGGAGTCCTCACCATCTTCATCGCTTCTCTGCATCCTCGTCATTTTCATCGAGCCTCCCCATAACCAATTTTCTTTTCCTCTCTTTTGCAACTTTCTCCCACTCTCTTTCAAGCTGGCGGATCCAGGATTTTAAAGTCGCGGGTGCTCATTGATAAAAAACTTGAAAGAATATGAAAAAAGAATTTAGTTATGGGTGCTCAATCAATATTTATCTAAATACTTTTATAATTACCTATACAAATTTACTAAATCTTGTGAAAGATAATGGGTGCATGAGCACCCAAAATTTACATGTAGATCCGTCCTGCCACCCAGACTTATAGTCTCCGCGGTCATGCAGAAATTTGCAAGCATCCCCGTATCCACAATATCCCGTCTCTTTGTAGTCTTTACATATATCTGGCTGATAGTCAAACCGCGTTGAAACTCTGATGTAGGCAGAAGCCCTAAGAGGACCGTGTGCTCCACAAGCTTTCTCACTTGAAATCGTATGTTCTCTTCTCAAACCAGCTTTGTAATCAGTGTATTGATTCATCCCTTTGTATAATTGTTCATTATCGCTACTCTTACATTTTCCTTTTAAAGCCTCCTCTGTCAATTTCAGAACTTTCTCCCGAATGGCCCGAGCATCTTTAGAGAACTCGGTCACAGTTTCTAAAGATGCTGTTGCCCTACTGTCATTTTGAATTGTAGTTCCTTTGGGGACTCAAAATAAAAGGAAGAGGCCTGTTTACATGTTGGAGGTCCAGTAGAAAAATAAAGTTTGTTACTAGCAACTGCTGCCTTTTTCTTCTTACATATGAATGAACTTTCACTTTCTGTATCTTCTTTCTCCCCCTCTTCAACCAAAGGACGCTTTCTGATATTTTTGGCCTTGGATGGTTTCTTGAAAGAATTGCATACTGAAAAGTGAAAACAGAAGGAAAGAAAATGTATTAAGCAAAAGCAAAAGGCAACAGTGAGTTGACAACATAAGGCAGAAACAAGATAGAACAAAAAGGAACTTAGGATTAAGATTTTCTAGCATAGAATACATGCATACAAGTATACACACACGTACACATGGGAAACCAGGAATACTAACAATATTAATACCGAATGGTACATTAGTTACGCGGTCATACCCAAGGATTATACTGACTTGAAATATTTTACAAGACTGAGACAAAATTGTTTTAAATAAATTCTGAGAGGATTATACCAACTTGAAATATTTTACTAGACTAAAACAATGTGGAAAATAATGGATGCAGAAAATAAGCGAAGTGTTAATATAAGTTTCAATTTTAAAAAGAAGCAGCTAATTAACATCAACAAATAAGCAAAATATTCAGATCACAAACCCTTACTAAGCGTTAATTGAGGTATAATTAATAATTGATTGATGATTAATGAGTAACAGATAAAACAAAAATAAGAACAGAACTAATTCATACGAATAATTCAGCATTAATTATAAACACAGCACCCTATATAGGAGAAAACGAGTGAATATCCACATATTGACCCAAAAAAATGTTGCGTCCTTTAATTCTCTTAATTAAGCCTCCATTAATTCTCTTCCTCCATTTCTTTCCCAGGTGAATTTCCTTTTTCCTTATCACTTTCCCTCTTCTTTCTCCTTTCTCCACAGGTAATCATCAAGTTAAATATCCTCTTTCTGACTTTTGAAATTTATTTTGTTGGTATTTCATGTATATTTAGTTCCAGTATATTCAATTTCTGTTGGATATTTTAGACCCGTTTGGGTAATTATCAGCGTGCTTCATTTTCTTTGGTATGTTTAATAATAAGTATTTTATTTTCCTTATACTCAACTCATTTTCAGATGATTAGTTGTGTACCCGTTGCATCTTCGCCCTTTTTCCATCTGTTCTCTTCATCATATCCGACTTTACTCGATTTCCATGTTAGTTTGTTCTTTGTGCGATGCTTCTATTTATATTTGGTCTATGTTTCTTTTGACTGTATGGTCCGACATACTGATCGATTTTTTGTATTTTTCTGTAGCTTATGAGAGTTACTCGACTGTCAATTCATACCGTAGCTGTGACACGATTGACTTTTGGGACATTCTCTTACAAGGTTTGGTTACCTTCGTTAATCAAATTTTAAAATAGTAAATTTAAATGTTACAATAAGAGTAGACCTAGCTAACTATATCTTTATACGTGTACTTAATATACATAGGAAAAAATAAGTGTATAAAAATTGTTAAAGATATTATTCATAGAATATTAAACTTGAATAAGCTTTCATTAGCTTTGATATGAATGCAAGAACCAGTGATGACTTTTTAGGTAAGAATGCGCAGTTGCATTAGAAGACAAAGTACTTTGAAATGACAGATTGAAAATATAATGTCTTAGGATTTTCTAATCATACAACTTCACGTGTTCTATATTTGACATAAAAAGTTGCTTGGAAGTCGAGTATGACATGAAGCTACTATTCAAGATATGTAGTCCTTTGCCTGTAACTTATTTCTTTTGTGGTAAGGCAGAGATAATTATTGTATATAGAAATTGTGAGAAGCTCTATATTTGACATGATAGACTAAAACGGGACACCATAACAATCTTACTCTTGATTAATCTATATATAAATATAAAAGTGCGCAATAGGGAAGTGGGGTAGCACCTCTCAAAACCCAAGAAATATATTTATCTTTTTTCTCCTTTTTTGAAGTTTTCCATCATTTTTTATAATTTATTTTACATTAAAATTCTATTTTCATAATTTACACCTCGTTATCTTTATAACCTACATTTTTAATAATCTCAATAACTCACATGTCTTTCACATTCATAACCTCTAAATATAAAAGTGAAGAAACTTTTTTGACTTATATAAGCACATATTTCAACATACTTGCAAGATTCAAATCTTGATTTATAATCTTACTCGTTCCAAAATTAGTCATGTTTACTTCCATATCCAAAATTAGATCTTTAAGAAAAATTATATGGGTGTGTATAAGAGTCGAAACAAATGAAGGTTTTCGACTATATGAACGAGAATATGAAGATAATACCTTCTGAAAACAGTGGAAGAGAAAGAAGAATGAAGTAGAAAAGGATGGGAAAAGTTGGAAAAGAATTAGGATATTTCTTTTTGTCCTCATTGTAGGATATATATTAATTATTGTTTTCCCTTTTCGTTCAGTTTATTTTCCTTTTTCATTCATTTTTTGAATTATGAGTGAGTTAAGAATTTTTCCTTTTCAATGGTTTATCATCTACATAATTGTCATCCATGATTTATATTTTGCAAAGTTTGCTAATTTTGGATAAATCAATGCTATCGTGTCCTCTTAAAAAATTATAAGGTAAGTTACCTTAGGTAACGTTTTTTTTTTTAGATATGAAATTTAGTGTAATGTTTCTTTTTTTGTAATATGTTTGTCCATTTCCTTTTGTTGTTTTCAAATTTATAATACCCTAGAATTAAAACGAGTCAAGATGAAAGAATGATTGAAGAATTGCTTGTGTATTAAAGTGAGAGATTAATGTCATTCCATTACCGTTCACCTTTAAAAATAAATATTAGTCACCACCGGTAATTTTATAATATTTTTATCAGTTTTTATCATTTATCTTTAATTCAAATAGGCTAATTTAAATAGGTTGTTCCATAACTAAACTGAAATATTTTCTTACAGTTTTTCAGTCAAAAAGATATTGAAAGTATCATAAGAGATGATAGATTCATAAAATAATATATTGATTCGTATTTTTCCTACGTTGAAAATATAATGCTCTAATTCAGTTAGCTATATTTTGGTTGTATATAGAATTTTATACATCTTATGTATTTATATAATTTTGCCTCAAGAGAGATTACATGGCACGACAATCCCCTCTTTTGAATATATAGACGAAAAATAAATAGAATTGTCTGGTTAATTAAATGGGACCATGGGAGGACTGATAAATAAAAGTAACTGAAAAAGAAAAAAGAAGAAAAACTAAAAGAGTTAATACATATAAGGGTGGTGATGAATATTTCAAAATGGTAAGTATAGCTGACAGGAGAAAAAAAAATACAATTTTTAAAATTTTACAGATAAGAAGGAGGAGAAATGAAGGAGTTATTTATCTGGCTGAAAGTGGAGTCGATGTAACGAAATAGAGAAAAATTAAAGGAACCAAAAGAAATACGAAAAAGGGTCAAATATATCCCTCTACTATTATTTATTGTTCAAATATATCCTCCGTTATATTATCTGGCTAAATATACCCTTACCGTTAGGAAAAGTTTTATATTTGCCCTTATTTTAACTGATCGGACATGTGGAGGCTTTAAAATAGAAGCCCCAACCCGTTCGATAAAAATCCAACCATATATTATACTAACACATGACATGATTCGACCTCCCCTGCCCATCAAAACATCCTAAATCACATTACATCCCATTCTCCCACCGAGAAGGCCAATTCTGAAGGCGATATAAAGATGAAAGATGAGACAAGCATTTCTGAAAATTCTAATAAGCTTTATCTGGTGCCTATGAAACACATTAATTTAAAGTCAAAGACAATATCCATAAGCCCAGAGTTATAGAACATTTATTTCGAAGCTTGTTCGTTTTTTCCTAAAATCTGATTAGATTCTATTGATTGTGCTTGAATCATTTGGCAGTTGTTGGGTGGAAAGTGAAGTGAAAATTACAAGCACCTAGTGCTAGATTAGCTAGGACCAAGGTTGTGGCTGTAAAAAAAAGTATTCAAATTTGAGGTTAAAAATATATGTTATTGTTTATTGGTAATTAAATTCAGTTGATTGTGTGTTTGTGGGGCTGAAAATTCACAAATATCTGGAGTAGAACTTTTGAAGAACACCATTACCTGGGTTCGTTGGGTTTAAAGCTTGATTTTTTAAAAATAATTAGGAGTTATTTGTTGTCCGGACTTGATTTGGAACTAATCTTTGATCTTCAACACATCTGAACTTAACATCTCGAGCTATTAAATCATAATTAGCTACTTTGGAGATAACTTGGAACTAGAATGAGAGCTAAAGACTCCATTGGAGCATTCTTTAAAGCTTCGAATCTGGGGATTTTGATCTTTAAATGATGACCAAATTAATGCGTAAAACTGTTGGAAAAATGATGTTTGGAGCTTGAAACGTGAGTATCAAACGATTTTGAGGCAGAAAATTTGAAGAAGAAAGTTAAAACTTCATTAAAGCTTACTTGAAGCTTCAAGTTCAAATCGGGGGATGGGAAGGTCGGGCCGGGTTATGGGTTATTTTTATGGGGTTGGGTGTTTATCGAACGGGTTAGGGCTTCTATTTTAAAGCCTCCACGTGTCCGATCCGTTAAAATAAGGGCAAATATAAAACTTTCACTAACGGTAAGGGTATATTTAGTCAGATAGTACAACGGAGGATACATTTAAACAATAAATAATAGTAGAGGGATATATGTGACCCTTTTTCCGAAAAAAATAATACTAAAATACAAAATATTAAGAATTTCTTGAAGGGGAAGAAAAAAGGGAACGTTCTAAGTTTTCATCCTCCAAAATCTTTAAATTAGTATTTGTTCTTTTTTTGTTATTCTTTTATTCTTCTGTTTTCTTATTCGTTCACATGTACTAATTTATGTGAGTTGTTTTTGAATATTTAGCCGTAAAAATTTCACATATATGATTTCAAGACCGCACGAAGCGCGGGCAAATATATTATTACTATAATTCAATTAAAAAATTTGCATATGGAATGAAGCAAAAAAAGAAGAATAGCAGTAATAGTCACAACAGGGTATTGAAACCCTTCCACACTTAAATTTAATTGCAATATATGGTACTAAATTTATGAGGATTATTTTGTTTTGGAACACTTTTAATTATTTTTGCAATGGAACTTGAGTAATTGGTGCTTATAGAGTATCTTACAGAGTGACCGATATTTTTGTGATAAGAACTGAATATTTTTAATTTAGAGAAAATTGCATTTTGATGAATCGATATACTTTTATAACTGATATAGTTGATTAGTTATAATATTATTTTGATTAGTTAAATACCTGTCACGACCCAAACCCCGGTCGTGATGGCGCCCAACATATTGCTAAGCAAGCCCGACCATCTTAACCATTTAAACCAGCCAATTATAAATCAATACTGATTAATCGGCATAATTAGCTTGTCTTTATAACAAATCAAGAAGTGTAGAAATGAAATACACGAATGCAGTCCCAACCAAATCGTGGTGTCACAAGTCTGAGCCTCTACAAATGAGATATACTACAAAATCCAGACTAAACAGAATGGAAACAACAAAATAATAAAGAAGGAGAAAACAGGTTCTACGAACGCCGACAGCTACCTCGTAGTCTCCGCAAAAGTAGATATGAGTAAGCAGCTACAACAACTCAACTGCTCTCGGGCACCTGTGAATCTGCACAAAAAATGCAGGGGAGTGGGGTGAGTATATTTTAACTTAGTGAGTAACAATAATAAACAATAACTGAAAATAAGAACTCTTGTACTATTACTAAACAGTTCTAAGGCAAACCCCCACAGGTAAGTCATCACTACAGTGAGTACTCTGATCTCCAGTCCACATCTAACTCAACAAGGTCCCACGCCGATCAAATCCTCACTCGTACCGCTACGGTGTACATCCAACTCTATGTATGTAAATATATACATATGTCCATAATGTATAAGTATTTAAGTATGTATAAGGATATGAATAAGTATAATGCTGCGGCGTGCAGCCCGCTCCATTTAACGTCGACGGCGCTCACTGGGGGTGTATACAGACTTCGGAGGGGCTCCCTAAGCCAAAGCGCTATGATACTGCGGCGTGTAGTCCGATCCACACATATATTACTGCGGCGTGCAGTCTATATATATATATATATATATATATATATACATATATAACTATATTGCTGCGGCGTACAGCCTGATCCCATAATATACACCAGCGCTCACTGAGAATGTGTGCGGACTCGGACTCCGAAGGGGCTCCTACAGCCCAAGCGCAATAATACTGCGGCGTGCAGTCCGTTCCACATGTATATCACTGCGGCGTGCAGTTCGATCCACATATACATCACTGCGGCGTGCATTCCGATCCAATACATATAGTGCTGTGGCGTGCGGCCCGATCCAATATAGATATGTATATAATATCTCATAGTGGGTCCTCGACCCTATCTCAGTCAGTGTAGACTTGGCCTCTCATGCCCAATATAATATCTCATAGTGGGTCCTCGACCCTATCTCAGTCAGTATAGACTTGGCCTCTCAGGCCCACTCAGCTAGAATAGGGAATTCCACCCTAGGTAGTCTCTCTCAAAGTACACATCTAGTACTGGCTCATGATATGCTATACTGTTGTAATTACGGCTGAGTGTATGTGTCTTGCATGATATAAGGGTCACCTAGTTCTACAGGCTTCCCTAATACTCTACAGATCGGCACAAGGTCCCAAATGTGGCTATAAGCCCAATTACACAGTTATAATCTCATTCACAGTCATAATACACAATACACTATCAGTCGGGAAGGACCAAGTCCAATCCCCCAATCACAATGTCACCACGCCCGTCACATGATGCGTGTCTCATCTTAACATAGCACTGTGAAGTGCTAGTACAGGGTTTCAAACCCTCAGTACATTATTTACTATCACTAATCACCTCGGTCCGGTAGAAGCCTTATTCCGCCTTGCGCTTGCCTCGCAATTCAATCACCTCGGATGCCGAATCTTGAACCGGTGATAATTCTAGTCCGCGACGCCTTTTCTCCTCAACCGGCCTCCTCGCGCTTCCAATCTATCCAAATTCATACAAATATTGATGAAGTTCGATTTCTAAAAGATGGGGTTTTAGCCATACATATCTGAAATTCGCCTCTTAATGATACTACACTGATCCAATACCATTATGTAACTTCAATCTACAATACAGCATTCAATAGGGCCAATATTAGTCATAAATCCCATAACTTGTGCCATCTAGGCCTATTATCAAACATCTTGTAGGCATACATATTTACACCTCTTAACTATAGTATTGGTTCCTCCAACTATAACCATTAACCAACAATTCATCTCCCTATCATTCTTTAGCAATTTATACTCCTAACATCATGTGTGTGATCAACCATTCACACCCACACCAATAGAATTCCAACAAATATATACATTTAAATCCCTACCATGTTTATGTATTTAAATTGGGGATTTATGGCTTCCAACAACCATACTATAAGTAGTAATACTTGATTCATACTCATATATATTCCCATAATAACACCATATGTGTAAGTCTATGGTGTAGGATTACCTCTTGTAGACCAAATCTTGAATGGTGACATTCGAATGTCGTTTGATATGTTTTGGACCTTGAGTTCCAAGTTTGTAAGTTTTGAAAACCAAAAGTATGAAAATCATGAACTTGAGGCTTGATTTGATGAAAACGATGTGATATTGGCGATGTGATCGCACGAACAAGTTCGTAATGTGTTTTTGATGTTGTGTACATGTTTGGTTTGGAGCCCGAGGAGCTCGGGTAAAGATTTGATAGGCCGTTGGATCAAATTCTGAATTTTTGCACTGCTGGTTTTTCACCCAGCTGTTGTCTTCGCAATTGCGAAGTATTTCTCGCAATTGCGAAGGTGGCAGATCAAGGCAGGGTTCGCAAATGCGAACCCTTGGTCGCAAATGCGAAGGGTGCCCAGGACCGTTTGGGTTCGCAAATGCGAACCAAACCTCGCAATTGCGAGGCCTCCAGTGAAAAGGCATGCTTCGCAAATGCGAAGCATTCTTCGCAAATGCGAAGCATTCTTCGCAAATGCGAAGGTCCCTCACCCAGTCTTGTTCGCAAATGCGAACATTATGTCGCAAATGCGAACCCCCCAGCATTTGCCTTGGTTTCGCAAATGCGAACAAAAGTTCGCAAATGCGAACTTTCCATCCTTAGCTTATTTTTCAAACTCCAGAAATTGGTCGGGGTTCGCAATTGCGAACCCATGTTCGCAAATGCGAACACAGAGACCTGTAAATCACGATTTCCAGCTTCATTTTTCACATTTCACAACCCAAAAACACCCATTGGCGATTTTTCACGAACTCCCTCTTCTTCAAAGCGATTGTAAGTCACTTTTTACTTAATTCTTTCAATTCCTAACAACATTAAACATGTTTTTCAATAGAAATCAAAGGTTTTCATGGTAGAATATCTGTTTTTGGTAGAATATAGGGTTTTTCATGAATTGGGAAATTGGACCTCGAATTGAGGTCCGATTTTGAAACAAATCATATACTTGAACTCGTGTGGGGATAGGTAACCGGATTTTGGTCCGAACCCCAAGTTCCAACCATGTGGGCCCGGGGTCGAAATTCACTATTCCGGACAGAATGTTGTAAATGTTGTAATTGGCCTTATGAGTTAGTTTGTTGAGTAGTATTGATGATATTAAATCAATTGTGTATAGATACGATTGGATTGGAGCCAAATTTGAAAGGAAAAGGCATTGCCACGGATTGAATTGTTCGTAAACATTCGAGGTAAGTGTTTGTTCTATCCTAGCTTGAGGGAATAGGATTATGTGCTATGTGTTATGTGATCGAGTGCGGTGTATGGGGTGTGGTGACGAGCATCCATACACTGGCGTCTAGCATGACCGTGAGTCGTTGTTAATACTTGTTGTGAGACATATTTGAAGATAAATTGTTGAATCCTTGCCGGGTTGTAGAATTGTTATTGTTCTCCCTTGTCGGGACTTGTTGTGAAGATGATTATTGATTGCCCTTGTTGGGACGGTTTATGATTTATTGTTTCATTCTTTGCCCTTAACTGTTATTGTTATTTGGGTGAGGAAGAGTGATAATGCACGAAGGGTGATGTCGTGCCTTGATTTATTATTTATGCACGAAGGTTAATGCCGTGGCATGTTTTATTGATTATGCACGAAGGTTAATGCCATGCCATGTTGTTGATTATGCACGAAGGATCATGCCGTGCCTTGTTATTGAACCATGTACGAAGGATCATGCCGTACCATGGATGTGAGGATGAGAGTAAAAGCACGAAGGGTGATGCCGTGCACTTTATTTACTTATTTGGTGAGGATGAGAGTAAAAGCACGAAGGGTGATGCCGTGCAACTACTTGCCATTCCTTGACTTGATATTACTTGTTTTTCCATTATACTTTGTTTTCCTTGTGGACTTATTAACTGTTGTTAATTGTTGAGTTCTTTTGAGATATTCCTTATTGTGTTATTACTTGGTTATTTCTCGTTATTTTGTGGTATACATATATTTGGAACTGCACAGGTTTATGTGGGTGTCTGGTCCTAGGCTTGTCACTACTTCGCCGGGATAGGCCAGGCACTTACCAGCACATGGGGTCGGTTGTGCTGATACTGCACTTCTGTGCGTTTTTGCACAGGTCCAGGTTTCGATCAGGAGCAGCAGCAGTAGATCTTTTGCGTGGAAGTTGCACACTTTGAGACCGAGGTAGCTTGCAGGCGTCCGCAGGCCCGGCGTCTCTTCTTTTACTTATGTTATTAGTTGTAGTCTCTTTGTTCCGAGACAAACAGATTATGTTATATTTCTTTCAGACCTTTATGTGTAGTATTCAGTAGTAGTTTGTGAGTTGGTGACTCCACGTCTCGGGTAGAGGACTTCAGTATCAGATACCTTAAAAACTACTTATTTCTATTTTTATAAAGTCTTCCGCACTTGTTTAATTAAGATTATGATTTTGGTTATTGATTTGAGTATGAAGTATTGTTAAATAGGATAGTGTGAATAAAGAGGCTTGCCTAGCTACCACGAGCAGGCGCCATCACGATCCCGATGTTGGGGGAAAAATCCGGGTCGTGACAGTTAGTTTTTAAGAATTCAATTAACTTACCTCTCGTGTCTGAGCTCAAGCCGGATCCCATGCAAATTCTTCGTTCAGGCCATTGTCCAAATAGTATCACAGGCTCGAACTCCTTAGTTGATGTTTGGATACTTTCATCTTCTCCAGGTTTTTGGATTATATTAGATTTTGAGTTCAAACCTGACTTTTCTTGATTACTTGGGTGTTGGTCCGAGTTTCCCTTGATGTTGTATACATCACTTGTACCTGTTACAACATTAACACTCCTAGATATATGATGTTCCCCATGAATTTGACGGATTCCCCATGGTGACGGGAATTTCATGACTTGATGAAGGGTTGACGGGACAGCGCCCATATCATGAATCCACGGTCTCTCCATGATTATATTACATGCCATTTCCATATCTACTACCTAAAATTTGGTATCTTTCACAACACCTTCTACAAAAGTTGTTAGATTTACCTCCCCTTTAGTTACTATACTAGAATTATTGTATCCTGATAAAGTATGCGCCTTTAGAATCATCTTATCCTCCATTTGTATTTCTCGCAACACCCTTAGTAGGATGATATTTGCTGAACTTCCTGGATCAATCAAAACTCTTTTTATTTTAATATCATATACGAGTAAAGATATTACCAATGCATCGTTATGGGGGTGGTCACTCATTCCATGTCCGTGTCATCATAAGCGATAACTTCATCTTCTAACGTTTGGCGCGCATGTTTCCCGTGCATGATTGTGAGTTTGGAAACTTTGTTTGAAGTTGGATATGTCACCTCATAAATACCTTCTCCCCCGCTTATAACATTCACGGTTCTCTTAGGTGACGGGGGTTTTGGTGGCTCTTGTCTATTTTTCATGTTGGCCTGCTTTCCTTTCTCACTAAATAAATCAGTGAGATAGCCCTGTTTCAATAGATGATCTACTTCACTCTGTAAAAATCGGCATTCTGAAGTATTATGCCCGTGATCATTATGAAGCTCACACCAATGATATGGATTTCGTTCGTTTGGATTTGAACGCATCTCCTTCGTCCACAGTACCTTATCTCCCATGCTTCGCAAAACAGTCACGTGCTCGAAGGTGGTGACTTTGAAATTGTATCCACCGAATCTTGCCTTCAAACTTCCATTGTCATCAAGTGGTTCCTGCCTATTTCTATCATTTCTTGAATCTTGAGAAAGAACCGGATTCCCTGTTTCTCGATTTTTTATCATATCATTGATTTTCTTGTTTTGTTCGTGAATCTGTTCCTGTAGGGCCCAAATATGGATCATATCTATTTTTACCTGTTCTTTTTTTGGTTTCGGATCTTCTAGATCTGCTCCTTTCATCATGGGAGTGTTGGAGTACGGTATCTTCTTCAATTTTGAGTTTTGTGCTATACCTGTTATAGACATCATTCCACATAGTCGCAAGAAATTCACGAAGGCTTTCTTTAAGATTTCTCGTGGCTTCCGAACTTTTGTCGTTCAAATTACTTGCAAACGCTATTGCAGCCCAATTATCTGGTACTCGAGGAAAAGTCATTCGTTCACGTTGAAACCTATCAACGAGGTGTCTGAGTAACTCCGTGTCTGTTTGTTTAATCTTGAAGATGTCTTCCATTCCTTTTTCAACCTTTTGTGCTCCTGAGTGCGCTTTTATAAAAGAATCTGCAAGCTCAGCAAAAGAATTAATAGAATTTTCAAGTAAGAGAGAATACCAGGTTAGTGCTCCCTTTGTGAGTGTTTCTCCAAAAAATTTGACCAATACAGACTCAATTTCCTGCTTGGTTAAGTCATTCCCTTTTACACCCGTAGTAAATGCCATCACATGATCTCGAGGGTCGGTTGTACCGTCATATTTTGAAATATCTGGCATTTTAAACTTCTTAGGAAGAGGAGCTACACTTGGTTTCCATGGTTGTTGAGAATACTTATCCGCATATATCTCTTTGATTATTGGAGGAACACCCAGGTATTTGCTCAATTTGTTCGCTTTGCTCCTTGAGTTGTGCCTACAAGGTTAGTACCATATTTTGTAAATAAGAGTTATTTGCATTACCTATATCCATTTCTCGTGGTTCACTGGGGATCCTTCGTTTGTGTTATCAAGACCAGAATGAGGATTCTCTAGTGTATTGTTATTAAGGGAAGGAGTGAGTGGAAAAGTAGGCAACCGGCTAACTAAAGCTTGAAGAGCTTGGTTAACTCATGCATCAATTATTTTGTAAAGAGCTTGTTCTGGCCCTTCGAAATATTCTGACTGCTCTTGTTCGTCGGCATGTGATACAAGTACAGGAGTACCCTCACGAGACTGGTGTGGAGAGGCTTGAGGGGAAGGAACTATGTTAACATTGTGCAAGTCCACTTGAACATGAGGGATCTGGTTTTCAGCAACATTGTTGTTGTTGTTGGTAGTGGTGGTGGTGTTTGACATAATGTTAACTACAAGTAAGATGTGTAAGCTTGGAAAGAATAGATTATCAGATTTTCGGTAACGAAACCAATTTTGTTCAACCAAAATATGGAATTTCGATTAAAACTAGAAAATAAGAGAAAAAACGGGTTACTGATAATCAAAAGACCAATGAAAGGAACCCCAACGCTAGAATCACGAACATATGCCAAATAGGCCCAAACACCCCTTCTCCACCATACATCGAGCCTTCACACAAGAGATAAGACTACGGGTAGAATGACCAAATATGGCGCAACATAAAATTAAAGCTTCTCTACCACAAACCAGAACAGTACCTGTACCTCCACCTCTAATACCTTTACCTCCACCTCTAGTATCTCTACCTCCACCCTTAATACCTCTACCTCCCCCTCTAATACCTCTCTCCGAGTAACTTGGAGAAACTTCTCCATAAATAGTTGTGCAAACTGCTCCCAAGTCGAAGCTGGCGATCCAGTTGGTCTAACCAAGCAATAATCTCTCCACCAAGTCTTGGTGGATCCAAACAAGTGAAAAGTAGCAAAATCAACCCCATTGTTCTCAACAATCCCCATGTTTCTAAGAACCTCATGACAGCTGTGTTGATAATCCTGGGGATCCTCAGTAGATGCACCACTAAATGTAGTAGTGAAGAGCTTGGGGAAACTTATCCAATCTCCATAAAGACTCCGAAGATGGGGCTGATCCATCACTGGTCTATGCTGCTGCTCGGTTAAATAAGTGGTACATAACCTCGCCATTCGTGAAAGGACAAGAGTAGAGGTTTCAATTTAGCACAGAGAGAACAAAATCGCACGATAGGAAATAAAAAAAGTGAAACTTTTTCCTAACTCAGTAGCATCCGAGGGATAAATACAAATGTCTCTGTACTAATCCATTAGACTCTACTGATCTTGTCCGTGTATTGTGAGACCTATGTAACCTAGAGCTCTGATACCAACTTGTCACGACCCGGATTTCCCACCCTCGGGGTCGTGATGGTGCCTATTCGTAGAAGCTAGGCAAGCCACACATTTAGAATCCATAACTACTTTTGTTTTAAATCTATTTTTACCAATTTAATTGACAGAAAATAAATAATTAAACAACAGCAAAATTCATAATTTAGCGGAAGACTTAAATGAAATAAACCAAAATAATAAGGAAAATCCACATATTCCTCTACACAGAACTGGTGTCACAAGATTCAATGACTACTAAGATTTACTACATACAACCGTTTGAAAGAAAGCAACAATGCCTGTCTCGAATACAAGAGATAATAGATCATAAATAAAGATAGAGGAGACGTCGGGACTACAGACGCCTGCAAGGCTACCTCGATGTCTCGGTGGACTGAAGGCTAGTTCCCGAGCTACTGTTGTTGTCCAGTACCTGGATCTGTGCAAAAGAGCACAGAGTGTAGTATCAGCACAACCGACCCCATGTGCTGGTAAGTTCCTAGCCTAACATCGGCGAAGTAGTTACGAGGCTAGGACCAGACCACCAAATAAATCTGTGCAATTATATAAAGCAAAAAGTAAAGCTAAAATAAACAAGTAAGGGTGAGAGGGGCAAACATGCTTCGGGGAATGACAAGTAGAAACGAAATATCAAGAGAACAATAAAGGAATCAAATTCCAACTACTAACAAGAATAAGGAAAAATAAGGGCTTTCTTTTCACATCCTGTTACAGGCGTGCAACCTGCTCCCATTTCATTATATCTTGTGGTACGCGTACCACCCGCTCCGATTTTATTATATCTTGTGGTAGGTGTACCACCTGCTCCCATTTCATTATATCTTAAGGAAGGCGTACCACCCGCTCCCATTATATTATATCTCGTGGTAGGCATACCACCCGCTCCCATTTCATTATATCTCGTGGTAAGCGTACCATCCACTTCCATTTTATTATATCTCGTGGTAGGCGTACCACCCGCTCCCATATAATATTGTAGCAGTGTGCAACCCGATCCATATATAATATTATTGCGGCGTGCAATCTGATCCATATATATAATATTGTTGCAGCGTGCAACCCGATCTATATATATAATAATGTTGCGACGTGCATCCCGATACATATATATAATATTATTGCGGCGTGCAATCAGATCCATATATATTATACGAAAAAGGGTCAAAACTGCCCCTAAACTATTAGGGGTCAGTACAATAATACCCTCTGTTAACCTATTTTAAAAATATTGCTCTCACCGTTATCTTTTAGGCTCAAGAGTACCCTTACGACTAACGGCCATGTTAGATAAAAAAATTTAATTAATTTCCACGTGTCATAACGGAAAAAAGGTTAAACCTGCCCCTAGACTATTGGAGTTGGTACAATAATACCCCTCATCTCAAAAAATCTCTCCCCCACCCCCTTCACCCTGCCCCTCTAGCGTGTGTGCATTCATATCCTTCATATTCTTCTCATCCTTTTTCTTGACCTTGCACTCTATTTGAATAATCAATACAAACATCATTAATGTTTTATTTTCAGACAACAAAAATGTTTAGTCACCAATACTTTACGTCATACAACTTTCAAAGACTCTGTTAGGCAAAAAAATTTAAATAATTTCCACGTGTCATCGTCCCATTGGTCTAAGTTAAAACTCACTTAACTTAAAATAAACTCACACACATTCTAAGATCATTTTATCTGTTTCTTTCTTCTCTTTCTTTTAAAAATTATTCCACCAACTAGAACTTATATACACCTATTTTTTCCCTAAGCAAACAAAACCCTCTTGTGTAGTTAATCACCTTCCTTTTCTTATTTTTTTTGTCTATCAAATGTACACGTCAATACTCCTTTTTTTCATCACAGAAATACCATTGATCATCAATTTTTATTACTATACTTTACTACTTCATACAATAAGCTCAATCAAGTGTTTATTACAGTCACATTCATCAATAAGTCGTATTTTCTCATATTCTCATGCATATGATCTCAAATATTTCTCTTAATTTAACTATCTCTTTTTTAAATTGGCAGTGTTGATATAACCTAAAGAGCATCCTCGTACAATAGCTTAATTAATGGACATGATCGGATGTTTAGACTATAGTGAGCTGATGAAGAAGAAAAAGATCGAGGTCCGAGTAGAGACCAAATAAAATATTGGTATAATCAAAGTTGGATGCGGAGTTGTTAAGAAATATGCAACAAAAGATATTGCAAATGCTCAATGATACACTCTGAAAATTGTAAGACATAAAGTATTGGTGACTAAACATTTTTGTTGTCTGAAAATAAAATATTAATGATGTTTGTATTGATTATTCAAACAGAGTGCAAGGTCAAAAAAAGGATGAGAAGAACAAGAAGGATATGAATGCACACAAGCTAGAGGGGCAGGAGGAGAGATTTTTTGAGATGAGAAGTATTATTGTACCAACTCCAATAGTCTAGGGGCGGGTTTGACATTTTTTCTGTTATGACACGTGGAAATTAATTTATTTTTTTATCTAACATGACCCTTAGTCGTAAGGGTACTCTTGAGCCAAAAAGATAACGGTGAGGGCACTATTTTCAAAATAGGTTAACAAAGGGTATTATTGTACTGACCCCAATAGTCTAGGGGCAGTTTTGACTCTTTTCCGTATATAATATTTACAATTATAACGAGAGTCCCGACAAGGGGTCAAAAGGTCTACACTATCCCAGCAAGGGAAAAACAACTATAACCAAACTTGTTACAACACCTAACTACCTCGGTTATACCCAAACTTGTTACAACATCTACTACCTCCGCTATAATCAAATTTGTTACAACATCTAACTACCTCAGCTATACCCAAACTTGTTATAACATCCAATTACCTCAGCTATAACCATAATCCTTACCTAACACAAAGAGTCATCAACCTTAGTATCTTTAATATCAATTAAGAACTCAGTGCAATGGAACCACAACTCAACAGTAGCCCGCCAAGGGGCAAGATAATGATCTCTTCTCTTTCTCACTTTTACTTCACAATTCACTTCACAACTCGAGCCAATGCTCTAGAGGTTCAATTATCACTATACTTTCGCAATTCGTCCTACAACTGGAGCCAATGCTCCTCAACGTTCTTGAGCCACACTTCTTTCCACCACCTTACACAACAAATAGAAATACTAACCAAGGCATGGATAATACAACAAAGTCATGAAAATCACAATATAAGACGCACGTCCATGCTTGACACTAATGTATGGATAGTCGTCATCATGCCTATACATCGTACTCAACAAGAAGATATAGCAAATAGGACTCAACTCCTAATCCCTCAAGCTAAGGTTAGACCTAACACTTACCTCCATGCCTTGAATACAACTCAAGTCTCAATTACGCCTTGATTCCACCGCCAATTTGCTCGTATCTAATCACAAATTACTTAATTATATTAATAACCACTAAATGAATCAACCTCAATGCATGAAAATGAGTTTTCCAAAGTTTTACCCAATAAGTCAAAAATTACCGTCGGGCCCACGTGGTCAAAACCTGAGGTTAATGCATTCGCCCGCGAACTCAAATATATAATTTATTTTAAAATTGAACCTCAAATTGAGGTCCAAATTCCCAATTTTTGAAAAACCTAGGTTCTACCCAAAACACCCAATTTCCCCATAAAAATCTTTGATTTTAGGTTGAAATCATGTTTAAAGATGTAAATGATTGAAAGAAATGAGTAAAAACTAACTTAAAATTGATTTGGAAAAAGACTTGTTCTTGGAAAATCGCATAAGTGTGTTGGGGTTTGAGAAAATATAAAAAGAGGTTCAAAATTATTTAAGTGTACAATTGCAGGTCTCTGGTATGGGAAATGTGAACCCCGAGCTACTGATGTGGGAATTGTGAGAATAATGTTCGCATTTGCGAACACTGACTAAATCCAGGACTTTCGCATTTGCGAAATTTGCATCGCATTTGCGATACCTCAGCTTTCCCAGCCATCATCGCATTTGCGAGAGGCTGTTCGCAATTGCAATATCGCTTTTGCGATGATGGAGTCATATTTGTGACTCAGACTGCCAGTCCTCGGATTCACATTTGCGATTAATTTGTCGCATTTGCGGGCTCGCAATTGCGAGCCTGGCTTCGCAAATTCGAAGCTTGTAGGTCAGTTCGTACCAACAAATTTTAAGTCCAAAAATGCAACTCGTGGCCTATCCAAAACTCACCCGAGCCCTCGGGGCTTCAAACCAAATATACACACCACCTCAAAAACATCCTACGGACTTATTTGTACGATCAAATCTCCAAAATAACATCATAAACATAGAATTAAACCTCAAAATCCAAGAATTCTTTTAAACTTTATAAATTATCAATTTTTTTAATTTAGGTCCGAATCACATCAAACGACATTCGTTTTCAACCAAATTTCATAGGAATGACTTAAACCATATATAAGACATGTATCAGGCACCAGAACTAAAATACGGGCCCGATACCAACACGTTATAATCAATTTTTATTAAACAATTTCAGAAACAATAATTTTACGAAAAAATTCATTCCTCGGGCTTGGGACCTCGAAATACGCCCAAGTCCTATATTTTCCTACGGACTCCTTAGGGATTGTCAAATCACGGTTCTGGGTCCGTTTATCCAAAATATTGACCAAGGTCAAATTTATTCATTTTAACATCAAAACTTAGCATTTTTCACCGAATTTCATACTTATGCTTTCCAGCTACGCGTTCGGACTGTGTACACAAATCGAGAAAAATCTAAATGAGATTTTTAAGGCCTCAGAGACACACAATTCAATTAAAAATAGGTGATGACCCAAAGGTTCATCACAGGTCTCGACCTTGATGGCCCCGGCATGGGCTTTGCCGAATCATTTGCAAGCATAACAAACGAATCAATGGAATTTTGGGGGCAAGTCGTAATACCATATCATGGCTCCCTTAGAGAAAGTTTCCCCAAACATCTTCAGTAATGCGGACTCGATCTCTTCTTTTTCCATATTGTTCCCCTTGATTGTGCATGTGTAGGAAGTCACGAGGTGATTTGGATTCGTGGTCCCGATGTGTTTGGCGATATCGGGCATACGTAACCTCTTTGCGATTAACTTTGGTCCCACGCTCAGGGGAAGAGTCATATGGATAAATTTTTTGGGGTTCGGTCTTTTCAATATCGGGGGTGCCCCCAGGATCTGACAGACTCTAGAGTTGTATGTTTCCACCTTCTTGTCATTAGCCTCAATTTTTTTCTCACCCGACTCCACTCATTTTGTCAACTATTCGAGCTTCTTCATCACCTCAAGATTTACCTCGGGCTCAGCTTCACCCGATCTCTCGATAATTTACTCATCTCTTCAAGTGTTTTCTCGAGATCGTTCAGGCTCGACCCTGCTGGGGCGTGGAAATGATTTTGTAATTGCGTTAACGCCGCCTGTTGAGCTTGCAATATTTTTGATGATAAGATTCAGGCTTACCCCCATCGCCTTCGCCTTTGGGCGCTTCTCGAGTTTTTGGTCTGGGTCCCCGCGAACACTATTTTTGAGATTAGTTGGCAAATTGATGTTGATGGCCACCTGCGAGCTAGCGTGGATCAGCTGGGACACTGTTGGCATCGATAGGGCTACCTAGTTACTGGGCACCAAATTATTGTTTTTGCCGTGATGGCCAAACTTAGTGTCATTGTTCAAGTGAGCAGATTGAGAATTTGACATTTTTGGGGAGACCTGAAATTAAGACTTGAAAGAACAAGCATAAAATGGGGTTTGTTATGGAGATTCATACCAAATCACCACTATTATCCTTAGCCCCACTGTCGACGCCAAATTGTTTACCCCAAAATTGGGTAACAATTGAATTTGTGCGCGATTTTAAGGATACATGGTTTAATCCTACATGAACAGCTAAGAATATCAAATAAATTAATTAGAAATAAAATAAACGTTCAAACTAGTTGCAATATTATGGCCAAGCCTGAATTTAGGCTGACTAATGACCTTACCCTCAGTTGTACCCTCGTTTCAAGCCCAGTGGTGAATGAAGAACAGAACAAGTGAGCAAAACTTGAATAATAGCTAAAAGGCAAAAAAATAATCTTGTATTACTTTATTCGGGTGTTACAATGTGTGTTACAAAAGGAAAACCTCCCATTTATATATTAGGAGAGTTTTATCCCTAGTATAAGTTTAAAAAAAAAAGATAAAAATATTCCTTCTCCAGTAATTTCTTATCCATAATCGACATTGAGCGAGATATGTACTATGAGTCCGGTTGAGTGTGAGTATCTCGGCCCTCTATCCGTCATACGTAACCGTTTATTGTATCTCCCATAGTTTTAGAACTGTGTTAGCCCTGGGATGCGTCGCTTTATCATACCCATTGACAGACATATTGCATTCTTCCTGAATCTCGATACGAAGGATCTCGTGCATCTGTGCTCTCCCTCTGTTTTCTCATCGGGGAATCAGGGTAGGCACCATCCCTGATTTTACCCGTACACACAAACGAATTTCTCAAAGGTGATAATCACTTTTTAATTTCGGCACCAACTTCAAATATATTTGTTCAATTCAATTAAATATTGTCCAAAGTTCTACTTAAGATTTTGCTCCAATTAGCGTGGATTTTCATGTATCTAGCGCGTGACCTTGCACGTATGGGGTGGTGCTGTAGGAGAAAGATAGACCCGCAATTCGTGCGTTACTTTTCTTTATGAAAAACGATGCACCGACTCTCTGCCATTGCACGTGTACACGTGACTCCTTGATCACTAATTTTCAGCTTTGTTTGATTAAAACTAAAATTAAATAAAATTAATCCCTTTTCCCCGTAGTTGATTGACATTTGACTCACTCCCCTCTTCTGCCTCACCCACACAAGCCTCGAATACGGAATCAAAGTGTTGTTAAATTTAAAATTTGTAATATAAATAGGTTAAAAAAAAATTATAACTATATACAACGCTATAGTAGGTGGCGTTGTACATAACGTCCGTTATGTACAACGTCCATTATGTACAACGCCACCTACTATGGCGTTGAACGTGCATTTAAGAATCTGTCAGGTTCAACGCTATAGTAAGTGGCGTTGAACCTATTATTTAAACCCTACTCTCATCTTCTTCCTCACACTTCATCTTCTTCTTCAAAATTAAAAAACATCTCGGTCCCCCCTCTCCCCACACGACCAGCCGACCAAATATAAAAAAAAAAAATTGGTTTTGGTTCCCCCGGGTTATACGTATTAGTCCCGCTATAGTTTTACGCTATTGGCTTCGTGGGTAGACGAATTTAGAAGCTTTATATTGATATATTTCATCCGTATAAAGGTATGTTTATACTACTATTTTTTAATTTGTATTTTAGATTACTTGTTAGTTTTAGTTATTTTATGTTATTTTCCGAACTAGTATGTGTAATTTATCCGAACTAGTTTGTATTTTAGATTACTTGTTAGTTTCCGAACTTGTTAGGTTACTTGTTAGTTTCCGAACTTGTTAGATTACTTGTTAGTTTTAGTTTTAGATAGTTTTAGTTATTTTATGTTATTTTCCGAACTAGTTTGTATTTTAGATTACTTGTTAGAAATGTTAGTTGTTTATTTATATTTGTGTAATTTATATTAGTTGTTAGTTGTAAAATAGAGACCTTTTTAGCGTAGTAAAACATAAACTCTTTCTAGGCTAGGAAATTTTAGAGCCTTGTAGCGTAGTAATGTGTAGTATTTAGCTTGTAATTTTGATACTCAAAATTAAGTTATTAGAAATTATCGAACCCGGGAGCTAAAAAATTATTGAACCCGGGAGCTAAAAAATTATCGAACCCGGGAACTCAAAAATTATCGAGTCCGGAATACATAGCCATTAAAAATAGTTTGGTGTCGTTGGGCCCCAAAATTAAGTTATTAAAAATTATCGAACCCGGGAGCTCAAAAACATCGAGCCCGGAAGCTCAAAAATATTTAATTTAGACAATTCAATTATTCTAAATATATTTTACAATTATATGCATACACATAGCTATTAATAATAGTTTGGTGCCGCTGGGCCTTAAAATTAAGTTATTAAAAATTATCGAACTCGGGAGCTCAAAAACATCGAGCCCGGGAGCTCAAAAATATTTAATTTAGACAATTCAATTATTCAAAATATATTTTATAATTATATGAATACACATAACTATTAATAATAGTTTGGTCCCGTTGGGCCCCAAAATTAAGTTATTAAAAATTATCGAACCCGGGAGCTCAAAAACATCGAGCCCGGGAGCTCAAAGATATTTAATTTAGACAATTCAATTATTCAAAATATATTTTATAATTATATGAATACACATAGCTATTAATAATAGTTTGGTCCCGTTGGGCCTCAAAATTAAGTTATTAAAAATTATCGAACCCGGGAGCTAAAAAACATCGAGCCCGGGAGCTCAAAGATATTTAATTTAGACAATTCAATTATTCTAAATATATTTTATAATTATATGTATACACATAGCTATTAATAATAGTTTGGTGCCGCTGGGCTTTAAAATTAAGTTGTTAAAATTTATCGAACCCGGGAGCTCAAAAACATCGAGCCCGGGAACTCAAATATATTTAATTTAGACAATTCAGTAATTCTAAATATATTTTTTAATTATATGCATACACATAACTATTAATAATAGTTTGGTGCCGCTGGACTTAAATAATATATCGAGTCCGGGACCCATATTATCAGCAATTTCTACAATTTAATTATTTAAAATATAACTTTAAATTATAAAAAAATACATAGCTATTAATAATATTTTGGTGCCGCTGGGCCTCAAAATTAAGTTACTAAAAATTATTAGCAATTTATACAATTAAATTATTAAATGTGTAACTTTTACAAGTTATTAAATTTTTTAATTTTACAGTCGATGACATGGATGCGCCCATACATCCCGGCCCTAGGAGCTTAGAGCTATTAGGCCTACAGCCGCAGCACCGATCTGAATATATATGGGACGGACAGTTATTGACCGACACATATCTGGGACGGACAGTTATTGACCGACACATTGGGATTTCCTTAGTGTCCGAGATTTACATCCTAGAGTCGTCCATCACTTGGAGGTGATGGGATTCTACATGATTATTCGGATTGGCCGGATACAGCTGGATTACTCATTGATCACGGCCATCATTGAGCGGTGGCGACCGGAGACGCACACCTTCCACCTTCCCATTGGCGAGGCCACTATTACGTTGTAGGACGTAGAGGTTTTATACGGCCTGCCAGCCGATGGGTTGCCTGTTCTTTTTCCTTCGGGCATGAGGCATTTCCCGCGCGAGATGTATTGGGATTTGCTAGAGATGCTGACAGGTTTGAGGCCGGAGGCCGTTGATAATAGGGCTGGGATCAGTCGGGTACCGTTAACCCCTATTAGACAGCGTCTGGAGCAGCTCCACCCTCATATTACTGATGACTCAGAGGAGGAGGTTGTGAGCCACTACACTAGGTTGTTGCTACTTCTTTTATTTGGGGGTGTCATGTTCCCGAACACTTCGGGTAATCTTGTTAGCCTCCGGTTTCTCCACCACATTACACGGTTCGAGGATACAGCTACATACAACTGGGGTGCTGCTGTCCTCGCATTCCTGTACAGGCAGATGTGCGGGGCTTCTATGGGCACACAAAGAGATATCTGTGGCTTCATACCCCTTCTACAGATGAGAACATATTCAATGAAAATATCTGCCCCCAGTTAAATCTACCTAAATATAGTTTATCTCACAGTATACATCAACTTTCTATGTTAGATTTGGGTTTGGGAGCGATTTGTGCAGCTCAGCCCACCTTTGCCACAGATACCAGCTGACGTCGCATTACCAGACCTTCCTTTAGCTGCCAGGTGGGTCATGCGGCGTGGATATACGCGGGGATATGATACCCATCATAATCTGCCAGCCGTCAGGGATGTGTTAGACTTCCTAGAGGATGCACAGGTAAAAATCTAACTAAACGTACCAATTATTGTTTAATTTAGTGTTACGAATACTAACCATTTGTGTTGTTATTTGATAGTTCATCTAGACACCCTATAGTGAGGAGTTGCTAGCTACCCTGCCAGCGTACTGTACTCTAGGCCGGACTATTTGGAGGTCTTCTGTCCCTCTCACATGCCTAGATATAGTGGAGCATCATACCTCAGAGCGAGTTTATCGTCAATTTGGCATGCTGCAGCCTATACCGCCTCATCCTTCATGGCATACCACTCATTATGAGAGGGATGATCGTAGCAGGGTGGACGACACCTTTTTAGGCTGGCTCCAGACTCAGCTGGGCATTTGGGATAGCCGAGGTGATTTGATCCCACCTCCGCAACACTATCCTATTGAAGGGTATCTGGCATGGTATCGCAGAGTGTCCCGTCTATTTGTCGGCAACCCAGTGCATCAGGTAGATGGGCGGTACGTCTCATACGCCGGGAGACACGAGGCTCTGGTAAGTTTTATGTTATATTTAATAATGTACATATAATGTTGTGAGTTAAACCTAGTTTACATTATTTACTTTTGTGCAGGCCATTGGATTGCATACCGTCCACCGTATGGGGCGGGAGATGCAGGATTATGCGCACGATCTAGTGGCCATTATGGATTATGGTCGTCGATTCATGACAGTGGCTGCCGAGACACTAGAGCGTGCCAGATCGGATCATCGCTTGGCACAGGATGCTGATTATGTTGATCCAGCCACATACCAGCGAGGTCGTGGCATTCCTCGACCTGCTGGTGCCAGACAACCTGCTGCGCGACGACCAGGTGCTGCCCGGCGACCTCGTGCTGCCCGAGGACGTGGTGTCCAACAGGATGCTCCCGATGAGGCCGGTGATGCTCCCGATGATGATGTTGTTGCTGCTATGACAGGAGGCATGCATGCGACGAACATTCCATCTTACAGCCTTGGTATATACGACACTGCAGGCCCTTCACATATGACCCCACATGGTGAATTATTGATCATGGGCTCTGATTTTCAAGCAGCGGATTGGGTGCATACTACCCTGGCCCATCTACCACATCTGAGGGTGCACCGACAGGGATATATCCAGTGGCCGCCGGCTGAGTTTTGGGAGCTCTTCGCATGCTCAGGTATGAGTTTATTACTTCTGAATATGAAATTTCTTTTAACTATAACTTATTTTATTTATTACATTATAATAATCTCCTTGTTCGGGCTTCAGTTGACGATGCGGCAGATGACTACATACATGATCCAGACGCTATGACGGTAAGATAATAAAACTGTAAATTATAAATTATTATGTGATTTTATAAACTAATTTTTACTTTATTATGTAGTCTTCTGATGGACCTGAAAGCACCACTGTTGCATGTCATCCTGAGCCACATCCAGCTATTAGGAGGAAATTCGATGATGATGATCCCGATAGCGTACCTGGACGGGCGGGGATGCGCCTGAGGCCGACGGCTGCTTTGAAGCACACACATTGCGGGACACATACAGGATAGTTACTTTTTATCTTGTATATGTTGTAAATAATATTTTTTTGTAAAAACAATATTTAATTAAATATATCTATTAATTTTTTTAGTTCATCATTTGTTTTATTATTTCGTTTTTTACTTCATCATTTGTTTTATTATTTTGTTTATTGTTTCGTATTTAATTATTTCGTCTATTAATACATAATATTTAACTTAAACTTAAATTACTAGAACACAAACTCAAACATAACTTAATAAGAATGAAAAAATACAAATGAACTAAACACATAGTAGAAATTATTTATTCCACACTTCCATTTGCTCTATGTTCTAACCACGTAAATTGTTCAAGCAATTGTTGTTTAATATGACACTTAGCGGGAAATATAAAGAAGTTCTTATAATTCGCTCGGGGTGGTGAGAAATGCTGTAGAATTTAGTCCGGGGTGGGGTTATACAATGCCACCTATTCAGGTGTTGTACTGTTCAGTGGATGAAGTACGTACAACGCCTGAATATGTGGCGTTGTATATATACTCTATTATACAATGCCACTTTATGTGGCGTTGTACACTAACGGAGCCGTTACCGTTAGTGTACAACGGCACATAAAGCGGCGTTGTATATACATATGTCATTTTAAAAAAAAAAAACATAAAACGTTCTTTTTTTAAAAATTAACAACACTTTGGTTCCGGCTAGCAGAGTTCAAATAGCAAATTAACAATGGACACTTGGTACCAAATTTATATTCCTTCCATTTCAAATTAGATGAGCTACTTTTATTTTAAGTATGTTCAAAAATAAATATCACATTTCTAAATTTGAAAATAATTTAATTTTAAATTTTTTATTTTACTTATTTTATCCTTAATAAGAAGTTTTAATAATCACACACATATCATAGCCCTACAAAACTTTTAATTCTAAAACTTTCAAAATCATAAGCTTCAAAGTCTCCCTCTCTTCTCTTAAAAGATCATGTTTTAAAAGATTTACTATTCATTTTTAATATTATTTTTATATATGAGTGTTGGGTGGGATGGGCCAGGACAGGTTGGGTCATCCATAATTTAATTGGATTATTATTCATTTGTCTGAAAATAAAAAATAAAAAATCATAAAATAAGTAAATAATACTGAAAAATTGTATTTTTCGATCACTGTGACTTTTGGATGAGTTTGTAAAAGTTTTATGATTTTTGCGTGAAAAAACATACTTGATGAAAAAAAGTTATAGTTATATAATTTTTATACGAGGCAAAGTTATATGACTTATATGACCATTTGTTAAATTTACCCTATCTTCGATGCCCTTTTCCCCCTTTGTATTGTTTGGATTAAGATATCAAGATCAAACTATTTCAAAAACTGAAAGGCGTTTATCTTCTTTTTCTCTTTTATATAGGATGAAAAGATCCTTATATATCTCCGATACTCTTGTATGACAAATGCTCATCTTTTTGGAAGCTCGACAAACGAGTAAATAAATGATTGTAAAATCCGGTATATGTTATAAATAGAATTATATTTATGGTGAATGTTTATATTTAGAGAGATTCTAGGATTCATTGATTGGTGGCTAAGTCACCATCTCTCTATAAATACAGGGTTATATTCCCTTGCAATTCATCCCAAATCAATAAGAATTCCCTCTCTCTACTTTTCTCAGTAATACTCTTCTTCTTCTTTTATTGTTTCATAACACGTTATCAGCAGGAGACTCTAACCACTAGAGTAAAAGCTTTGGGATTGAACATAATTATTGTCAATTGTTCCATGAACTTCCTCCATGATTAAATTCTGGATTTAAGGTATGTATTTTACCGTATTTTTCTCTTTTATTCTATAATTTGATTTTAAATACAAGCAAATACAATAAACTTGATTATAACTCTAATGGAGTTAGTAAGAAATTATAACCACTCAAAGTGGAAAAATTTCTATGTCTTGCCATGATCAAATTTATGTATGATTATGGGTACAAAAATTCTCATTCCCTTAAGAGAATGTGATAGCAGTATGTGATAAGTCTGAAAGAAGACAAAATTATTATCGTGACGGTATCAATGGATATGGACGTGATATTAGACGAAATTATAATCGTCATCATTGTGATAATGAGAATAATAAGGATTCTCAAAATAATCCTTCACTCTGTGAAAGTAATATTTGTCATCAATTTGACATGATATTTTATAAAGCACATATAGATGATTATGGTCCATTCGTGATGTGAATATGAAAATATCTGATTTATGAATACATATTCATTCTTGGAAGATATGAATATGCTAGTGGTAGTGAATATACCACACTACCTCTAAAAGGAGGTTTGAGATGATATAAGAAAACAATGTCATTATTATGGCATGAATGGTCATTGGTCACGTACCTATTGTACGCCAAAATATTTTGGTAATGTGATTATTAAAGAATAACAGTAATGCAAGAAATAGATCTTGCATATGATTTTGACCATGATTATAAAGGTATAACTTTTTCTTTAAAAGATATATTCACTATATGATGTTGATAAATATGTGGTATTACAAAATTAATTGAGAGCTCTGGAAGAGCCAATTATTATTATTTTGGAGGGATAAAATTGATTATTAATAAGGTATTGTGTTGTAGTAAGTCTCAAAGTAACTTATTCAGTTACTAAAGTATATGCGAAAGCGGTTGATTATATTGCGACTATAAATAAAGGAAAAATATAATATCATCTATTACTATAACTTGTAGTAGGATAATATGTATGTGAAAAGTTACCCGCTTTATTCTCCAATTTGTACTACTTAAACAAAAGAATACCATAATGAAGTGGATATTTATTGATATAAAAACCCATATCATAATAAACTTGGAGTTTATTGATAATTGCACACGTCATGGTGTAAATTTGAAGTTTATCAATATTGACAATTTATTCAGTTTGTATAATTGGTTTAGCCATATTAATTTAAACATGATGTGCAAAAATAGACGAGTATTCACATGGGTAAATATTAAAGAACTAGAAAGTTCTTTACGAATTCTCTTATAATGTTTGTTCTCATTAAATAATTAACCAAATAAAATTGGGATTGAATCCCATGAATGCTGGAAATATCAAAGGTAAATATGGGCTCATTCACCCGCTATGTATACCATATAAAATGTATCTATGAGATAGTTACATTTGCAATTATTATTAACCCGCAACCTGGCTGGTGTATGCGAGGTAACTTGCTCAATAATTTAATATCAAGCATAATTTCCAGATTTCCTATTCATAGTTTATCTTGATAAGTTGGTTTACATCAGAGTTGGTTTAGCAAAATGATTTGTTGAGTGCCTTCACTTAATAGCTAAACTATTGCTTATGAGAACAAAACTATCTATATCAGTTAGACATAGGTTATATACGAAAGTATATTATATCCTCCTCTCACAAGTGGTTTCAGGGTCAGGAACCAAATAATTTAATCTCATTATTATTGATGTGCTGCGCTGACACACAAACATGGATTCTTAAAGTTGAGGAAACAAGTTAGTTTTTCTAGCATGAGGGGGAGACAAGATACAACAATTGAGAAAAAGTTACATGGAATGAATTATCATTTATACATCTATATCCGAAATAAAATAATATGAACTTCAAGTTCATAAATGGTTAATTCATGGGCAATTTATTGCAAAGCATGCCAGATGCATTTGCTGACCCAAATAAAGTAACTATATTCTCATTACAAATGCTACTATTAGAATAAGTCCTAGAAGGACAAAGTCTATAGTACGCTTAAATCATATAGACAATTCGATTTCAAATAAACTTCTTGATAAAGAAGATGAACAAATGATCAAAATGATCATAATAAAGGAGGTAAGTGATCTAGAAGATCACATAACATAACATTTCATGAAATCTCAAGAGAGATTCAGGTACCTAAAAATATATATATATATATATATATATATATATATATATATATATATATATATATATATATATATATATATATATATATATATATATATATATATATATATATATATATATATATATATATATATATATATATATATATATATATATATATATATATATATATATATATATATATATATATATATATATATATATATATATATATATATATATAAGGATCTTAAGTCTGAAGAAACAATTCGAATAGAATTGATTTCATATGAAAGACATGTAGGTTTGAACATGTAGTTTAAACACTTGAAAGTATAAAGTCAATGTCATGTGCAATCAGTTTTCGATATCTTATATGTCTGGCATAACATGAAAACTTGATATGCATCTAAAGTCTATTATATGTTTCATATGACTTTAAAATCCTTTAATGATTTAAATTGCTTAAAGCATATAGAATTGATGGTCATGAAGTACCATATCCTAAATGCAATTTGTGCACATATATATCTTGTTATAACTATAAGCATGATATTATAATAGCAAAGTTTTCACCCCTATGTGAAGATATTGAAATGATGATTTCAACAAGATCATATGAAGACAATATGGCTGATATTTTTTCAAGGTGAAACAAATTCGTTGAAGTTAATATGGCTGATATTTTTTATCAAATATCTACCAACGATCTTTTGAAGATGGTGTACAAGATTGCAAATGCTTAACGATGTGAATTAATGCTCTCATCAGGGGGAGTTAATAAACGTTGTACTCCTTTTCCCTTACAAGGTTTTGTCCCACTAGGTTTACCTTGCAAGGTTTTTAACGAGGCAACCAAAAGGCGTGCTGTTAGATATGTGTACTCTTTTTCCTTCTCTAGAATTGTTTTCCCACTGGTTTTGTTTTAGTTAAGGTTTTAACGAGGCGCATTATCTGTTTAATAGACATTCAATGGGGAGTGTTTTATAAATAGAAATATATTTATGGTGAACATCTATATTTAGAGAGATTTTTGGGTTCATTGCTTAGTAGCTAAGTCACATTCACCCTATAACTAGAGGGTTTTATTCTATTGTGGAGATGCTTGGAGGCGAAGAGCGTGCCAGAAGCCTACATCAGAGTGATCAAAGACATGTATGATGGAGCCAAGACTAGGGTTAGGACGGTGGGTGGCGACTCGGACCATTTTCCGGTGGTTGTGGGGCTACATCAAGGATCTGCGCTAAGCCCTCTCTTATTTGCCTTGGTAATGGATGCTCTAACTCGCCATATTCAAGGGGATGTGCCATGGTGTATGCTCTTTGCTGACGACATAGTCTTGATAGACGAGACGAGGGCTGGTGTTAATGCGAGGTTGGAGGTATGGAGACAGACCCTCGAGTCTAAGGGTTTTAAACTAAGCATGTCTAAGACAGAATATCTAGAGTGCAAGTTTAGCGCCGAGTCGAGCGAAGTAGGCTGGGACGTGAAGCTGGGATCTCAGGTCATAGCCAAGAGGGACAGTTTCAGATATCTTGGATCGGTGATTCAAGGGGACGGAGAGATTGACGGGGATGTCACTCACCGTATAGGAGCGGGGTGGTTGAAGTGGAGGCTCGCATCAGGAGTCTTGTGTGACAAGAAAGTTCCACAGAAACTCAAGGGGAAGTTTTATAGAGCGGTGGTTAGACCTGCCATGTTGTATGGGGTGGAGTGCGGGCCTGTGAAGAACTCTCATGTCCAGAGAATGAGAGTTGCGGAGATGAGGATGCTCAGGTGGATGTGCGGGCTCACCAGATTAGATAAGATTAAGAATGAAGTTATTCGGGAGAAGGTGGGGGTGGCCCCGGTGGATGAGAAGATGCGAGAAGCGAGACTCAGGTGGTTTGGGCATGTGCGGAGGAGAAGCCCTGATGCACCGGTGAGGAGTTGTGAGCGACTGGCGGTGGTTGGCGCGAGTCGAGGCAGAGGGAGGCCTAAGAGGTATTGGGGTGAGGTGATTAGGCAGGATATAGCTAGAATGGGGATTTCCGAGGACATGACCCTTGATAGGAAAGTTTGGAGGTCTAGTATTGGGGTTGTAGGGTAGGGCCTTCTAGAATTCTTAGTACTTCTGTTAGGGGCTGAGTGGGGTTTGGTAGCGATCTCTATAGTTAATTAATGTATTGTGTTGTGCCTCTTATGGTAGTAACCGATTGGTATATTGCATGTCATTCTACTTTTGGTTTTATGTTTAGATAATTATTTATTTGATTTATCCCGGATTTACTAACATTGTTTTGTTTTGTTTTGTTTATGCGATTTATGCTGGAGTATTTAATGCCGAGGGTCGATTGGAAACAGCCTCTCTACCCTTTCGGGTAGGGGTAAGGCCTGTGTACGTATTACCCTCCCCAGACCCCACTTTGTGGGAACATACTGGGTAGTTGTTGTTGTTGTTTTCTCTATCTACTTTTCTCAGATACTCTTTTTCTTATTTTACTGTTTCATAACAGAATCGTTTTACAAATAATCAAATGAATTATAGTAGGGCATCTAAAGGATATAAAATTCGAGTTACCGCCGGGCATAAAAGTTATATTGTCAACTAAGGAAATTGGTATATAACCCGTTTGGTATCTCATACATAGTCGAGGGAAGAATCAGGGTATTACTTACATCCGAATGGAAAAACTTGCTAGTTTCGTGAAGTACACTTAAATATGCCTATTTATATCATAGGTGCTTGCAAGGAATATTATTCAGTTTATTAACAGAAAAGATGTCGTCGTCTTTGAAAAGATCAATATCTGGACTCTTTGTGCTTGTAAAATTCAAAAAGGCGATAAAATAATTAATCTATAATCAAACCCCATTATTCGTTTGGCGAGAACCTTTTCGGAGATCAAAAGAAAATTAAGTAGTGCAACCCCGCTAATACAGGTTTAGAGATATTTTTGTCCCTTTAAGCAGAGTCAGATTTAGTATTTCAAGAAGATAATTGCATTGTTGTAAAGAGGTATATGTAGAATTTTTATTTGAGTGGTTTAACTTTAGTCTCCTATAATGAATTCACACACTTTTAAAATTATAAATTTAAAATTATATTATTTTTGAAATTTTAGTAAATTTTACATATATTTATACTTCATGCTGAAAACAAGAACGTTCGAAGTGGAATTTGACCTGTTAAATTTACTTGTAGAGGTGCATCCAATAATAATTATACCATGGAAGTTTTTGAGCATGAGTGCACACACATATATTTAAGTAATTTTGAAGAAATATAATATTATTATACATAGTTTAGGATAGAGGTGTACATAGACCGGGCTCATTCAATTTTTATTAAACCAAACCAAACCAACTATATGGTATGAGTTGGTTCGATTTTATCATATTGTTTTCGAATATTTTGTTCTGTGAATGTTATTCCAATCTTACTTTGTTAAACTATTTATAAATAAATATATGTTTAGTAAAAATTTAACAATTGACAAATATGAGCAATTAAAATATTCCTATGGAAAGATTTTCTTAGTACCACATGATAGATATCTTTTAGTTGTCTGACAATATTTTACGTTGATGTATACTTTCAAGGTTAACCGAATAAAATAATTAAATATAAAAATAAATATGAACTATAGGTATGTTCTATTTAATTTTAAATTATTGAAATACCATTTTAAATTTAAAAAATATATAAGAATTTAATAGATCTTGATATATAGAAGAACAAAAAGATTGACGCATTTCACTACCACTTGATAAGAAATTATTCATACAAACAATTATTTAAAGTTAATACATATGTGGCCCTTCATATTTAACTAAATATTACATCCCATAAGAGAATCACAAATACTTCTAGATATTTTTTTAAGAAAATTCTATTAAAAGTATATAAAAATTTATATATCCATTTGTCGGTTTGACTCTGATTTTTTTACTTAATACCAAACCTAATTGAGTTTTCTAATCATCTTGGTGCAACTTTCCTGTTCGGTTTATACACCCCTAGTTTAGGAGAGGAGCAAGGGTTCAAGAGAACCCATATCCCTCAAGCCGGATATGCCTCTACCTTTAAGTCAAAAATCACTATCTAAGAAATATTGAATTATTTTGTTCCCTATTACTATTTTGCATTCCTAGTTTTTTGTCATAACTATGTGAGTTTACTTTATTGAGCCGGGGACCTTTCGGAAGTAGTTTATCTAGCTTCACAAGATAGGAATATGGTATCCATGTGTATACGGGTAAAACCAGTCTCATGTTGCACCCCTCGACTCCAACATGATAAGCCAAGCTCGAGATATGACAGTAGGGGTCGAGGCCGAGGCCGAGGCCGAGGCCGAGGTAGAGGTCTCATTGATTTGGAGTCCGGGACCATAAAACCTACCCTCGAGGATATCGGGGTCATGGTTCGGGATCGGCTCTAGCTTTGATTAACTTCAGGGGACGTTGTCAGATAATCAAGCCCGGCCAATGGAAGGCCATGATATTCGTGACCGACTGAATATCACGGCGGGGTTCTCAACACGTAACAATAAGAAACCAACTATCAGTTAATTTAAAAAAATCTTTTATAGTGTTGTACCTAAAGTAGGACTCCCCTGCTATATAAAGGGGGTCTGATATTTTATAACACACGTTGTATCACGCATTCCAAAGCAATATATTATCGTTTTCCTCTATTGTTTAGCTATTTCATGTTGGTCATCAAAGCTGGCTATAACGAGACCAGACTGAGGGTAGAGATTTCATTGAGGTTGAACTATCCTACGTGTGTGGTTTGAATTTATTTTTATCTCTATTTGTTCAATCTAATCCAGTTTACTGCTTTGTGTCAAATTAACCCGTGTATCCTTAAAACCATTTATAAATTTATTTATTATCCAATTTTGAAGGTAAACAGTTTGGTGTCCACCGTGGTCTAAGGATAATAGTATCTATTTGATACAAACTTCTATACCACACCCTATTTTACACTTGTTCTTTGGAGTATCTTTGATTTTAGGTTAAAGTTTAAAATGTCGAACTCCTAGTCTGCCCCTCTAAACGTGGATGCTGAATCCGGCCACCATGGTGAGAAAAACAAATATAGCACCCGGTAATGAGGTGCCCCTCGTCGACCCCAACAATATCCCAGTTACGGGCGCAATTGACGCTAGCTCGCATGTGGTTATCAACGCAAATTTGTCTACCGATCCTGAGAACAAGATCCGTAAAGAAGTCTGGTCGGTTGCACAAAATATGCATGGCAGCAAGGATAATAGGATCAACTTCCGGGTAATCGTTGAAATGTTACAGTCTTAACAGGCGGCAATAGCCCAGCTCAAAAACCAAAGCCGTGCCCCAAGCAAAATTGAGCCTGAGCCGTCGCAAGAAGTCATCCGCATAAATGAACCAGTTACGTTGAGGCCAAATGAAAATGAATCGGGAACCAACCCTAAGATCATAAAAATGCTGTAGGATCTGATAAAAAAGTAGAGTTGGGAGAGAAGAAAAACCAAATCAATGACAAAAAAATGGAAACTTACAATTCTAGTGTCGATCAAATAATGGGGGCATCATCGTTATTAAAAGGCCTGGATTCCAAGAAGATGGTTAAAAAATTTTCCCTCCGAGCGCAGCTCCGAAGCCAATCCCTAATAAGTTCCACATGGCCGAGATTCCTAAGTACACCGGAACAACTGACCCAAATGAGCACGTGACCTCCTACACATGCGCCATCAAAGGGAATGACTTGGAGGACGATGATATCGAATCTTTCATGCTAAGAAAGTTCAGGGAGACTCTGTCAAAAGGAGCTATGATATGGTATCACAATTTACCTCCTAATTCTACTGACTCGTTTGATATGCTTGTAGATTCCTTGGTGAAAGCTCACGCCGGGAAGGACTTGCCTCCGATTGCGCATGATTGGGCCGTTCAGACCTTTACCCAAGGACTCAATGTTCGAAGCTCGTTGGCTTTACAACAGTTTAAACAAAATCTGGTAGAGTATCCGGCTGTTACTTGGGGCGATGTGCATAACCGGTATCAATCAAAGATTAGGGTAAAAACTATAAACTCGAGGCCCTTTACGGGCCTATGTATCTTGTTAGAGCCATTGACTAGGTCAAGAGAGACATTGATCATAAACTAAGATAAATCAGAGAACGTTACCAACCGTACAATGGGGTCCGAAGAGGTAACGGGTTCAGGCGAAATCCTATGAGAAGTGGGAGGAGGAATGATCGAGGTCAAAACAACTAGGGACTCAGGAGAAAAAATAGTTTTGACATGCCCATCGGGCCTAAGGAAGAGCCAAGATTATTGGAATACAAGTTTAACGTCGATGCCACCGCCATCGTATCTGCCATTAGACTTATCAAAGACACCAAGTGGTCTCGATCTCTACAGTCCAATCTAGCCCAAAGGGATCCTAATCTAATGTTCAAATATCATGGAACTCACGGACACAGAACAGAAGACTACCGACAATGAAGAGAGAAAGTAGCCCAGCTATTCAATAACAGAAATCTGCGGGAGTTCCTGAGCGATCGATCCAAGAATTATTTTAGGAATAGATACGCTAATAAAAAGGTCAAGCGGGAAGAACCATAAAATGTCATTAACATGATCATCGGTGGTGGTGACATTCCCCAGGGGCTGATGTTAAGTGCACCAAAGTATGCATCACAAGGGAAAACTGACTCAGGATTATGTACTCGAAGGAAATTCTTCTTTCAACGACGAGGATGCAAAAAGGATCGTACAGCCCCATAACAATATAATGGTAACATCTGTACTTATAAATAAACCTCGAGTTAAGCGTGTGTTAATTGATTCAGGTAGCTCGGCCAACATTATCCAATTGATGGTCGTGGAACAACTCAGTCTACAAGATCAAATTGTGGCTGCAGTCCGAGTTTTAAATGGGTTTAACATGGGATGTGAAACCTCCAAAGGGGAGATAACATTACCGGTGAACGTCATCAGGACCGTACAGGAAGACAATTTCTATGTAATCAAAAGAGATATGAGATACAATGCTCTGTTCGAGAGTCCATGGATCACAACATGAGAGTTGTACCCTCGACCCTGCACCAAGTGTTAAAATTCCCAATGTCAAGAGGGATTAATACAATCTACGGAGAACAACCAGTTGCGAAGGAAATATTCGCGGTCGAAGAGGTGATCCCGATATCCGCACTTACAACAACAAAAAGTTCGGGTTCGGTTGTTGAAGAACAAGCCAAATAGCAATTACAAACACCGACTCCGACCCAATCGGAGAAGCCAGAGGCTGACAAAGATGATGACTATGGGGTCCCCAAGTCCTTCATAATCCCCGATGATTCCGATACCACCAAGTCAATGGTCGAGGAGCTGGATCAAGTCAACTTGATTAAGCACTCCCCTGATAATAAGGTATACCTAGCACCAGGTTAAGTCCCAAGCTCAGAAAAAAACTTATTCAATTTCTTACAGCTAACATGGATTTCGCTTGGTCCTACCTTAATATGATAGGGATAACCCTGGAAATAACTACTCACAAGCTGAGCGTGGACCAGAAGTTTCATTCAGTCAAACAAAAAAGGAGACCTCGGTCCAAAGTCAAACATGCATTAATCAAAGACGAGGTATCTAAACTCGTTAAAATAGGGTCAATTCGGGAGGTTAAATACCCGTATTAGCTATAAAATGTAGTTGTAGTCCCTAAAAAGGGAATACATTAAGGATGTGTGTAGACTATAAAGATTTGAATAAGGCATGCCCCGAGGACTCTTTCTCTTTGCCCAACATCGACCGCATGATCGATGCAACGACCGGCCACGAGATCCTTAGTTTTCTTGATGCCTATTGCGCGTACAACCAAATTCGGATGGACCCGGGCGACCAAAAAAAGTCCTTCATTACTAAGTGTGGTACCTACTGCTATAACATAATGTCACTCGGACTAAGAAATGCTGGCGCCACTTAACTACGCCTAGTAAATCAGATGTTTGAAGATCAAACAGGAAAATCAATGGAAGTTTACACTGACAATAGATTATTTAAGTCTCTGCGAGCAAAGAACCATTTAAACATTTGCAGGAAACCTTCAAAATATTAAAAAAGTACTACATGAAGCTGAACCTCAAGAAATGCGCGTCGGAGTCGGGTTTGGAAATTTTTTGGATTCATGGTATCCCTTTGGGGGATTGAGATTAACCCCAATAAAATCAAGTCCATTGAAGAGGTCACTATTGTGAACAACGTCAAAGCCGTTCAAAGGTTAACCAGTCGCATAGCTGCCTTAGGCTGAATCATCTCGAGATCCTTCGACAAGGGCCATCACTCTTAGCACTACTAAAATAGAAGAATAACTTCTCATGGACTTCTGAGCGTCAACAAGCCTTAGAAGTCCAACAGTACCTTTCAACCCCACCTTTGCTTAACACTCAGATGGCTGATGAACAGTTGTACCTATACTTGGCAGTATCCAAGGTGGCAGTAAGTGGAGTCCTAGTCCGGGAAGAATAAGGTACGCAATTTCCTATCTATTATGTTAGCAGAATTCTAGGCGAGGCCGAAACTAGGTACCCTCACCTAGAAAAATTGGCGCTCGCTTTGCTAAGCGCCTCTAGGAAGCTAAAACCATCTCCAATGCCACCATATATGTGTTGTAACTACTTACCCATGAGGAACATAATGCATAAACCCAAACTCTCGGAAGACTAGAC
Source organism: Nicotiana noctiflora (assembly GCA_032618575.1). Taxonomy (NCBI): domain Eukaryota; kingdom Viridiplantae; phylum Streptophyta; class Magnoliopsida; order Solanales; family Solanaceae; genus Nicotiana; species Nicotiana noctiflora. Next base: position 104,865 of record JASVEL010004448.1, on the reverse strand, counting down.
AAATGGGCCATGGAAATCAGCATGTATGATATTGAATATCGACCTTGGATCACCATCAAATCTCAAATCATGGCAGATTTCGTGGCCAACTTGACACCGGCCCTAATACCCGAGGTCTAAAGATAATTTGTTGTGAAGTCGGGGACATCATCAAGAATCTAGACCCTCTTTACAGATGGTGCTTCGAACGTAAAGGGGTCCGGGCTTGGAATAGTATTGAAGCCACCCATAGGCAGCATAGTTAGACAATCTATTAGAACTGTAAATTTGACTAACAACGAGGCCGAGTATGAGGCCATGGTTGCAGGTCGCCAAAAGCTTATAGGCAGAGGTGAACCAAGTTAATAGAACTTTCAAAGTTAGGGAGGAACGAATGCAGAGATATCTGGATAAAATGCAGGTAACATTACATCAGTTCAAAGAGTGGACCCTATACATGTGCCTTGAAATCAAAACAGCGAGGCCAATGCTCTTGCTAACCTGATGTTATCAGTCGATAAGGACGAGTTCAACTCAGGGGCGATCGTACAACTCATGAGGTCGGTAGTGGAAGAAGGTCACGTTGCAAAAACTCAACTACCCTGACTTGGGACTGGAGAAACAAGTATATAGAGTATCTAAAGATCGGAAAACTACTCTTGAATCCTAAGCAATTGAGGGCTCCATGCATGAAGGTAGCCCGGTTCAGCCTGTCCGAAGACGGCACCCTGTTCCAGAGAATGTTCGATGGCCCACTCACAATATGTCTAGGATCGGAAGATACCGAGTATGTTCTAAGGGAAATCCACGACGGCACCTGTAGAAACCATTCCGGCGCCAAATAGTTAGTTTGAAAAGAAATTAGAGCCAGATACTACTGGATTGACAAGGAAAAGGACGTGAAGAACTTCACATGAAAATGTGACGAATTTCAAAGGCACGCCCTGATAATTCATCAGCCCAAGGAGCTTCTAGATTCGGTCTTGTCACCCTAGCCGTTCATGAAGTGGGGAATGGACATCGTCACCCCCTTTCTTAGGCACCCGTTAAGGCTTAATTTATAAAATGTGTGACTGAATATTATTCTAAATAGGTGGAAGCCCAAGCGTTTGAGAAAGTCATGGAAAAGGAGGTCAATGATTATATCTGGGACCATATTATATGCCGATTCAGGATGTCGGCGGAGATCATATGCCACAATGGAAAGCAATTCGCCGGCGACAAAGTAAGCAAGTTTTTCGAAGACCATAAGATCAAAAGGATCCTACCTATTCCCTATCACCCTAATGGAAACGGGCAAGCGGAGTCCATGAACAAAACTATACTCCAAAACCTTAAAAAGAGCTTGATCGATGCAAAAGTAAAATGGAAGGAAATATTGTCGAAGTCCAATGGGCATATCGAATGACCACAAAGTCGAGTACTGGGGCCACCCCGTTCTTGTTAGTTTACGGTGCCAAGGTCCTGATACCAATTGAAGCGGAAGAACCAAGTCTCAAGTTCCGTTATGCGACCGAAGAGTCAAAGGACGAGGCCATGAATACGAGCTTGGGACTATTAGACGAAAGGCGCGAGGCTTCACTCGTCGGTTGGCCACCCAAAAACAATGGATCGAAAGATATTACAATCGAAGAGTCAACCTTCAACACTTTAATATCGGGGGCTTGGTGTTAAGGAAAGTCACAGTTGTATTGGGGAAAATGTTTTATGACGTGGCAAGGCATTGCAATTTCTAGCCTGGAGGCGGGACATCGAATCCAGCCTATTTCACTCGCACTGGTAGGACACGTGGAATATGTACAATAGGATGAAATACATATGGGACGCAATACGATTGCAAAACCCGTGCCTAATTGAAGCAAGTTAAAACGTGATTTCATAAGACAAAGGAAATAGATACGAGCACCATATTTATTCAAAACATCTAGAAGCAACGGGTCAAAACACGTTTGGAGCATGGATTTGAACGTATAAATGAGTCTAAATTCAATCATTAAATACCCTATACGTTAGAGGATCAACATTTATTGAAAATGATTGTGTAACAACCTATTTAATGTCATTTATTGCTCATAAAATCTTACGTTTCATTCCTCCGTCTAGAGTTAGCTATAAAAGGAGGAAGTTAAACCCATTGTAGACACATCAATCACTGAAATACAATCTTTCTTATTGTTTATTCTAATTATTGAAAGCCTATTATAATTTTTCGGTCTCTTGATTATCAGTAACCCGATTGTTTCTATTAGTTTCTAGTTTTAATCGAAGTTCAATATTTTCGTTAAACAAATTGGTTCCGTTACCGAAAATCTGATAATCGATTCTTTCTAAAATTTACACGTTTCATTTGTTAACAACATCATGTCGAACAACAACAACAACAACGATGTCGAAAACCAAGTCCCTCACGATCTAGAGGACTTGAACAATGATAATAGGGTCTTGTCCCATACCTACTTCAAGTGAACAGGAGCAGCCAGAACATCTTGAAGGGGTTGAACAAACTCTTCAGTGCATAATCGATGCACGAGTCAGTCAAGCCCTCCAAACTTTGGTTCATCGCTTGCCATCATCTTCAGCGGCCCCTACTCCTAATAACAACACTCTCGAGAACCCTCGCTCTGGTCTTGATAACGCGAATGCAGGATCTCCCATCGGACCACGTGAAGTGGATACAGGTAATGCAAACAATTCTTATTTACAAAACATGATACTAACTCTTCAGGCACAACTCAAGGAACAAAGTGAACGGATCGAATAAATTCCGGGAGTTCCCCCAATAACTAAAAGGATTGACGCGGATAAATATTCTCAGCAACCCTGGAATCTAAGCGCAGCACCACTTCCTATTCCAAAGAAGTTCAAAATGCCAGAAATTTCAAAATATGACGGTACAACCGACCCTCGAGATCATGTGACGACATTTACCACAGACGTTAAGGGGAACGATTTAACCAAGCAAGAAATCGAATCTGTCTTGGTTAAGAAATTTGGAGAAACACTCACGAAGGGAGCCCTAATCTGGTATTCACTCTTACCTGAAAATTCTATTAACTCTTTTGCTGAGCTTGCAGATGCTTTTATAAAAGCACACTCAGGGGGCACGAAAAGTTGAAAAGAGGATGGAGGACATCTGTAAGATTAAACAAGCGGATACTGAACTATTCAGAGATTTCGTTGATATGTTTCAACAAGAACGAATGACTTTGCCACGGGTACCGGATAATTGGGCTGCCATATCCTTCACAGACAACCTGAATGAGAAACGTTCAGAAGCCACGAGAAAGCTGAAGGAAAGCCTACGTGAATTTCCTGCTACAACATGGAACAACGTTTATAACAGGTATAGCACAAAGCTCAAAATTGAAGAAGATACCGTGCATTGCCATGATGAAAGAGGCCGGTCCCGGAGGTCTGAAACCGAAAAAAGAACAAGTAGGAACAGGTACGATCCATATCTGTGCCCTGCAGGAAGAGATTCGAGAACGAAGCAAGAAAGCCAGGGATATGACAAAAAATCAAGGGGTAGAGACTCAGGTTCCTCTTCTAGATTTAGAAATGATAGAAACAGGCAGAACCCGTATGATGATGACGGGAATTCAAAAGCAAAGTTTGGTGGATATAATTTCAATATTACCATCTTAGAGCTCGTAACTATTTTACGAGGCATGGGAGATAAAGTACGATGGCCAAGAGAGATGCGTTCAAATCCAAACAAACGTAATCCAGACCATTGGTGTGAATTTCATAATGATCATGGTCATAAGACGTCGGAATGTCGGCTTCTACAAAGTGAAGTAGACCATCTATTGAAGCAGGGTTATCTCACCGAATTATTTAGTAAAAAAGGAAAGCAGTCTTACATGAAAAATAGACAAGAACCACCGAACCCCCACCGCCTAAAAGAACCGTGAATGTTATAAATAGAGGAGAAGGGATATATGATGTAACATATCCGTCTTCCAATAAAGTCTTCAAACTCTCAACTATGCCCGAGAAACGCGAACGTCAGCCGAGGGAAGGAAAAATTATTGCTTACGATGATGCAGACATGGAATGAGACATCTCCCCTCACAACGATGCACTGGTAATATCTTTACTCATACATGATATTAAAATAAAAAGAGTCTTGATTGATCCAGGAAGTTCAACAAACATCATCCTACTAAGGGTGTTACGGGAGATGCAAATGGAAGGCAAGATGATCCCAAAGGCACATACTTTATCACGATTCAATAACTCCAGCATAGTAACTAAAGGAGAGGTAAATTTAGTAACTTTTATATAAGGTATAGAAAAAGATACCAAATTTCAGGTAGTAGATCTGGAGATGGCATACAATATAATCATGGGAAGGCCGTAGATCCACGAGATGGGTGTTGTTCCATCAACCTTGCATCAAATCATGAAGTTCCCAACACGTTGGGGAATAGGATCATCAAGCATTTTCTAAAGAGATAAAAATGCAAATCCTCGTATTGATAAGTCCACGAGTGAATCAACAAAGCATTTTCAAAAGGACAAAAAATGCAAAGCTATTCTATAAGACATAAGTACGAAAATAGGCAAGAATAAAATATAAAGAGGTATTAATTAAATCTCTAAAGGGTTCAAACATCCTCACTGAATATACAAATATCTCATAAACTGGGGACTAATTCAAAAATCGAAAATCTTAGTTCGTTCCTGGGGAAGTAGATCCCTTTGACGCTGTTAAATTAACCTCCTCATTTACAGAACTCACGGACGCTAAAGAAGCAGAAACAGTCAAATCATCAGGGGGGAGAGAAGGCACGGTAGCCTCGATTGTTGTAGCCGGAATTACGACAGGAGCAACTCCCTCATTGGGGGGATTATTAGCCACGATCAAGTCTTCAGCAGGAGAGGGAGATTGTTGGTTCATCTCAATAGTGCTCAAAACTTTGGCTAACTCAGATTCTAGGTCGAAACCCTCTTGGCTAGCCTCCACTAAGGCATCTCGACGAGAATTCAGGAAAGCCCAGCTCACCTCCACATCAAAACTCTCTTCAAAGAGGGCATAATCCTTCTTCTTTGAGGAAAGTTCATCCTTTAACAATTGATTTTCATTCAAAGCGGAGTTAAGGGAGATTTCCAGGGAGGCACGGGATTCTTCCAAGGCACGTGCCTTATCAGAGGAAGCTTGCAAATCAGCCTGAGCTTGAGATAAGGTTTGCACTAGCTCTCCCGCATATTCCTCTTTATTCTTCAAAAGAACCTTAAGCTCCCTAATCTCCTCGCTAGACCTAGACAACTGCTCAAAAAAAGAACATTCTTGATGTTCTTTTTCTTTCTCCACCTCGCCAAGGGAAGCCTTAATCTCGTCCAATTCAGCAACCAAAGTTCGATTTTGTTGCTCTAAGATGCGGCTGTGCTCCTGTAAATCCGTAGCCTTTTTCTGAGCATCTCTCAACTGTTCTCGATAATTAGCTGCTTGGGCATCCGCTTCCTTAGCCTTCGTTTCAGCTTCAACAATAGCTCGATCAACTTCACGAGCTTTCTTCTCCAAAAGGGAAATTCTCCCCATAAGCTCCGTACATATAAGGTTGGCCTATATAACAAATGTGTGTGAGTGAAAATCAAGAGAAAAGCTTTTTTCTTTAAAAAAAGGGGAGAGATAAAAACATACCCTCAAATTGTTATGAACTATGTCATTCACTAGAGTCAAGCAGCTATGACTGTCCATTTTTCTTTTCTTAATATCTCCAATCAGGGGCTTAAGCCAAGCATCTGCCCCACCTGATTTCCTTAAAAGGCTCTTGTCTGCCGGAACTTCAAGTGTAACACTCCTCATAGCCATGCTCCTATTGCTAGAACCCTCTTCTACGCAGCTGACAGAAGGAGGTAAGGTAGAAGACGTAAACACTGCGGTGTTTGCAAAATTTGGAACATGCAAGGGAGCAGAAATTGCAAAAGAAAGAGGAGTGGGAATAGTAGCCGTGAGGTTATTCGAAGTGACAAAAGAAACAGATGGAATAGAAACAGAAGTTGAAAGGGAGATTTCCCCCAAAACTGGGCCAAAATCAACACCCTTGAAACCTTCAAGGAAAAGTCGTTGAGTAGACTCGAGAGTTTCATTTGGAACAGTTTCTTCATCGATGTAATAGTGACGGGCTCAGAGGAACAAGCAGGTGGAACTTCAGTAGCAGGAGGAGCTTCAGCTTCATCTTCTGAAATTACCACTCGTCTCCTATATCTGGGACGAGCTACAAAGGATGCATCCTCATCTTCCTCCACATTAGAATTGTCCTCAAATTCTTTCCTCTTTATTAAAATATCTCCTGATCTCCCTGAAGTTGAGGTAGTCTGAGAAGAAATTCTAAGAGCAAGAGCTGCTTCAGATTTCATACCACGATTGGGAAACCCTGACAAAAAGAAGGATATAAGATCGGGTATGCGTAAGATTTGTATTCTAAGCAAAGAAAATAGCAAGTGAATACCATGAGTTTTGACCTCCAGCCGCGCCTAGTAGAGATTGATTTCCACGTACGTGCCTCCATAGGCATAGCCTTCAAGAGAGCATCAACCCAAGCACGAAGATCAGGGACGAGCTCTACATTTCCCATGATAGCTATTCCAAAAAGCAAAACCAAAGTGTTTTAATAACAGAAGAATGAAATGTCAAAAACTAGACACGGCAAAAATTTAAAAAAAAAACTTACGAGTCATGTTCCACCTCTCCAGAAAAGGCATGTTGGATTAACCAACCAGATCAACTGTTGGAACATGTACGAACCGTACATACCAACCACGGTTATTAACATTTTCAGGGTTTATCAAAACCTACTTTCCTCTAGCAGACAATGTAAAGACTCCATTGCGGAAACGTTTGGGGTGATAAAGGTGAATCAAGTGAGGAAAGGTAAAATTTACACCTGCCTTAGTTGAAATAAACCTCAAGCAGGCTACTGCTCTCTAAACTAGAGGACCAACTTGGGCTAGACAGACTTTGAAGAAGCAACAAAATTCAAGAATCACTGGGTCAATAGCAGGAGAAAATCCCAGAGTAAAGGGATAAGTATAAACACAAGAGAAACCAGGATTGTAAGAAGAAATACTCTGGTTAGGATTGGGAATAACAATGGGGATACTAGCTTTCCAATGACAATCCTCCCGACCTAAAGGAATCATTGATTCAGTAATTATGGAGGGGTAATTATCAACCTTATACAACTTGAGCATTTGCTCACAAAGAACCACCTTATCATGTTCAAAAGACAAATCCGATGGTACAATTTCGTCCACCGTTGGTTCAGGAAGAGGTTCCGCAAACTCTTTTCCCTTGGGAGAAGATTTTTTAGATGAAGATCCCTTGGAAGAAATATTAGAAGGGATAGCAGAATTAGATGTGCCGCCCCGTATTGATTTCATACCACGGGAGGCACCGGTTCCGCTCCTTTTATGTCTCGCAGGGACATTAGGGAATTGGTCAAAGATTGGAACTTTTCTAGGATTAGGAGACGCCATGGCTCAGCACGTTCTTACAAAAGAAGAGTAGAAGGAAGAAGTGAAGAATTACTTAGTAAAAAGGGATAAAGAGGAAGAAATCATAAGAATATACGAGAAGTGATCGATAAACTAGGAAAAGTATTGATGAAATGCCTATAATAAAGGTAACCACCACTTCGAGAGTAAAGCAAAGAAAAGGCTGCAAACTCGCAGAACTAGTAAAGTAGTGACACGTATATGGTGCATCAAATGGAAGAGACAACTGAAACGTCAACACTAACATAACATTTATTGTGACAAAAATTCCCTTTTTTAAGCATTCACTTCCCATATATTTAAATGATAAATAAATGGAAGGTGGGGGGACTAACTGTATTGGGGAAATGTTTTTATGACGTGGCAAGGCATTGCAATTTCCAGCCTGGAGGTGGGACATCGAATCCAGCCTATTTCACTCGCACTGGCAGGACACGTGGAATATGTACAATAGGATGAAATAGATACAGGACGCAATACGATTGCAAAACTCGCGCCTATTTGAAGCAAGTTAAAACGTGATTTCAGAAGACAAAGTAAATAGATACGAGCACCGTATCTATTCAAAACATCCAGAAGCAACGGGTCAAAACACGTTTGGAGCATGGGTCTGAACGTAGAAAGGAGTCTAAATTCAATCATTAAATACCCTATGTGTTAGAGGATCAACATTTATTGAAAATGATTGTGTAACAACCTATTTAATGTCATTTATTGCTCATAAAGTCATACGTTTCATTCCTCCATCTAGAGTTAGCTATAAAAGGAGGAAGTTAAACCCATTGTAGACACATCAATCACTGAAATGCAATCTTTCTTATTGTTTATTCTAATTATTGAAAGCCTATTACAATTTTTCGGTCTCTTGATTATTAGTAACCCGGTTTTTTCTATTATTTTCTAGTTTTAATCGAAGTTCAATATTTTGGTTAAACAACAGTAAGCACCCGGAACCCAACGAATGGAAATTGGGGCCAAACTGGGAAGGTCCATATAAAATTATCGAGATCACCAAAAAAGGATCGTACAAACTCGAGACAATGAATGGGGAGCGACTACTGAACAACTAGAACGTAACTCACTCGAAACGATACTACTACTAAAGTACGATCTCATTTATTTTTTCTTTATTCACATGAATGGACTAACATTTGTAAGTGATATTCAAGGAACGATGCAACTTTTAGGCATGAAAACACACTTTGCTCTCTTTTTCCCTTCAACCAGCTTTGTCCCAAATGGGGTTTTTCAACAAGGTTTTTAGTGAGGCAATATGGATTGTGCTAACTTAGAATCAAAGACCGGTTATGAATCGATGTCAAGGATCATATTAATAGTATCTGAGGCTTCTCTATAATCGGTCTAGGACACTGGGGGCATTACCGTCGGATAATGGTTATAGCAAGGAAAGAAACTTTTTGATCGAATAGTTTAGGCTCGGTCGATAGGGTTTACTATAAGGGTCCAACTATCAAATGAGTCGTGCCCAAGACCGCTCGAGCCATGACACAAAGCATAGACACATGTGTAGCCTTGTTGATTATGAACAAAAAAGAAAGGAAGTTTCTACCTTGCAGATAAATATTCTGCCGCTTTTTAAAAAAATCTTTCTTACATTTGGTCCCCTAAAGGCATCGAGCCCAAGGTCCACCTCACTCGGGGACTATCATCCAACACTTATTAAGAAGGCCCGGGATAACAAAGCCCGGGGGAACAAAGCCTATTAGGTAGTGCCCAAACTTTAAAGGCTATGGCCATCCCCATTCGAGAACGGTTGTCTTGGGTTAGCCTAGATAACTCAGGATAACAAGCCTATTGGGAAACACCCTAACTAAAAAGGCTACTTCCTTCAAAGAATCGCTCGGAGACATCTTGTACCCGTAATTAAAACATAACACCTTCGAAATTTCTAAACTGGTTCAAGAGGCTACCCTCGGCAATTTGTAATCTAAAATATTCCAAGTACTTTGGGGAAATTTCTCGGTCATACCGAGCCCCCACGAATCTTAAGAAAAATAATATCAGGAATGAGGCATGTTCGAACTTCTGAATGAGACCTAATTATTACGTACTAAGGCATTCAGTATATTTGCAATCGTATAGAAAAAGCAAAAAATAGCTTGAAATTTGTTGGAGAAAGAAATCCTTATATGTATCAAAACATTTTTACAAAGGCCAAATGGCCTCGTCAAAGATTTTTACAAAGACCAAACAACTGTGACAAAAAAAATATAGAAAGCAAAATGTAAAACATCTACAAAGGCGTCTAAATAGCCTGATTCTTGTTAGGGCCCACCTCATCACCAGGGCCATCAGGTTTCAACTTTTTGGCCTTAGCCTCGAGCCCCGTAGCACTTTCGATCATGGCCAACAAATTAGAACCCCGAGCATGAACTTCCTCGAGGGCCTCCCTTCGGAACTGTCGCTTCTTATACTCGACAATGTCTTTCAAGGTGTCCTAGGCTACCTTGGCTTCGGCTCTATACTGGGCCACAATCTCGTCGACATCAGCCTTAGTTATATCAGCCATCGACTTGGCTTCTTTGATCTCCTTGGTGAGGGTCTCCCAATCAACGACAACCGAGCTTAGTTGACACTTGAGCTCCTCAATTTTCTGAGACCGTGCCTCGGCCTTCTCCCTCATCGCTCAAATTTTAGCCTCTATCGAGGCTAGTTGTGCCCGGGTAGTTTCCTTTTTCGAGGCCAAGAATTCCATTTTGCCTTTCCACTCTTCGGCCTCGACCTTGATAATATCCATCTTGTCCCGAAGCTGGTCGATTTGATCAAAATTATGATGGACCTTCGGGTTATGACTTTTAGTCACCGTGTCTAGCTCATCGTCACTAACTTCAAAGACTTTTACCTATTCCACCAGCTCGGTATGTTCTTTTTGAGTCGTGTCCAGCTCAGCTCGAAGGCCATAAGCCTCTCATTCACGATGATCACTGAAAAGTTTGTACATATCTCTCTTCTCAGTGAGCTCTTTGACTTTAGCCTAGAGTTGGCTCAGCTCATCTCGATATCGGAGGAAGGTCTCGTGGTGAAGTATCGAGGCCTGCAAATATGAGAAAAAAACTTAAGATCACCAATATCTAAAAGCTGAAAAATAAAAAAGGTTTGGTAGTGCCTTACTCGGTTCAACGCCTATTATACTTCGTTGAACAAGCATATGGAATCTACTTTGTTCAGTTTGCCTGGTCCTCTTCGGTTACCAGGTGCCGGAGGTAGCTGACTACCCCAACGGGTGTGGAACCAAACCGAGCATCCTCCAGAATAGGGATAATAATCGACCGCTTCTGACAAGGATCCTCACTCAGGTTAGGGAACCGATTGACTAGTCTCGGGCTCGAATTAGATCCACCTACCCTTAAGAACGAACTTTATCAAGGCACTTGTAAGTCGCCTAATCCGATGGTGTCCTACGTGACGGTAGAATCCATGCGATCAAAAATGCTTTGGAGGGGATCGTCTTCTCTATGGACCCCTCTTATTGGATCGCTCCTTTGTCACTTGACCTTCACCAAACATCGATTTCATGAACTAAGGCAATCCCGTTATGCCGATGACACTGGGCGGGGAAGGACCATCATCTTGAGGGTTCTCGACCATCACTACTGCAGCGGCCTCCGGAAATTTAGAGGGATTGGCCTCCAATGTTTCCTCCTTGGCTACCACCAATTCTTTGGGCACGGACAGCTCGTGAGCCTTAAAGGGCTCTTCTACCTCAGACTTTTCACTAAGCCGATAGAGCAAGTCCGAAGCTGGTGCTCGAGCACTAGTGCTTTCCTTCAGCTGGCGTACAAGCCTTCTTCTTGGTCACTCTTTCTCCAAGCTAGGGGAACTCGGAGCCCTCATCCTCCTCTTCTCCTTGGCCTGATGAGGAGACTCAACGAGCAAGTCCTCACTATCGACTAGAGACCTAAGCTCGACGTCCTTAAGCAATCCTTAGAAAGATAGTAAAGGAAATAAGAACTTGATGTTAGAAGAAGAATCCTAACACAACATATTTAGAAAGAGAATCTTACCGTGAGAAAGGCGTCTCAATGGCCCTTCGAAAGTTTGTACCACGTACGCTCAGAATAGGGAATATGTGAAATGATGCCTTTGACCCACTCCTTGAGTCGAGGAACAAAATTTGGAACTCGAACGACGGCTGCATCAGCATGAGTACCGATAAGGAAAATAAAAGTAAATATAAAATCAGTAATTGAAGGGAAGTCTTGCTTACATGATGTATTCCACTTCTCGGGGAATATCCTGAATTTAGTCGGAATGAAGTCTGAAGTCCTCACTCAGACAATACAGCCCTGCCAACCTCGATCTGAATCTCTCATTAATGCTTGAGAATGGGGGCTTGCTGTCCCGGCGCACCAGCTTTATCATCCCCCCTCAGAACATTCAGGGACTGTATATGCGGAGTAAGGGATCCACAGTACATTTTCTTGAATCAACTTTGTCGATAAAAAACAACAAGAGGATCATGATCCTCCATATGGAAGGATGGATCTTATCGAGGCATACCTTGTATCTCTTATAGAAATTTATAATGACCAAGTCCATCGGTCCCAATGTAAAGGGATAATTGTAAATACTCAAATATCCCTCGACATAGGTGGTAATGTCCTCCTCGGGGTCGAGGACCAGTATGTGTTTATTTGCCCAGTTGTAGTCTTTCCGGACCGTCAGGACGACTTCTTCGGTGACCGAGCAGATGTATCTTGAAACCTCCTTGCACCAACCCTGTACGAAAGAAGGCTTCTCAACCTTGAAGTCATCATTGACTGAGCATCCCCCAGGAATGAACAGTTTAAGGGGGGTTCAGCAGTTGATTCGTCAACAGCCACCACCAGAGCGGTCCCTTCGACCAGCCTTGCACCTCTATTGAGTAATTCCCGAGTCGCAGCATCAAGGTCTGAGCCAAATTGAGCAAGGGCGGCCACTTCGCGATATTGTGCCAATTCCAGTTTTGAACTACCGCAGACATGTTTCATAGTTTTCAACTGAGCGGCAGACCCGACGCGACTGACAGACCTTAATGATGAGTTGCGAAGTAGAAAAGTTTCTTTCTGGGGAACAATTTTGGAAGTATTTGCCATTCTTTTAGAAAATAAAAATGGAGGAGGATCTGGAAAAGATGAGGAAATAAAGGAAGTTGAAGGACTAGACTTGTTGGCTTGAGAAGAAGATTGTTAAAAAATTCCTTGCAAAAGACCTTGAGTATTAGGAGTAAAAGTGCTAAAGTGTACTGTAATTCCAAAGGGTACGAGGGTAGAAGGTTTGGTGTAAGTGAAAATTAACAAATGACGGGGTATTTATAGTAGTTAGGCGACTATTCATCTCCAATGACGGCCAACCTACGGCCGACATGCATTTAATACCATAAAAACATGACTCACAAGACGTTTCGTGTTTTTGTCATTTTTGATACAATGTGTCGAGGAAGGAATTAAGGAGCTCATGTCATTTCTTGTCAACTTAGTCTCCAAGATATGAAGGTACTATCTGTATACGTGTATGACCAGTCTCATGTTGCACCACGATATCTGACATGATAAGCTAAGCTCGAGATATGACGTAAGGTGTCGAGACCGAGGTAAAGGTCTCATCGATTTGAAGTCCGGGACCATAACGCCCACTATCGAGGATATCGAGGTCATGGTTCAAGATCGGCCCTAGGTTTGATTAACTTTGGAGGACATTGTCAGGTAATAAAGCACGACTAATAGAAGACCGTGATATCCATAACCGACTGAATATCGTGTGCTTACCTTGAAAATGTAATAACAATTAGATTTAATTTTGTTGTTCTAAAAATATGTGATATGTTTTATTCTAGTTGTTAAATAGTAGATACTAAGTGACGAGGTTAGAAAATAAGATAAGAATTTGAAGATAGCTTTTATAACTAAACCAAACAGTTGAGAATTCGGGCCTCGAGCTAGCACGTGCGGGGCCTCGATGCCAAGTCAGATGCTTGTAAAGAGTCAATAGGTAAAGGATTAACAGCTATTAGGGCTATAATTGTGGCTCTTTATGACCAATAATAGCAATAAATGAAAATAATTAATGAGATATAATAAATGTGAATAAAGCAATAAATGTAAGCAATAGAGCCAAATAGAGAGCATGTTTAAGTTAGAGAGTAGAAAGAATGTTCTTGTACTGAATGAAGTATCTTGTTCGTTTTACAAAATGATAAGGAACCCCTTTTTAGGTCAGGGAAATCCTAGCATGATACAAGTGCATTTATTGCCATATGAGATTAATACAGCAATTTAATGCCTTGGTACAGGCGCACATCAACCTGTCAACATACATCAGCCTGTCAACTTCCATCAAGTGCCTAGGGAACTCCCCATTTTTCTATGGCAGCCGTCGATCCATATTGTCTCTGAGCCAAGCATTTTGGAAACACTACGAGATTGCACCCCGGGCCGTGCCTCGGGCTTGAGGAGGCACACATTTGGAGCCGTAAAATGACCATAAAACTGGTCCCTCAAATTTTATCGTGTACAGATAGTACCCATATTTTCTTGAGTAAGATTATAGGAAACAATTCTGAACATTTGCACTTGTCATGACGTCAGCCTGTCAGGGCACTAAATGCCATAACTCAACGGCTGCGCAAAGGGTCGCTGTCAATATGACGATCGAGAAACCCACGAACCGTTATTGGTTTAATTTTTCCGCTGCCCATACGGCTTCTATAAATACACAGTTGCTTAGTGACTCGCACTTTTGTTATTCCTTCAAGCTTTCAGAGCCAAATCTATCTTCCTCTACGCCCCTCTTTCTTTTGTTCTTGGTTTCCTGCCGTTCTTCTCGAGGTAAAGAAAACTTTTAGTTGCTATGGCTAAAACCTCCAAGATAGTGCCTCGGAAAGATGAAGTTGTCTCTTCATCTCGAACATCCAAGAATAAATCCAAGTATAAGCCCAAAGTGGCTCCTACTATCGAATAGTGTACACCCATCGAGTTCGATAACATGAAGGATTTTTCCAGACCTTCATCTATGCTGGGTCGATGAAAACACGTGTCCCGATTCATTAGCATTGTGAAGGATATAAATAAAGTGCGGGTGGACAGGCAATGGGAGGAAAAAGTGCTAGTTGAGATCCCCAGCCCTAACGAAAGCATAATGGACCATACGGCCAGTTTTCTTTATGTATACACATACCCGTTCACCATGGGCCTTTTCAAATCCTTGAACCCTTCTTCTCCTCCTATAGACTCTGTCATTCTCGATTTCAATTGTAAATACCGGGTGAAACTTGGCCAAATTAATCCCTCTTTTTGGAGGATAGTTTAGATGATTCGCTACTTTTCCAACAAGGTCAAAAGTACGACTTTTACCCTTGATCATCTAATCAGGCTGAATAGCCCCCATCTTTTTCGAAGCTTGATCAAACTACACCCTCGATCTTCAAAACCATTTTTCTCGAGTATCAATGAGCATAAGGATTGGGGGTGGATGCGCCGGTTTGTCAAATAATGGACCTCAGACATTATTATAGCTAAAAAGATGCCTTTCCCGGATGAGTGGAACACGAAGCGTAGGTGCTTCTTATTTGAGTATGCTTTATTATCTACTTACTTTCTTCTTATAAAACTAACTTTCAATTTGTTCATGCAACCTCCCTTTGGTATCCCGAATATGGTTCGGCCCTGTTGGGTTGGATTAGGGGATTAAATACCTCGTTCCCCTATCTCGAGTGTTCTTGGCATGAGTTGGTGTCACGACCCAGATTTTTTCCCACCATCGGGCATCGTTATGGCACCTACTAATGGAGCTAGGCCAGCCAAACATTTAACATTCTTTAACCAACCTCAATAGTATAATATTCTGACAATAATTAAGTAAGTGCAGAAGACTTTAAGTTTAACAAAATAATATAAAAATACGAAGTTTCAAACACATCATTACCCAAAATCGGGTATCACTACCTCACGGACTACTATAGAATACTACAAACGTGTCAGAATGAAAGAAAATACATATGTCTATTTCGGTAAAATGAAAATAAACTGAAATAAAGGAAAGGGACTTCGGCCTGCGAACTCCATCTAGGTTACCTCGAGTCTCTGGACTGAAGATAGCTCCCAGATAGAAATCCTACTGCTGTTGTCCAAAAGGTGCTCCTGGATCTGTGCACAAAGAAATGCACAGAATGTGGCATTGGTACAACCGACCCATGTGTAGTTAAGTGCTTGGCCTAACCCCGGTGAAGTAGTGATGAGGCTAGACCAGACTACCACAATCAACATGTACAATCCTATATACATGTATACAATAAAAGGAAAGAAATACCAAAACTAAACAGTTAAAAAGGGAGAAAAACATACTGTGGGGGAGTACAATATGAGTATAAAATTTCATAAGCGTAATTAGGAAAACAGGGCACAATAATAACTATCAAAGAATAAGAAATTCAATAATTGCACGACATAAACCTTCATTCTTTTACTCTCATTCTCACCCAAAGCGATCGAATAAAATGCACAGCATCGCCCTTCGTGCTTCCCTCACATAACTCTCATTTCATGGCACGGAATGACCCTTCGTGCAATATCACTCTTCCTCACCCAAATAACAGTCACACCCAAATGGGCAAGAGGTATAAACAAATAGTAAGAACTATCCCGGCAAGGGAATAACACAAATAACATCTAAGTCTCGGCAAGGGAACAATAACAATAACTTTCACAACCCGGCAAGGGTAATACTCAATATATTCAAACCATCCCGGAAAGGGATTTAATCACAACTCCTTTCAATACTTTTATCTCTTACTCAATAGCATTTATCATTCGAGCCAACGCTCTAAAATATTAATATTTCACAACTTATCCTCAAACTCTTCACATTTGTAGAAATCATAATTTAGTTTAGAAGGGTTCTAAATTATCTAAAAACAAGTTCAAACAAAGACCCACGGTCATGCTAGAATCCGGTGTATAGACACTCGTCACCACGCCTATACACTGCACTCGATCATTTAGCAAATAGCAATTTATAATACTCTTATCCTATTCCCTCAAGCCAAAGTTAAATAAATAACCTTGGTCCAAAGAATAGCAATCGACTCTCCAATACCGCACTTCCTCTATAATTCGACTCCGAAACAATGGTATCTAGGCATAATTAATTCAATAGTATCAATTAGGGCTCAACAAAATAATCCCATAGCCTAAAAATGAGTTTCCTAGCATTCTTCCAAAAATACCAATTTTCGACATCGGTCCAAACACGAGGCTCG
The DNA here is from genome assembly GCA_032618575.1 of Nicotiana noctiflora. NCBI lineage: Eukaryota > Viridiplantae > Streptophyta > Magnoliopsida > Solanales > Solanaceae > Nicotiana > Nicotiana noctiflora. The sequence goes on along the minus strand of JASVEL010004448.1, from coordinate 88,127 downwards.
GACCAAAATCTAGTCACCCACAACCCCACGAGTTCAAATATATAAATTTTTAAGATTTGATCCCAAATTGAGGTTGAATCACTCAAAATCCTCAAAACCCTAACTCAACCCAAAACTACTTTGATTTCATCATTTAGACTTTGAAACTTGCTAATTAATAAAGGAAAAGAGTGGGGAATTACTTACCTAAGTGACCTTGGAAAATGGGAGCTTTAATGGCTTCCTAAAGCTTGGGAGAGAAGAGAGCTCGTGAGAAATATTATGAAAAACCCGTGTGTACTGTTCTGGAAATTAAAATTATAACTGGATAAAATTACCCTTCATGTTCGCGGAATGATGGTCGTGTTCGCGAATGGTAACACTAATAGGTCACCGCGATCAAGGAAAGGGTATCGCGAACGCAAAGAATAAAATGCTGAGGACCGGGAACTTTGCCTATGCGAACGCGTGGAACTTCATGTGAACGCGATTGAGGAAGTCTGGCAAGCTAAGCAAACGCAGTCCAGTGTCCGCGAACGCAAAGAAGAAAAATGGGCTAAGTCCTCAGGGTCCAATAACCTTGTGCGATCGCGGGACAAGGGATGCAAACGCGATGAAGTAGAAGGCTAAAGCTTCGCGAACGCGGAAGAGACCCCACAAACGCGTAGAAGAAAGTGTCTGCAACAGCTGAAGCAAAAAACCTGCTACATTTCCTAAGTCCCAAACCACCTCGAACACCTCCAAAAACACTTCTGAGCCCTCGGGGCTCCTAACCAATCATACATACTAACTCAACTACATCCTACGAACTTAACCGTGTGATCAAATCGCAAAAATAACATCATAAACGAGGAATCAACCTCAAAATCATCACTTTTTCATCAAACTTCATAAACCACAAATTTTTAATATTTAGGTCCGAAACACGTCAACCGACATCTGATTTCGACCAAACTTCACATAAAGCGCTTAAACAATATATAAGACTTATAAAGGGCATCAGAACCAAAATACGAGCCCGATACCACAGTCTTTTAATCAATTTTAATTTTCATTTTCCTTAATAATTTCAGAAAAACAATTTTACAGAAAAAAAATTTAATCGGGTTTTAGACCTCGGATTTTGACTCTGGGTATCATATTTTCCTACGAACCCTTTGGGACCGCCAAATCACGGGTCCGGGTCCGTTTACCGAAAGCGTTGACCAAAGTCAACTTTAATCATATTAATATCCAAATTCTTCAAAATTTTTACATAATCCATATATTTCAACATAAAAGTTTTTCGGCTATGCGTCCGGACTGTGCACGCAAATTGAGGCAACTATAAGTGAGGTTTTCAAGGCCTCAGAAGCACAGAAAAGGGAGAGATCCGGTGATGACCCTTTGGGTCGTCACAGTTGGCTAAAAAGCGATGGATGGCCAAGAATCATGGTAAGCTCCTTCTTGCTGCCTCTATCATCTGTTCATATATATTTCTTCCCCATATCCTCCATGATGATAAGTTTTGATTACTATGCTTGCACAAGCCTTGGAGATGGAGTGCTGATGAGAGTGCCTCATGTCGGGGAGAGAGGGTCCTCTAAGCCCGATAAGGGAAAGAAGAGGAAAAACGAGATGGATGCCGAATCCCCCATGTCAAAGAAGCCCAAGTCTTGCAGACCTTGAGCTAAGGCTGCGGTCTCGTCTTCCACTTTTGGAGGAAGTCCTGATAACGAGGATAAGGATGATTATGACGACGATAACCCTTTAGTACAAAATAAGAGGTCGGGCATGTATTCCCCCCAAGTGTTTGTGTCAAGGGTCGCCGAGTCAGGAACGACTGATTCGGGAGCTTATGCGTCGGAGGACCTCGAGGAGGGAGCAGATATAGTCCCTGAGTCCTCGATCGAACATGGCATGGTCTCTGCTAAGGAACTTGTTATTGTCGGCTCCAAAGGGCACGAGCCTGGAGGTTTTCGGGGACAGAACTTGCTTCAGGTCCGTTGACTTTCTGGGTGGCCTTAATTTGGGTCCCCGCTTCTCATCCATAGAGCTTATGGATGTGTAGGACCTGAATATTGCCAAATCGGAAGGCTCTCACAAGGGGAAATGAGCCCGAAAACTTCCTCGATGGAGTTAGCGAGAATATTGGCCTTGATGCTCCCGATGCCATCAAGGAAACGGAGAGGATCCTGCGCCAGGTAATGCCTTGACATATTTTGGCTCCTTCAAGTATTTTTCTTTGTTTTTCAGACTTCTTTGTTTTGTTGTTGGCTAAAAAGTTGTATGACTACGCCATCTCCACGCTGCAAGATGAGCTTATAGGTCGTAAGAAGGAAGTCGAGGGTGTTTCCTCGAGTTTAAAGGAGTTGAAGACCCTTTATGCCCGAAAGAATGAGGAGCTAAGTATGCTCTGGCAAGGTTGAAAGAAATGAGCCGAGACAAAGACAACCTTGTTGAGCGGGGTATTGTATTTTACGAACCCTCCTTTTATTTTCACTTGATACTTATCAATTTGTTTCACCTTTTGTAGGTTGGGCAAAAGAATGCTCTCGTGCGGCGTCTTTATGTGGAGATAGTTGTCACGGATGCGGAGGTCCTTTCCCTGAGGCAAAAAGGGGTCGTGGCCTTGGAGAAGGACTTTCTGCAAACGGAGCTAACGTCGTCACGAGACCATTTGAAGAGTGCCAAGGAGGAGGTTGGTGCGCTGTCGTCGGCTAGGTCTGCGGCAGAGGAAAAGTAATCCTCGTATAAGTAAGATGTCGCTACTGCAAATGAAAAGGCTCGAGGCATACTAGCAGGGTCGAGCAGAAGCTGACTCAAGTTGTTTCTCGTGCTCGTACCCAAGCACGGAAGAAAGCCTTTGAGGAAGCGAGTGGCAAGGGCGTCGATTTCCCAGCTGAGATCGAGGAGGCCTGAATCATGGAGGAAGAAATTGCCTATTCAGATGATGCGGACGAGGGTTCCGATGATGATTCCGGGGGTGAAGAGTAAATTTAAGTCGTCCTTTTCCTGTTTTGTGCTAGGGTTTTCTTAGGGAAAACTTTGTAAATACTCCCTGTGAGCATGTGATTTTTGCCCCAAGCAGTTAATTCCAAAATATAAATAGAAAAATGATTTTTGATTGCAATTGGTTTGATTATTGTGTAGAAAATATCAATGGGTGAAAGAAATTTGAAATGAAATACAAAATGAAATTAATTGGAAAATATCAAAAAATGTAAGGTAATTACTAGGAAATTTGAAAATCAAGGAAAACATACAAAAATTTAAAAATTAAAGAAAAATACATTAGTATAAAAATATACAAGGAAAATAAGTCTAAAATTCAAGGGAAAATATAGAAATTAAAATAAATAAATACAATTTAAAAAATACAAAAAAAAATATAGGATAAATACATGGAAATACAAAAATACAAGGAATTTTGGGCCAACCATACAAAATAATTAGCCCAAAAACAACACCCAAAGACCAGGCCCAAAATTAAAAGACCAGGTCTGCTTATACATAAGCCAAACAACACCGTATCACGTAACAACTCTGGACCATTGATGTAATCAATCAATGAACCAAATAAGATGGTTGCCATGTGAATTAAACGACAACATATGAGGAAGAAATCACAACCATTCATTTTATTAATCTAACGGATACAATCAGAGTCACACTTAAACCAAACAACGTCGCTTAATTGAATAAATCACATTCGTCTAAAAATCTAATCTAACGGACAAGGAGTAAGGTTTCATTTAACCCAGACATCGTCGTTTGAAGGATGAAATAATCCTGGCCGTTTATCTCAGCTAATCCAACGGCCGATAACCAATGACCTAGGTTTAGTATATATCTCCCATTCCCTGTTCAAAATCCCTCATTATACACCCTTCTCCCCAGAGACCAAAACCCTAGCCGCCTCTATATTCCCCCTCCTCCTCTCACAGACCACCGGAACCCTACCAGTGGTCTGTCTTTATTCAGCTTCTCCGGCTCAGGCCACCACCCAGCTACTCCTTTCTTCTTTCTCTAATACCCTACCGCATTAACCACGAGAAAATACCCCATCATCTCCCAGTTCTTAAAACTCCTATCGCCGGAACCCTAGCTGGCGACCACCCAAACTATGAGTCAATCTCCCACCTTAATACCCCAGAACCGACTTAAAATACTATTTCACCCTACCCAAATCACATTTCTCGAATATCAGCAAAACTTGTCGAATAACCAAAAATGTCTCGCCGGCACCCTCCTCCGGCGGACACCCAAAACGTCTTTCCAACCATAACCAGGGTCTCCAAATATCCCCTTTAACACCCAAACCAGACTTCCAATAGTCTGCCTGGAAGATCTATAGTCAAAAGAGACTCAAAGTCTCTGAAACACTGGAAAACCAAGAAAGAAAAGAAGAAAGAAAGAAAAGAAGAAAGAAAGAAAGAAAAGAAAAAGAAAGGAAAAAAAAAGAAACCCCCAAAAAGCTAAGTACCCTGAACCCACCTTTATTCTGTGCTTTACTCTTCTGTGTTCTTATTTGTTAAAAAAACTTGGATCTATTGCATGTTTAGAAAATATCTCTGTACATGTTTGAAATCGATTAAGTTCTCTTGGGGCTATTTGTTAAATCGCATGCTGTTAGTTGTTTGATGTTCTTGTTCAATAGATCCTGTCTCGGCTAGGGTTTTGATTAATTAGGATTCAACCGTTATCAACTTTTCTCTCTGAATTCTGATTATTTTTAAAATTAGTTGTAAGTGGGGCTATATGTGCAAGACTACATAAAACTGGCTATTATTGCAATACGATTTATATGTGTGGTTCTTCTGAACTTCTGAGTACTTAGTCACATTTAGTTTAAATGTGCAAATGTTTATTATGGCTATTATTGCAACACATTATAATTTTTGACTTGTAAAGTCATTTGTGGCCATTCAAGTAAAGTGGTTAACCCTGAAAGGGTTTTACTTAGTTTAAAATAGGCTAAAATATAAAGTCAAGTCTCAGGAGTTACATTTTAAACAATGTTAATTACCCCAGGTCTTAACTGACCTAAGGGTAGGTCGGGTAAATACTATTAAGGCATAAAGGGTAAAAAGGGGATAGAAATTGGTATTTTTGAAGATAATATAGAAGTAATGGGGGCATAAATGACATTAAGGCTTGGTTTTACTGAAAATATATGAATAATAAAGGGTAAACTAGGCATAGTTAAAAGGTAAATATGTAATAAATCTTAGCAAGTGAGGGCAACTAGGTCAATTCCGCCCAATAGAACAATAAAGAATAACCTAGAACCTTCTAGCAGGGGTTCAAGTGCATTTTCATTAAAAATACCCTATACTTAACTGAGATAATTGAAAAGGAGTTGGGGTGGGAAATATGAATAATTAATTCAAAATTTCCTCCCAATTCACTCTATAAATAGGTTGTCTTAAGCCTAAATTAAGGGTTTCAGATTTTCTAGAGGAGTTTAGACTTTTGGGGTTTAGATTCTGGGAAAATTTGAGAGTTTGATATTAGGAGAAATTCAGAATTACTAAAGTTCTGAAACTTCTATACTAAAATCCTACTGGTCTTCTACTTAGCTGATAGTTCGAATATTATTTCTAGGAATCTCTGCTGGTTGTTTCTCTACTTGTTTACTTCAACTTTGTTGAGGTTCACAATTTGCTCGAGTTATATGCTGTTTACCTGCTGGATTTTAAGATTTGCTATATTGATTGCTTCCTGTTCGTTGTTGCTTATCATCTTTGTTGTTGATGATTTTCCTTCTTCTCCAAAGCCTAGAACTCATCAATTTGTATTTGAATCAGGTACACATTACTATGACCTGGAGCTGTATATGAGTGGTTGTTGAAGAAATAAAATTATCATCATGTTTTAGCTAATCATTTGTATATTTGTAATTTCCTTATGTAGTTGTAGTTTTGTTAGATTTCTGTAATTCTACTAGGACTGGCTGTTAGAAGTATTAGATTAGACTTAGTAATAACTATGGTGACATAAACGGTAGGCTAAATAGACTGGATAAAATGATCGCTTAAATTTAAGGTTAAAATTGATAAAATCATAGTTAAATCACCTGAATCTAAATTATTATAATCTGAACTTGAAGTATATATGCCTAGACGTTCTATAAATCTAGTTCTAAATCTGAATTAGTCAAATGCTAAAAGCATAGATAGCTTTAAATCCCAAATTGTATATTGTTATTCAAGTTTATCTGGTTTTAAATTTGTTTTGCAATTCTGCAATATGAATGTAATTTGGATTCTCTTAGTTAAACTAGAGTAATGTCTTCTCTAACTGAGTAAAACGATAGAAACGATTAGTATGGTGATAGTGATTTAGGTATTAGACTTTGCAAATTGATTAGCAAAATTATTGTTCTATATCAGTTAGTAAACACAAAGTCAATAGTGATTAAATACGAATTATATTTGAGATTGCTGCGTTTATCAAGTATTGTTAAGAATGTTAATTATTTCCTGTTTGGCTCTGAATGTGAAATATCTGGGCCCAGTCACGAATGTAGGCCCTGATCAGTATAAGATGGCAATTAATCCCATAAATAGAGAAAGAGACAGGTGCTGGGCCTTAGTGACCCAGCTAAATTCAACTGCAGACTAGTGAGCCAGTCCAAAGTCCAGGACCAATGATAAATACGGCTTGGACTCTTGCACACAGTGTTGTAAAAAATAAAAATTGAAACAGTTATATATTAGGACGAAAAACCAAAAATAGAAAAATGTAGTTATTTAAGATTGGACCCTAATAAAATGGAGATGAGCCTCACCAAACCACAAATAGTTAATTGTGGGTCCCTCAAATAAGTTTCAATATATTCTAGATTCGGAAGGATCGTCTAGCAAATTCCATAGTCTTTCCAAAATTAACAAGACGTAGAGATTTTAGGCACGCTTTGTAATAAATACACATTCCTAATACGGTCCAAATCTCGGCGGAGTCGAAATGTACTAGAGCTACAGGTGTACTGGTACGATGTGACTCGAAATGCATTTTTGCTACGTCGCAATTCTTTATAAAATGACAAAGCGGAACACTAGTAAAGCATGAAGATGAAGTATATGAAAAAATCAGATAAAAACAAAGACAACAGTTGAGCAACCGTGCTAGAACTATGGAATTCGGGAGTGCCTAATACCTTCTCCCGGGTTAACAAAATTCCTTATCCGAATTTCTGATTCGCAAACTGTAACAGAGTCATAATTTCCTCGGTTCGGGATTATACCGGTGACTTGGGACACCATTATGTTCCCAAGTGGCGACTCTAAAATTTAATAAATAAATCATGTTCTGACTGTCCTTTAAGTGGAAAAACTCCTTCCCTTTGGTTATTATATCCCTTTCCCGGGATGTAGTAAAAACCAAAATAGGGCATTGTATGAAAGCATATATGAAAATTGAACGTAAAAAGGAGGTGTGACACTCCCCCATTATACATGTATTATTTGGGAATACAATGGTTTTTCTTTCCACCTCGAGTTTTTGAGCGCTATGTTTTAATATCTTTGTCTTCACATTCTGATTATTGTTTCTTTGGAACATTTTCTCGGAGCAGTTGAGGCCTTTGAGATCGGTTACCATCTCAAAATAGGGCCGAGAGGTTTTACAGAGTCGATGAGGGTCGACTGACTCCCAAGTGTGGGAGCGACGGTATCACTTAAGTGACATGACTGTAAAATGGCCGAGGTGGCCTCACTAATGCATTTTCCAAGAAAATAGTAGTGACATGGTCAGATTTCATTGGTCCTCAAGGCAGGCGAACGGTTGCCACTTGCTCTATATATGTACTTGCCTTCCCTTCTTTCTATAATGATGTACTAGGTGACTATCTTTTTTATAAGGTTTCTCCTTCGTGCGCCAAGTTTCCTTCAACTCAAATCTTTTTCCTGTGTCTTTTGTTCCCCTTTCTTTGTTTCACCACAATCATGGCTTCTAAGCCCAAATCCACTTGCCAAGGAAAAGAGAAATTTGTTTTAACTTTGCACTCGTTTGGTGGCACACCACCGGCATTCGGCGAGCAAACATCGAGATGTTTCATCTCGAAGAGGGATTTTACGTTATCGAAACCTCCCAATGTTACAGGCTGTCGGGAGCATGCATCGAGGTATATATCATTGATAAGGGAGGAGCATCTCGAGTCAGTCAAAAAAGAATGTGGATAGGGAAAAGAAGTGGTGTTGCAGGTACTTTCATCGGAGGAGAGCGTTATGGCTCATGTCGAGGGGTTTTTGAACGTATATACGTACCCCTTTACACTAGGCCCTCTCGATAGGGTCGTGCTCAAGTTTTGTAGGAGGAATTATGTTACCTTAGCATAGGCTCACCGGTCCTTTTGGAAGATAGTGCTGATGAAAGGTATTTTGCAGACAAGGTCGTACTCGAGTTCACCCTTACTCATCTCATTAGGTTATACCGGCCTTTGCATTATCGAGGCTTGATTACTCTGCTGCGTAGATCCACTCGAGCCCCTACCCTTAGTGATTAAGAACATGAGAACCGAGGGTGGATGAGTTGATTTGTTCGAGTACGAATAGTCGATGTTATCCCCAGAGAGTTTCTGCTAATTCCTGAGAAATGGAATTTTGCACGTTAGTGGTACACTTGCGCTTTTACTGTTCTTGTCCATAATGGAGGTAAGATTTGTGAAGATATTTTCCCTTTTGCTTTTTATACCCCTGGTGCCGAACGAGGTTCCTGATCTGGCAAAATGGTTTGGTAAGCTGGCAGCTTGCTCGATTTATGACAAATGCAAATGGCGAGACATGTCCAAGGTAAAATGGGAGGCCAAACATCATGGTAGGTGATTAGTCTCTTGTTTTCTTATAAGGGTACTTTCTTTATAGTGAATTGACTCTGCCAATGCAGGTGTTAGATAATTTTCTGAGATGAGGCCGTGTCCTCTTGGGGAGGAGGAAAGATTGCCAACCTCGGGATCAAGGATCGATAATAATCGGAAAGAGTCTTCGAGGCATGCTCGTAGCGGGCAAGTCCTTTGTTATGGTTTAAAAGAGACGAGTCGACCGAGCTTCCGGCTTCGGAAGCCTCTATTCTTGAAAAAATAGTTCCAACCTTGCTGCCGTTTCTCGTTCCCATCTAAGGTACTTCGAGGACAAGGGTCATCCACCGCCTCGCTCTTCTCCTACCGAAGGCACTTCAGGGGAAACTAAGCCATCAGATGTATGCTTGACTTTTGGTGAGGCTCGGCTTCTTTCAATTTCACATCTTCTTTTTCTTATTGAGCTTTCTTTTGCAGGCCTTTAACAAACTTAAGACTGAGTTGCTTCACCATGAGGCTAGGCTACGGAAAGCTTTGGATTGGGAGAAATCCCTTGGGCTTATTTGCACAAAAAAGGAAGATGAGCAGGTATACATGCGGTATGAGGCGGATCGAAGTTGGAACTACGAGGACTATCTCGAAAGATAGGTAACCTTTGTTTTGAGCCGATGAATGCTCCTTCTTCTACTTTCGCAGTCTAATATTTTCCTTTTTCAGCGGTAGAGAAAAAAGAATGACCCGGAACGACTTTGGGGCAAATTTGGCCAGGTTAAGTGTAAGCGTAATGAGCTAGAAGCCAAGATTGAGGCCTAGAAGGATGCCTTGGCCAAGGCCTCCACCCTTGAAGTGCGATTCCGAAACATTCGTGTGAACAGCCCGATTCGAACGAGCATGATTATGAGGCTTGAATCTGAAATTTTACATATGAAGGCAGAGGTTGTAGATGCTCAAAATGAAGTCGAGGTGGTCCGAGCCAAGGCCGATAAGAAAGTGGTCATCTTTTTGCAAGACGTCATTCATGCCCGAGCTAAGCTGAGAAGAGCTCTCATTCGGGAAAGTAGGAGCAAAGAGTATGTCAGATGTAAATCTCAGAGGGAAGCTCTCAAGGACATACACGCCAAGGGCTTTGATCTCTTGGAACAGATAGAGCAGGCAAAGGCAGATGAGTATGATGCTAAGTTCATTTCGTCTGATGCCGAAGATAGCGAGGAAAAGGCTGATGTGCCATAGTCCCCGAGGGAGATGTAGATTGGACTTTTCTTTTCTGATTTTCTACATAGTTCCAACATTGTAAATGGAGCTTTGTATTTTTTCATACATGTCTATAAAAGGAAGCCTTGTGGTTTCATTTTCATACACCTCCCTTTGTTTTGATGTTTGTCAGTTATTAGCAAGGTGAACTGGTTTTCTGATTAAAAGAACTATTAGGTTTATAGTACGGCCCTGGGGCTCGTTAGGCTGGCTTGTAGGCTCTTACGCGTATGGTTGGTACAACCTTTTAGTGTAAGCCAATGTATAAGCTCTTATGCTTTTTCTTTTAGGAATATTCAGTTAACTATTTCGGGTTTAGTCTCTGAGTCGGGTTTCGACTCGAGCTTATTGACCCTTAAGTTTTGAATTAAAAAGCTGGCCCTTAGGCTCTTATGTGATTGATCGGTATGACCTTTTACATGGGCTGGAAGCAATGGCTCTTACGCTTTATGTTTGTACGACCTTTTACATGGGCTGGTGATAGTGGATCTTACGCATTGGGTCGGTATGACCTTTTATATGGGCTAGCAATAGTGGCTCTTACGCATTGGGTCGGTATGCCCTTTTATATGGGTTGGCGACAATGGATCTTATGCTTTGGGGTTGGTGCGACCTCGGTGTTTATTTTTCCCTCGTTAAGGACTTTTTGAAGTTGTGTTTTGCCTGACTCTTCCACGGTTCGGTAGAACCTCGATTGTGATTCATTATGTGGCGATGATCGAGCACCTTGGGAGGTTTTGCTCAGTAGCTGAATGCTTCGAAGCCTATAGTTTTGGAGCTTACATGGTCGAAGCCATTTTGCCTATGTCGAGGGTAGCCTGTTCTAACCGGTTCTTTTCGAAGTTCTTTCGAAGTAATGCAAGGCCTGTGAATTTGTGGCGATGGTCGGGCGTCCTCGAGTCACGTTAGTTTGGCTAGTACAGCCTTCTGACCATAGTCATTGTGTTTGGCTGGAGCCTTTCAGTCCCCGAGTGAAGTAGTTTCGGCGTCTATATCGAGGTTATGCCTTTTTATGGGTCTTATAAGTTCGATATATAGCCTTAACTTTAAGATCAAAATTATGCCTTTTGTAAGGTCTTATAAATTTTTACATGTCTTTGAGTTCTTATAGTTTTAGTTACTTGGTATAAGTATGGTTCATACCATGCTTGAGGTCTTATAGATTTATATTGCATTATGAAGGTCTTATAGATTTGATATTACCTTATGAAGTTCTTACGCGCTCGAGGTTGCCCGCATGAGGCCTTATAGCCTCGAGTTTTTGACAGATCGATGGGGGTGGTAGTTGGCGACAGTCCCCGAGCCATCGAAATTTTGGTGGCTCGAGACCATTGCTTGTAAACTTGGTATTGCCTCATTGAGGGCTTACAAGTATGGAATTTTCGACCCGGAGGTCATGTGGCCTTGAGTTTACGATGCTAGTCCTTGAGCGTTCGGGACATTTTTTGGCTTATGGAGACATTTTTGCGATCTTAATGTTGCCTCATTGAGGGCTTAGCTTCGAGTTTTTGACGCCAGTCCCCGAGTGTTCGACATGTTTTTTGTCTCTAGAGCCGTTTTTGTAAAAAATACCGAGCTTCTTTGAATGCGAAATACTTTGATGGAGGGAAAAGTATTCTTTGATTACTTGGTACAAGTATATACTTTTTTCCGATCAAAGGCTCGGTTTCTATACTAAGGTTCGTTCAATCATTTGGTCCGGTACATCATTTTCCTATCGAGACCCCGTTCAACACATCTTGGCTTATTTGAGGAGGTGACCCTCGGGGAGGATGCTCCTCAGTATTTGAGGTTGATTGAAGAGAAGCCTTGAATACTTGCTAAGACTTCCTTAGGTAGCATATAGATGTTGTCTCATTAAAAACCTTGTTGGTAAAACCCTTATTGGGATAAAACCCGATCAAAGAGAAAAAGTGCAACATATGCATAAGGCCTTCAGGTTAGAAAGCGCTTCGGCAGCATGGATCGAGTGCATGCATACACGGTTAGAGCAAAATCTAAACAAAAAAGGGAGATTATCTTACCTTAGTGCTGGTGATGCCTCGCGTCTTAATATGCCTCGGTCATTTATTTTGAGGATGCGGTACGGTCTATTTCTTGTTTTAGTTGACTGTAACCAAAAGTATAGCTTGGTATTTCTATTTTACCATTTGCTTATCCTTTAGCTCCTTTAGCGGTGGAGGTATTGGTTCCGGTGCCACATCGTGCACCGCAAACATCTCATTTGCTGATGTTCTCCGTAGATGGTTTTTATCCCGTCCTTTGTTGGAAACTTCATCATTTGATAGAAGGTTAATGATATTGCCCTCATGCAGTGTATCCATGGTATTTAGAGCAAGGCGTTATACCTCATGTCTCATTCGATGACATGCAATTTGGCATTTTGGGTTGTGCCAGCCACGTTGATCGGGAGGGTAACTTCTCCTTTGGTCGTTTCGCTTGCCATGTTGAATTCGTTGAGGACTTGAGAGGCGGGCACGATCTAGTCGAGCAGTCTAAGTTGCTTCACCACCCTTGACCTGATGATGTTGGCCGAGCTACCTAGATCCACAAGCACACTCTTAATTTGAAATGTATTTACAAGAAAAGAAATTACCAATGCATCGTTATGGGGCTTAGATAAAGCCTCGATGTCTTCTTCGTTGAGCATGAGGGTTCCCTCGGGTATGTAACCTCGAGTTTGCTTTTCCCTGGTGATGGAAGTCTTTGTTCTCTTGACCATGGGTTCTTGTGGAGCATCGATACCTCTGAAGATCATGTGGATGACATGTTGTGGCTCGCATGTTTCACTCTGCTTGGTCGCCCCTCTTCCCATAACTAATTTTTGGCTCGATCGTGAGGAATTCTTGGAGGTGACCTTTGTTGAGTAGTCGGGCTACTTCTTCCTGGAGTTATCCTCAATCCTCGGTCTTGTGACAATGTATGTTGTGAAATTCACACACTAAGTTCTGATTCATTTGCAAAGGATCTGATTGTAAAGGCCTTGGCTACTTGGTGTCTCTGATTTTACTGATGGCGAATACGATGTCTGAAATGTCGATGTTGAAGTTGTATTTCAATATGCGGGGTGCCTCCGTCGGCCCTGTGTGACTATCGGATCCAGCTCTTCTAACAAGTCTCCCAAGGTTCTGACTTCGATCCAACCTTCAATCGTTGCGAGTTATGTTGTGCCTCGAAGCGCTTCTTCTATCTTTAGTGTACGGTTAGTACCTTTCTTTGTTTGGCTTTGGATCCTTTTGTCGGAATCTTGTTAGGATATACCGAGCCGAGGGGGCTCCTAGTTGGTCGTCTTCAACCTTGATCTTTGATTAGCACCGGTTGTGGACATACGACTAGGTCACGGCAGGATATTCGACTAAGTTCGGCTTTAGCTGTTCCGAAGCTACTGAGCTCTGCTCATTCAAACCATGAGTGAAGGCCTATACTGCCCAGTCGTCGGAGGTCGGTGGTAGTTCCATTCTTTCCATTTGGAAGCGAGGTACAAATTCTTGTAGCATCTCCTTATCTCTTTGGGTGATTTTGAAAATGTTGGATTTTGTTGTAGCTACCTTGATGGCACCAGAATGTGCCTTTATGAAGGAATCTACTAGCAGGGCAAACACATCTATCGAGTATGGGGCCAAGTTGTGGTACCACATCATCGCCTATTTTGAGAGCATCTTTCTAAATTTCTTTAGTAGGACAGATTCAATCTCGTCGTCTCATACGTAATTGCCTTTCACCGCACATGTGTAAATAGTGACGTGCTCGTTGGGGTCTGAGGTTACGTTGTACTTCAGAAGGTCAGGCATTCTAAACTTCTTTGGGATAGGTTTTTGAGCCTCTTCTTGTAGGAACAATTTTTGCACGAACTTCTTCGAATCGACACTCTTAGGATTGGGGGTGTACCCGGAATTTGATCGACCCTTGAGTTGTAGGTCTCTACCTTCTTGTTGTTGGCTTCTATCTTCTTTTCTCCTGACTCGATCCTCTTTGTGAGGTCCTCAAACAAATTTATGATGGCGGGGTCGACTGCCGACCCGTTGTCGCTTGACATTTCCGGTGCCTGCTCGACTTGGGGAGCCGTTTATGGTGTTATTGTTCTTGGAGTTTTCTAGTGGCTTTGCAGCTAAGCAATTGCCAGCTGTTGTGCCCCTTAACATCTTAAAAATGACACGAAGGCTAACTCCTTGTTCCTCCTGAGCCAGGATTTTTATAGCCTCATATTGGTTTCCTTGGTGTATACTCCTGTTGGTATATGGGAGCTTGTCTCGACATGATGAGCGTCGTGTGATACTGCATCCTCGGGAATTGGTTTGTGTGCTTCCTCAAGGTTTCGTGGTGGGACACCAACACCTGGAGCAGCTACACCATTTTCTCCATGGTCCTCAAGATCGTTGTTTCTGTGTGCGTTTACTGAGTTAGACATTTTGACCTAAAATCAAAGATCTTGGACAAGAAAGTGTAAAAGATAACTTGCGTTATGTAGTGAACAGGAAAGAAAATAATCACTATTATTTTTACCCCCACGGTGGGCGCCAAACTGTTTACCTTGAAAATGGTAATAATAATTAGATTTGATTTTGTGGTTCAAAAAATATGTGATCTATTTTTATGCTAGTTGTTAAGCAGTAGATGCTAATTGACGAGGTTAGAAAATGAGATAAAAATTTGAAAATAGCTTTAAAAACCAAACCAAACGGTTGAGAATTCGAGCCTCGAGCTAGCGCGTGCGGGGCCTCGATGCCAGGTCAAACGCTCGTAAAGGGTTAGTCAGTGAAGGATTAACAGCTATTAGGGTTGCGATTGCGGCTCTTTATGTCCAATAACAAGAATACATGAAGAAATTAATGAGATATAATAAATGTGAATAAAGCAATAAATGTAAGAATAGAGCCAAATAGAAAATATGTTTGAGTTAGAGAGCAGAAAGAATGTTCTTGTATTGAATGAAGTATCTTGTCCCTTTCACAAAATGATAAGGAATCCCTTTTTAGATCAGGGAATCCTAGCATGGTACAAGTGCATTTATTGCAAAGATATGATATTGATATAACTATTTAATGCCTTATTACTGGCGCATATCAGCATGTCAACTTCCATCAAGTGCCTAGGGAATTCCCCATTTTTCTATGGCAGCCGTCGATCCATATTGTCTCTAAGCCAAGCATTTTGGAAACTCTATGAGATTGCACCCCGAGCCCTGCCTCGGGCTTGAGGAGGCGCACCTTTGGAGCCCCGAAATGACCATAAAATCGGTCCCTCGCATTTTACCGTATACATCATGGAAGGGATCTCGGCATATATCGACAAGAAATCGGCTATCGGTTAATCAGAAGATTATTTCCATTTATAGAGTGTACTTAAAGTAGCCCCTACTATATAAAAGAGTCTGATATTTCATAACACACGTTGTATCATGTATTTCAAAGTAATATATTATTATTTTCCTCTGTTATATAGCTATTTCATGTTGTTCATCGGAGTTGGCTATAGCGAGCTCGGATTGAGGGTTGAGATTTTCACTGAGGCTGAACTATCCTACGTGTGTGGTTTAAATTTATTTATATCTCTATTTGTCCAATCTAATCCAATTTACTGCTTTGTACCAAATTAATTTGTGTATCCTTAAAATCACTTATAAATTTAATTATTATCCAATTTTGAAGGTAAATACCGTGCATACCACCTTTCCCAGACTATGCTTATGAGAATACATTGAGTATATTGTTGTTGTTGTATCAGGTTATTAAATCTAAAGACCAAACCAAACCAATAAAGGCTGGGTTTTTCAATCTCGATTTTTCTCGAATTTTTCGGGTTTTCGGGCTTTTCGGTTTTCTTGATTTGTTTCATAAAGTCTTCATAGCACAAAATATAGAATTTGTGCTCCAAATATTTCGTTAATCCTAGTAAGCTAGAACTATATAAGGTTTTTTCAATAAAATAACATAAATGTGGGATGAATGGAATTGTAGTAAAATATTCAACAATAAAGATAATAAAATCGCATAAAATAAGTATTATTAATAAGCCATAATGAAAACAAACATAATTTAAAATTACTAATAAGTTGCTAAAATAAGTACGACTAATAAGTATTGTTATTTACATGACTAACACTAAAAGAAAAATAAGTTATACATTTTATCCAAACCATGAAAAAATTAAAAATAAATATCCAATACTATTTTTATTCATAGTACAATTGCATCCAATACCTTTTATAACATAAGTATTGATTTAGAATTTATTTGAGTTACTAACATTTATGGACTATAAAACTTATTCGAGCATCCAAAAATTATAAGTCCAAGCTTGAAATAACACGTGAAAAAATAAAACTACGAAAAAACTTAGGCAATATTTATAAACTACACTACAATAATATTTAAATATATTAAATATATTTAGAACTTCTTTACATATAATATCAGGTTGATTTGGTTTCGGTTTGACTTCTTTTAGTTAAAACTAAACCAAATAAAATATGGTCGGGGTTTTTTTCTAACACCAAATCATAATCGAATTTTTTTTTTTTTTGGTTTGACTCGAATTATCGGATTGGTACAGTTTGTTGGTTCCATTTGTACACTCAAACTGCGTGCATGCATGGAGAAGTATTTGCTTTTCTCAAGTTATTTCAAATCATTTTTGTTAGAAAACAAATATTTGGTTTAATTTAAAGTTTGAATGAAATTTCATTCCAAAACTAGGATGACACTAAATTATTACTTAAAATTTATAGTTCCAAAATTAGAAAAGATTATTGCTATTTTGAGATTCCTTCACGTGCAGCTGATGCTGTTGAGTTGAGGAGTACGTAATTTGGAGAAAAAAGAAATACTACTATAATGTTAGGACTTCGAGTTCTCTTTTTATATTTTTTGTCATGGGATAACTGCTTCGTGGTAAAGAAAGGTCTTTTTTATTATCATAATCCAAATCAGGAGTATTAAATTTACCGACTGAGAATCCAATTTTTATAATGATTTGAAATCTAACATCTCAGAGAGTCAGAGTTCTTACCAGTTTTTGCTTTTGACTGGTAAAGATTCCGTGCACCATGGAATTGTCGTAGATGCCCTTCATCCCAGTTTTAGTATTCTATTCCAAATTTATACAATATCCTTTCCTTTTTCGTTATCCCAAAAAAATTATATATAGTTTATTAATATTTAGTAGCAATTTAATTTTAAAATGCCTTTTTAACCTTATATGAGATGATTTTTAGTCACATAAATTTTTATAATTTGTTTAGATAAGAAATTTTATAAGTTTTCTTTAATACGTCGTGTCCACTCAAACACCCCCACGTAAATTGAGACGGAGGGATTGTTCTTTTATCCTTTTTCTTTGTATTGACTTTATGAAACTGAACATTAAAGGAAAGGATTCTCAACAATTTCTTTCTGAAAGTAATACAGATCACTCTACTGTAATGAAGGGCAATGGGCTTCTGTGTGCTTTTCAGATGCTTTGTCATTGCTTTATCATTTTTACAAATTTTGTATTCATAAATTTGTATACATGTATTAATTATTTTTAAAAATCATGAGAATTACGTGAATTCTTTTATAAAGGGATGAGAATAGTGTGTAATTCCTATCCATATAATACAGACAAGATATACATCCATAAATGCATGTGTCCTGATGTCAATCCACACTGTGATAAACTATGTGATACTAATGAAGCCTATATGTGATAAACAAGAAGTCAAAGTTCTATTTCACCAGAAAACTATCATTTACTATGCTTTCTAATTTATGAGGAACGTGTTCAATAGCTTTAGTAGGTTAACTGATTACCCTTATTATTATTTCAATCAACATCTCAGAATAGTTTTCTTTCTTTTTTTATTTCTTCATTATTTAGTAAAAAATAATTCATTTAAAAAAGAAAAAAATGACATTATATAGTCATTCTCAAAATAATAGTCGAAAAAAATTATATATATACGCACACATTCTATATGTTATATACAAAATTATACAAATTTTATAAATATTTTATCGACTTTCTAATATAAATAATTTATAGGGTAGGCTGAAAGTGATAATACTCGTTTCTTTTGCGGTTACACAAATCATCGGAGTTGTTCAAAGGAAAAATGAATTTCTATTTCATTCATTTGGGTGCACTGAGTATATGTTTTGGAAAAACAATTCATGAATAACAGTATACGTAATGACATTCGACTCCATGAGACATAGTCATGTGCTTACCCCTCCAAGGGTTGCATCTTAATTTGAACTTCTGATTCTTGTTTGACTGGTGTATTGACCTTTAAGCTTGAAGAGTATATAAATAATGGGTTGGTAGTAAGATCCATTAATTAGATAAACAAGATGGAAACCAAACATAGAGTTTAATTTGTACCCGTTTGGCAGCTCGATATAAAGTATTTATACCCGTTAGCCAATATACGTAAATTATACATATTTCAGTTTTTTTTTTTTTTTTGGAGTGAATGGCTTACTTCTTGGGAAATAGTCTTTTGCAGCTGATAACCAGGTATAATTCAGAAGCCCATTTACAAAATAACAAAGATACATATGACGAGGAGTGTCAATAAATCTTCAAAAATCAACTAGTGACCAAACTGTACCTTACCGTACCATATCATACCAATTATTAGGTTTCTTTTTGTAGAATGTTTGCTTTTTTTTATATATAAATTTATAATCATATCGAATAAATAAATAAATTTTTCAATTTATAAAAATAAATCAAAAATTGCTGATACTTACAATTTATATACAAAAATATATTTGGATTAAAACAACGATCACAAACCGACAAGTAATTAACATCCAAAGTTCAACTGCTGAATTTATTCTACTACACCATTTGAAACTAAATTAGTTCCAATATGTCGAGAAGTAAACCACAATATATTCTACTGATCTTATGTAGCAAATCATGAAGTATAAGATATCTTTTTTCTCAAATAATCTAGATTTCTCCTTTTAGATACTTAATCTTCTAATAGATTTTATTCTTGAGTCCCAACTTAATTAAAGTCTTTTCACTCATGTAATTTATATCGCTATTATCTTTGCTTTATTGTTTTATGCTGCTGCAAAATAGTGGGATGGATCTAGATCTATTCGGCCATCTTTTGTGTTTTATTGATTCATGATCATCTTTTAAAGAGTTAAAATTTCTAGTTTTGCCAAGGCCTATGTATGTGTTCGCCTTATCGCGTTTTAACTTCTATCAGTGACTTTTAAATGATGTTGTTAAGAAAAATTATCGAACACTAACTGATCGTCATATTGATATCGAAAAGAAACCAAGATAATTAGGACAATTTTAAAAAGCCTACTTTTACTTTGAAATTTATAAAATAATCAGCCAAACTTATTCGTTGACATATATATGACCAAATGCATATGCAATTATTACATGTAATGATTTTCTTAACAATCTAGTATGCGTGTATATTCAAATTTCATCTTTCACGTTAAGAAATTAATTGAATTGAAAAAGCTACTTAAAATATATTAAGGAGGATATCTTCTAGTTTAGAGCATCTTATTGCTCCAAATTCTCCTTATTGCTCTTATATATTAAGGAGAATGCATCTTATTGCTCCAAATTTCATCTTTCACTATCTGTATTATTGTTTTATTATTACTAGTAGTCGTACTCGTACGATCAATATTAAAAAAAAAATTATAATCATTCTTGTTTGATATTATTAGACTGTATGCTTTAATAAAATTATCATTTTATTTGTCAGTACGATATACTCAACCCTCACCGATATTTTAATTAATTTCTTTGTTAATTTTTAATAATAATTTTCTGTTATTAACTAATTATGTCATGTGACTTTTATCTAGGCTACCACTTGTATTAATGCGGTACCTTTTTATTTGGCTTTTAATAATATATTGATAGATTATTAGCATATTACTTGTTTAATATTTTTGTCTGCCATTTTTTTGTATATAATAGAAGATATTACTCTTGAAAATATTTTTTTTATTTAAATTTTATTATATTTTTTTAATAACATTGTTTGAATTTTAATGAATAAATATACTTTTTATTTCAAAAAATAAAAAGGAAAATGATTTTAGAAAATGAAATAAAGAAATTAACTAACCTAAACCAACTCTCCCCCATCTTTTAGTAGTTAATTTAGGTAGTTAATGTCTTTGTTAATTTTCAATAGATAATTTCTTTGTTATTAACTAATTATTCCATAAGGTATTTTTTAGACTACCACTTCGCATAAAGAGAGAACTTTATTCTCTCATTTTAATAATATATAGAAGATATATAAAAAATAGAATATTAAAAAGAAACTACTCCACAATTTGAATCAAAAGGTTTTTATTGCTTTATTTTTATTTTTTATTTTAAAATAATTATAAACTCCAACTTGAAACTACTCCCCAATTTGAAATAATTTTTATTTTTTTAATTTTATTTTATTATTTTAAAACTACTCATCGATTTGAATGGGTAGTTTTTCCTCTTTTGTTTTCATTTTTTTATTATAGTTAATTTTATTATTTTTTTAAAAAAATAATTTTAACACTCGAACTTGAAACTACTCCCACCCAATTTGAATGTGTAGTTATTTTTCTGTATATTTATATTTTTGATATTTTTATTATAACTAATTATGAGATATCTATATTTATTAACTAAAATAAAGTAACCAATATATATATATATATATATATATATATATATATATATATATATATATATGGTATTTTTTTATTTTTTTATTATTTTCGTTTTTATAGATATTTAAATTCAAATATAATAACTATTTAACTAATTAGTAACTAAGAAACTAATTAGTAACTAATTATGTCAAGTGGTTTTTTTTATGCTGCCACTTGGCTTAAGGAGAATGATTTATCCTCTCCTTTTAATAATATATAGATTTGAAATAATTTTTATTTTTTTAATTTAATTTTATTATTTTAAAACTACTCATCGATTTGAATGGGTAGTTTTTCCTCTTTTGTTTTCAGTTTTTTTATAGTTTATTTTTTTTTATTTTTTTGTGTTAAAATAATTTTAACACTCCAACTTGAAACTACTCCCACACAATTTGAATGTGTAGTTATTTTTTATATATTTATATTTTGATTTTTTTATTATAACTAATTATGAGATATCTATATTTATTAACTAAAATAAAGTTAACTAATATATATATATATATATATATATATATATATATATATATATATATATATATATATGGTAGTTTTTTATTTTTTTTTTATTTTCATTTTTATAGATATTTAAATTCAAATATAATAACTATTTAACTAATTATTAACTAAGAAACTAATTAGTAACTAATTATGTCAGGTGGTTTTTATTATGCTGCCACTTGGCTTAAGGAGAATGATTTATCCTCTCCTTTTAATAATATATAGATTTTATTCTTCATTGTATCACTAATGGTGTTCTTTTACTTTGGGTACCTTTACTATTTTTGCTATCAATACTTCTTTTTTCTTTAATATTTTTGTAACGACCCGACCGGTCGTTTTAGAAAATTACGCCCCAATCCCTAATTTAACTGTTCCCCTAAGTTCATTTCTGCCTATTGTGGGTTGCCGGGAGAGTCGGTTTCGAAAATTTGAGCATTTTGGGACACTTAGTCCCTAAATAAGAGCTTTGAAACTAGAAAACGGTCCGTAGCCGGAACAGTGTTAAGACGATCTCGGAACGGAAATCCGATGGTTCCATTAGCTCCGTTAGGTGATTTCGGGGTTAGGAGCACGTTCGGAATGTATTTTGGAGGTCCGTAGCTCAATTAGGCTTGAAATGCCGAAGGTTGAAATTTTGGCGAATCCGATCGATAGGTGAGATTTTGATCCGGGGGTCGGAATGGAATTCCGACAATTTCTGTAGCTTCGTTATGTGATTTTGGATATGTCCGCAAATTTTCAGGTCATTCGGACATCGTTTGGACGGGTTTTTGATCGAATGTGCAATTCGGAAAGTTTTAAGAAATTTAGGCTTGAATTCGATGTGAATTATGGGATTTGATGTTGTTAGACGTGTTTTGAGGATTTGAGCAAGTTCGAATAAGGTATTAAGATGTGTTGGTATGTTTGGATGAGGTCCCGGGGGCCTCGGGGTGATTTCGGATGGTTAAACGGGAGAAATTGTGGAAGAATTGCGGGTTGGGATCCTCGCTTCGTTGTTTCCGCTCTCGCGGAATTTCGGGCGCGAGGAGCGTGTCCGCGAGCCGGACGAGATGCGCGAGGAGCGGCTATTTCCGCGAGCGCGAATCCAATCCGCCGAAGCGGGGTCGCCGGTGCGATGCCGGTGATCGCGAAGCGGACGGGGAGAAATGGACATGGTCCGCGGAGCGGACATCTTACCGTCTGGGCGAGACCGCGAGGCGGTCAATTATGCGCGAGAGGCGGACGTGTCCGCGAGTCGGACGCTGCTTCGCGAGCGGATCCGCTTAGCGGCCCTCTTGTTCGCGAGGCGGAAATGGCCGGCCGAGGCACGGAACCGCCGAAGCGACCCTTTGGTCGCGGATACGGACGCGTAGAAGCGGAAAATGTTCCGCAGAAGCGAAAATCGCCGTAAGTAAGTGTATCAGAAGTTAGAAAAATTTCAGAACATTTCACACATTTTGGGTCTCGGCTTAAGGGGCGATTTGGGCGATTTTGAAGGGAGATTCAAGGGGTTTCTTCGGGTAATCAATTATGGACTCCAATTATGATTGTTGTTGATAATATTATGCAAGTTTTTCATGAAAATGGAGGAATTTGGGTAATTAATGGGGGTTTTCACCCTAGACCAAAACCTTTAGAAAATCAAGGTTTTGAGTGGGCAAACGTAGTCCGAATTTGGTAAACTTTATATGCATAGACTCGTATTGAAACAAGGGTTCCAAATATATAACTTTCGTGAATTTTCGTTAAGCGTACCGAAAGTCGGGTTTTGGCAACTTGTGGGTTTTGGTGAATTTTGAGTTAATTTGATTGGGTAATGCCCAATTGGCCTATTTTGATGTGATTCTATTGATTTTTATCAGATTCTACTCTTGTGGAGGCCGACATTCGTGGCAAGAGGGTTATTACTTAGCGGTTTTGTACCGGAATTGAGGTAAGTGGCTTGTCTAACCTCGTGTGGGGGAACTTTCACCCCTAGGATATTATGTGATAGTTTAAATGCCTTGTACGCGAGGTGACGGGCGTGTACATGCGCTGGTTGTTGTAACACACACTTTACTTGAATTGTCCGATTAGTGATATTCCTCCTCTTAGGTGATAAAAGCGTTACTTTTACCCGGTATTTGTTAGAAGAGCATGATTAGATAGGATTCAACATGTTTAATTGCCTAGTTGATTTACTTGAACTTCTTGATAAATTGTGGGCACTAGTTTCGGTGAAGTTGTAATTTAACATATTATATTCTCTCTGTGTGTTTTCTTTATTTGATGTGTTGGTGGACTGCAGGTTCAATTCCCGGAGATCCCAGGGCTGTGGGTTCGATTCCCAGAGACCCGGAGTGATATTGTTTGTGGACTGCGGGTTCGATTCCCGGAGATCCTGAGCTATTGATATATTATTGAGATGTGGACTGCGGGTTCGATTCCCGGAGATCCCAGGGCTGTGGGTTCGATTCCCAGAGACCCGGAGAGTTATTGGTAGGGACTACGGGTTCGATTCCCGAGATCCTGAGTTATTGATTATTTATTGAGATATGGGCTGCGGGTTCGATTCCCGGAGACCCAGAGGTACTGAGAATGGGACTGTGGGTTCAATTCCCACAGATCCTGGATTTGTTTATTCGAGTTGGTTATTTGTTGTTAGCTTAATCGTAGACAGCTGCAGTAATTATCATAATGTTGTTATTTCGGAAATTATTATCATATAAACTGTTTATTTTGTTTTCATCATTATATTATTGTTTCTCAGTAGGGCCCTGACCTACCTCGTCACTACTCCATCGAGGTTAGGCTTGGCACTTACCGAGTACCGCCGTGGTGTACTCATGCTACTCTTCTGCACACTTTTGTTGTGCAGATCCAGGTACATCAGAGCAGGCTCGTACTAGGTGATTTTGCAGCTTTCTGGGAGACTTCGAGGTATGATCTGCTACGTCCGCGGATCCGGAGGCTTCCCTTCTATTCTAGTATTTCTAGTTGACATTTTTCTTCATTTCGTTGTTAGATACTCTTTACACATAGAGCCCCAGTTGTATTTCTCTTTTAGTCTGTGTTACCGTGGGGTTCCGGATCTTGGTAGTGTTTTATTTATTGTGTGACGGATGTATGTGCCAAGCGGCACGGATTACATATCTTTTATGTTATTTTCCGCTGTTTCTTATTTAAGTATTTATAACTTATAGATTCCGCAACGTGTTAGGCTTACCTAGTCGTGGGGATTGGGTGCCATCACGACATGTTCACAATTGGTGAACTAGGGTCGTGACAAGTTGGAAACCTGTTCTGAAAATACTTTCCATGAGTCAATGATCTATCGAAAATAATCTATTTACTTTGCACAAGACAAGAGTACGATTTGCTGTATATTCTAATGACCTGGCCGATCGTTTTTGAACTTTACGCCCCGATCCCTTATTAACTGCTTCCCCCAAGTTTATCTATGCTATTTTGATTTGTCGAGATGTTCGGTTTTGAGTTTAGGAGAGTTTTGGGACACTTAGTCCCTAAATGAGAGCTCAAGTATTGGAAAGTTGACCATAGTCGGAATAATGTCAAGACAGCCTTAGAATAGAAATCTAATGGTTCTGTTAGCTCCTTTGGGTAATATCGGGTTTAGGGGCACGGTCGGATTGTGTTTTGGAGTCTGTGGCTGTAATGACCCGGCCCGACGTTACGGGAATTACCACCCCGCTACCTTGCATTTACATATTTTATGCTTTTATACCAGTATTAGAGTATATCGGGTGAGTCAGGAGTGATTTGGGTTGAAAATGAAGCAAATAGCATTTTTTAAGGAAACTTGAATAAGGAAAGTCAACCCGGAGTTGACTATTTAGTTAGAGGGCTCAGAATCAGATTCTGATGATTCGGTTAGTTCCGGGAGGTTATTTGTGACTTAGGGGAACAATCGGAATTGAATTCGGAGGTCCGGTGTAGTTTTAGGCTTGAATTGGCGAAGGTTGAATTTTGGCGAAATCCGGATGGTAGGTGATATTTTGATCCGGGGGTCGGAATGGAATTCCGACAATTTCTGTAGCTTCGTCATGTGATTTTGGATGTGTCTACAAATTTTCAGGTCATTCGGACAACGTTTGATCGGGTTTTGGATTGAATGTTAGTTTTGAAAGTTTTGAAGAAACTTAGGCTTGAATTCGTGTAGAAATGGTGATTTTGATGTTTAGTATGGTGTTTTTATGATTGGAACAAGTTCGTATCATGTTTTGGAGTATGTTGGTGGTTTTCGTTGGGGTCCCGGGGGTCTCGGGATGAATCCGGGGTCCAAACGGACCATTCTTGGCCAAAGAAGAGAGCTGGTTTGCTGTCATAAGTGCAACAGAAATTTACTCTCGCGATCGCACTAGTGAGCATGCGATCGCGTAGAGTAATGGTGAAGGGGGAGAATTTTACCCTTCGCGATCGCAGAGATAGGGACGCGATCGCATAAGGTCGAGAGCAGAAGCAACGCGATCGCAGGGGCACGGACGCGATCGCGCAGAGTTAACCGGGTGGCCATCACGATCGCATGAGCATCTACGCGATCGCGTAGAAGAGAAATGGGGTCCAGGGAAAAATGTGTTACGCGATCGCAGGAAGAGGGACGCGATCGCGTGAAGCCGGATGTTTGTACATCGCGATCGCGTGAGGGCGAAATGTTTTGAACATCGCGATCACGTGAGTAGAGTCGCGATCACGTAGAGCAAATGGGTCTGGTAGAGAATTTAATCACAGAACAGAGGGGTTACGGGTTCATTAACCCAAAACGCCATTTTTGAGTTCTAGAGAGAGAAACTCACGGGAATTGCTGGGAATTCATCGGAGATTCGTCGGAGGTAAGTTTTGTGGCTTAATTGCATCATTTTAGCATGAAATCCTTGGTTAAATTTCTGTAAATGGAAGATTAAAGGTGGGTTTGAGCCCTAGGCCTAAATTGAAGAAAAACACTGATTTGAGTGGGCAAATAGAGTCCGATTTTGGTAAATTTGATATGCCTAGACTCGTATTGAGACGAGGGTTCCGAATATGTAACTTTTATAATTTTTCGAGAAACGCACCAAAAGTCGGGTTTTGACAACTTGTGGGTTTTGATATAATTTGGGTTATTTCGAATGAATTTCGTGAAATTAGCATATATTGATGCATTCTCTATGATTTTGAGCAGATTTGGCACCCGAGGAGATTGATTTGCGAGGCAAGCGCAAGGCGGATTGAAGCTTCTACCGGTTCGAGGTGAGTGGTAGTAGTAAATAATGTACTGAGGGTTTGAAACCCCGTACTAGCACTTCACAGTGCTATATTGAGTTGAGACACGCGTCTTGTGACGGGAATGGAGACATCGTGATTAGGGACTTGGACTTGGTCCCTCCCGGCTAATAGAATACTGTATTTTATGACTGTTAATGAGATTATAACTGTACAATTGGGGCTAATAGCCATGTTTGGGGCCTTGTGCCGATCTGTAGAGCATTAGGGAACCTATAGAGCTAGGTGACCCTTATATCATGTTGGAAACATACACTCAGCCGTAGCTCTAGCTGTATAGCATAATATGAGCCCGTACTAGATGTGTACATTGAGAGAGATTATCTAAGGTGGAATTCCCTATTCTAGCTGAGTGGGCCTGAAAGGCCAAGTCTATACCGATTGAGATGAGACAGGGTCAAGGACCCACTATGAGATATTATATTGGGCCTGAGAGGCCAAGTACATACTGACTGGGATAGGGTCGAGGACCCATTATGAGGTATTATGTATATAGATACCTGTATTGGATCGGACTGCACGCCGCAGTAATGTACAGGTAATATACATGTAATATACATATGGGACGGACTGCACGCCGCAGTATTATTGCGCTTGGGCTGTAGGAGCCCCTTCGGAGTCTGAGTCTGCACACATTCTCAGTGAGCACTGGTGTATATTATGGGATCGGGCTGCGCGCCGCAGAAGTATAAATATATATACATATAAATATTGGATCGGACTGCACGCCGCAGTAATACATGTGTGGATCGGGCTGCACGCCGCAGTATGATAGTGCTTGGGCCTAGGGAGCCCCTCCGAAGTCCGTATACACCCCCAGTGAGCGCCGTCGACGTTAAATGGAGCGGGCTGCGCGCCGCAGCATCGGTATATGTATTGAAGCGGGCTGCACACCACAGCATTATACTTAATCATATCCTACTATCTACTTAATTACATATACATTATAGACATAGGTATGTGTCTTTATATGTTGAGATGGACTTACACCGTAGGGGTACGAGTGAGGGTTGGATCAGTGTAGAATCTTGTAGAGATAAACGTGGATTGGAGATTAGAGTACTACTATAGTGATGACGTACCTGTGAGGGTTGTCTTAGAACTGCTAAGTGATAGCACAGGAGTTCTTACCTTCAGTTATTATTTATTATTGTTACTCACTGAGTTGCAATATACTCACCCCACTCCCCTGCACTTTCTGTGCAGATCCACAGGTGCCCGAGAGCAGTTGAGACATTGTAGCTGCTGATCCTTGTCTACTTTTGCGGAGATTACGAGGTAGCTGCCAGCGTCCGCAGAGCTTGTTTTCTCCTTCTTTATCATCTTGTTGATTTCCTATTTGCCTAGACTTGATTGTATTAGGATGTTTATTCTGTAGAGGCTCAGACTCGTGACACCACGATTCGGTTGGGACCATATTTTGTATGTTGCTACTATTGCGTTTATCATAGTGACATGAACACTTGCTGTTCAAGTTTAACTGGATTAATTGGAATTAATAATTGGCTGGTTTAGGAGATAATATGGTCGGGCTTGCCTAGCATTGTGTTGGGCGCCATCACGACTGGGGTTTGGGTCGTGACAAGTTGGTATCAGAGCCTAGGTTAACAGGTCTCGCGAGTCATGAGCCGATTTAGTAGAGTCTCGTGGATCGGTACGGGGACGCCTGTACTTATCCTCGGGAGGCTGCAAACCTTTAGGAAAGTTTCAAATTCTTGGAATTCTCATCGTGCGTGTTTGATTCAGCTTGAAAGGTAGTTCTTGAAATTCCTCCTACACATTGATGCGTGCACTCGAGTGCTTAGTTATAAATTTGCCTTGATGGCTTGTGATTCCCCAATCGAGGGACGAGATATATCTATATGAGTTCATGTGGGCTTGTCTGGAGGACTTAAGGCTGGATCCTTGTCTATGGCTTGAGCACCGGGGTGCTAATTTCGTGAACCGGTATTATGAAATTCATGCGGTCAATATTGATCTTAATTGTGAAAATGGTAGTTGATAATGGGTGAGCTGCGAGGTATTCAATCCTTATTGTGATTTGTTACGTAGCCCTAGCTATGGGCATGGTGAGTATGTTCATGTTCCTTAGTGGAAAGGTAAAGTGCATTACGTGTGGTAGTATGAGTTCAAACGCAGGAAAACCAAATTGGTTGTACTAGGTGTATCATGGTGAAAGGTATATGTGTTATGATTTGAGCAGGTGCAGCGCATGTTCATGTACTAATGCTGATGATATAATTCGTGTAGTATTGAGATTTATGTTGTTGAAATACATTGTGATGTCTTGTCGAGTTGTGGGTGTATTGTTAGAATGGTTTGGTGATTCTCTGGCAGGTGGATAGGCCAATTTACAAAGGAAACTCTGCCGAAATTTTTGAAAAATTTGGGACTTAAAAAAAAAAAAAAAGATGTTGTCGCCTAAGGAATGGGCTTAGCTGTTGAGTGTGAATGAATACGCGAATTGCAAAAGAGTTAAGATTTCCGATGATTCGAGTCTCCGCCAAAGTTTGTAAATAGCTCGAGTTTAATCTCACTGTAACATTGGAGCATCAATTGAGTAAGAATGCTATGAGTGGCTAAAAGTGCTTTGATGTATGGCTCCGAGCCAAGTTGGGGAGGTTGTTATTGACTAACTGATTGCACTATTGTGTGCTATGATGGTTCTGTCCCCAAGCATGTCGGGAAAAATTCTGACGAAGGTTATGGTGCTTCGTAGATGTGAGAAAATACTAGGAGGTTTTGAGCGGCTATTGCTAAAGAATGTTTGATGTATAGAAAAGAAAGATAGTTAATTGTATCTGTATGTAATCATGTTCTGCAGTGTCAGAGTTCTATTAAGGCCCGAGTGGTTCTTTTTAATAAGGCAGTTGAATTATAACTGGTTAAGGGTGAATGACGCCCGAGAATAGCCTTGCGGTGTTCAAGATTTACGCTTGCAACAATCACGTGCCTTAAGACTGTGTACGTGGCTAAAGACCGTGGTTTCAGTAGAAGAAATCAAGATTTTTGTTATGTTATGGGGATGATGAGATTCTTAGTATCCGTATTGAAAGGTAATGATAATAAATTCAAATCGCAGGAAGTTCTTCAAAACAAAGTATTGTAGAATGTGGTATTTCTGGGAAACAATTGAGAGAGTATTCAGTGGCCTATGGGTCTTTAGACCGTATGGTCTTATGTACGAGTCTTGTGTGGTAACATGGGTTGAGGCATTGTGGTGCTACAGTAAAGACTAGTATTAAATTAAAGATGAATCAGAGAAAAGAAATTGGGTAAATGGATCAACTTGTTAATAAACCGAAACGGTATG
The DNA here is from genome assembly GCA_032618575.1 of Nicotiana noctiflora. Lineage (NCBI taxonomy): Eukaryota > Viridiplantae > Streptophyta > Magnoliopsida > Solanales > Solanaceae > Nicotiana > Nicotiana noctiflora. The sequence continues at coordinate 58,390 of JASVEL010004448.1, read as the reverse complement.
ATAAGGAATACGATTAATTCCTGGTATATATTTGAAGTAATGAGTCTCGCCGATATTGTGCAATAAAGCTTTTGAGTATTGGCGGTTGTGTAACTCGGTATGGGTATAAGGACTCGGTCCTGGCAATTTAACTTATGAAATGTAATTGGGAGAAAGGGTTTGTGATGTGTTTTACCGTGGTTTGAAAATGAGTGTATTTTCTGTTGGTATGTAAAGCTTGGAATGTGTAATGAGTTTTCTCTATATGGGATCATGAAAGTCCTTGACTAGTTGAGTGCGCCGATGTTTGCGGTGTAGGGAAAGGGATATGAATTTTCCCTGTTGTTTTAGTGTGGTATGGTATATGCGATGTGTTATGGAAAGTTGATAACGACATATTCAAGGTTTTGAGATCAATTCATTATATGGGAAGTCATTAAAACCCTCAAGCAGCGTGGCAGCTGCAGATAATCTTAGAATCAATCTTCCTGGTGATTTAGGAGAATGGTACTCCTATGCTAGTATTTTGGCAGGGTATATGGTGCAAATGGACAAGGTAATGTAAATTGATAATATCTAGTGGTATGGTGGTATTTTCTCGTTGGATCGACTGTAATAATTGAGTCGTTGATGACATAGTGAAATTTATGAATGGCTTTCATGGTATGAATGGACGCTTGAGGTGCGTTATGTAATCGTACGGTGAAGTACGGAATCAGGCATAGTGATTCCTGTGTTATGTATGTGTTGGAGACTAGAAGTTCTCGTAACCCGCCTACGCAGCGGTGGTATATCGTGTGTATTGGCACAGTGTATTGGTTATCGGAAATTGGAAGCCCTAGTGGCTATCTCGTCACTTGATATGATGAATTTGAATAATGATATATGATTGCAGGCTGGTTGTCATAAGTCAGGTTGTCTAGACTAATGTGATATGGACTATATTAGAGAAATGTCACAACTGCGTGGCAGAGCGCATCAGATCGTGCTCCAGGAGGGTAGATGTACCCTAGGGCCAGCGGACGGCTGGTAGGTATTGCTTTGTAAGTTGGGCCTTCGTGGCGGATGTCAATGTAGAGGTATCTACCATTGATTCAGTTCGGGTATTGAGGAACTTTGTCGGATGCGTTTCATATGGCCGAGCTTGAGGCTATATATATGTTGTTGCAATGAGCAACTTGACTCGATGTGCATTCTCATTGCTAGATGTATTCGTGGATCGGGTGGCACGCCGCCACATGTATAATATCAGGATCGGGTGGCACGCCGCCACATGTATGGTATCTGGATCGGGTGGCACGCCGCCACAGGTATGCTATTGGAATGGGTTGCGCGCCGCAACGGTGTGATGTGGGAAATATAGCTTCCTATATGTACCTTGTATACAATACTTCCTCTCTTCTGAGGAATAGTCCGTATTGGGTATCGCTCGGGGAATAGCACATCGGTTGTGTCTTTCAGGATTTGATAGCGTATATCATTGTATCACCGCATGTGTGAGTGATTGCTTGAGTTCAGACCTAGATATGTGTGTGGCTGACCGTTTTGAGCATTGCGACTTGAGGTGATCCATGAGTAATAGTGTTTGGATAGAATCATGAGTCGTGGCAAGGCCACGTGATGTTATGACCTTTCGAGGAGGATTCGGGTACTCTAATTCTATGATGTGAGACGAAATCTCAGTTATGTGTTGTGATGGTATTGAAGAATTTGAATTATGGCTCTTTGTGCGAGTCAGTTGTCATGATTCGAGTGTGTTTAGATCATTCTTATTGGAGCCTGTGTTGTGCTCGTTGTGGCATAGGCCGATGTTGAGGTATCATGTCACCGGTGTGGTGTGTTATAACCGAAATGATCATTCGAGTCATTAATGAGAGCGAGCATATATGATTTCAGCTCGTTAGAAAGGTAATATCGAGGTTTGGCTCCGAAACTTATTGTGGTATCGGTTTTAAAAGGGAAATAGATTCACGAATGGTTGACCCGAGAGATAGGTTCGGTATATCGTGTGCTTCAGTTGCCGTTGGCAGGATATGAAGGTGTTGGAATAAGACTCTATCTAATGAGAAAGGTTTTTCTGTTAGTACTTGGTTACCTTGGGCAATTGTTGTGACCCGAGGCCATCATCTCGAGCGATTGAGTTGTTTGATACATCATATGATCTCACCCGGAGTAGTGAATATGGGTTATTGTAGTGGATTCGAGTGTATCCTGAGTATAGGCATGGGATTAGCATTTGGCATATGATTTTAGAAAGTGCAATGTGATTTATGGTTCAGATTGTCTGTGAAATTTCAGCTATATGGTGTTTTCGGACTTATGTGAGATAGGGTGACGTATGATCGCCCGCATATATGCTTGGTAAGGTCATTCAGCTATGGAATTGCTTCGAGTACAACTCTGGGCACGCTCGAGGACGAGCGTTTGTTTAAGTTGGGGAGAATGTAACGACCCGGCCCGACGTTACGGGAATTACCACCCCGCTACCTTGAATTTACATATTTTATGCTTTTATACCAGTATTAGAGTATATCGGGTGAGTCAGGAGTGATTTGGGTTGAAAATGAAGCAAATAGCATTTTTTAAGGAAACTTGAATAAGGAAAGTCAACCCGGAGTTGACTATTTAGTTAGAGGGCTCAGAATCAGATTCTGATGATTCGGTTAGTTCCGGGAGGTTATTTGTGACTTAGGGGAACAATCGGAATTGAATTCGGAGGTCCGGTGTAGTTTTAGGCTTGAATTGGCGAAGGTTGAATTTTGGCAAAATCCGGATGGTAGGTGATATTTTGATCCGGGTGTCGGAATGGAATTCGGACAATTTCTGTAGCTTCCTTATGTGATTTTGGATATGTCTGCAAATTTTCAGGTCATTCGGACATCGTTTGATCGGGTTTTGGATTGAATGTTAGTTTTGAAAGTTTTGAAGAAACTTAGGCTTGAATTCGTGTAGAAATGGTGATTTTGATGTTTAGTATGATGTTTTTATGATTGGAACAAGTTCGTATCATGTTTTGGAGTATGTTGATGGTTTTCGTTGGGGTCCCGGGGGTCTCGGAATGAATCCGGGGGTCCAAACGGACCATTCTTGGCCAAAGAAAAGAGCTCGTTTGCTGTCATAAGTGCAGCAGAAATTTACTCTCCGCGATCGCACTAGTAAGCATACGATCGCGTAGAGTAATGGTGAGGGGGGAGAATTTTACCCTTCGCGATCGCATAAGGTCAAGAGCAGAAGCAACGCGATCGCAGGGGGCACGGACGCGATCGCGTAGAGTAATCAGTTGCCCATCGCGATCGCATGAGGGTCCTACGCGATCGCGTAGAAGAGAAATGGGGTCCAGGGAAAAATGTGCTACGTGATCGCAGGAAGAGGGACGCGATCGCGTGAAGCCGGATGTTTGTACATCACGATCGCGTGAGGAGAGTCACGATCGCGTGAGGGCGAAATGTTTTGAACATCGCGATCGCGTGAGTAGAGTCGCGATCGCGTAGAGCAAATGGGTCTGGCAGAGAATTTAATCACAGAACAGAGGGGTTACGGGTTCATTAACCCAAAACGCCATTTTTGAGTTCTAGAGAGAGAAACTGACGGGAGATTGCTGGGAAATCATCGGGGTTTCGTTGGAGGTAAGTTTTGTGGCTTAATTACATCATTTTAACATGAAATCCTTGGTTAAATTTCCGTAAATGGAAGATTAAAGGTGGGTTTGAGCCCTAGGCCTAAATTGAAGAAAAACACCGATTTGAGTGGGCAAATGGAGTCCGATTTTGGTAAATTTGATATGCCTAGACTCGTATTGAGACGAGGGTTCCGAATATGTAACTTTTATAATTTTTCGAGAAACGTACCAAAAGTCGGGTTTTGACAACTTGTGGGTTTTGATATAATTTGGGTTATTTCGAATGAATTTCGTGAAATTAGCATATATTGATGCATTCTCTATGATTTTGAGCAGATTTGGCACCTGAGGAGATTGATTTGCGAGGCAAGCGCAAGGCGGATTGAAGCTTCTACCGGTTCGAGGTGAGTGGTAGTAGTAAATAATGTACTGAGGGTTTGAAACCCCGTACTAGCACTTCACAGTGCTATATTGAGTTGAGACACGCGTCTTGTGACGGGAATGGAGACATCGTGATTAGGGACTTGGACTTGGTCCCTCCCGGCTAATAGAATACTGTATTTTATGATTGTTAATGAGATTATAACTGTACAATTGGGGCTAATAGCCATGTTTGGGGCCTTGTGCCGATCTGTAGAGTATTTGGGAACCTATAGAGCTAGGTGACCCTTATATCGTGTTGGAAACATACACTCAGCCGTAGCTCTAGCTGTATAGCATAATATGAGCCCGTACTAGATGTGTACATTGAGAGAGATTATCTAAGGTGGAATTCCCTATTCTAGCTGAGTGGGCCTGAAAGGCCAAGTCTATAACGATTGAGATGAGATAGGGTCAAGGACCCACTGTGATATATTATATTGGGCCTGAGAGGCCAAGTACATATTGACCGGGATAGGGTCGAGGACCCATTATGAGGTATTATATATATATACCTATATTGGATCAGGCTGCACGCCGCAGCAGTATATATATTGGATCGGACTGCACGCTGCAGTAATATACATGTAATATACATGTAATATACATGTGGGACGGACCGCACGCCGCAGTATTATTGCGCTTGGGCTGTAGGAGCCCCTTCGGAGTCTGAGTCTGCACACATTCTCAGTGAGCACTGGTGTATATTATGGGATCGGGCTGCGCGCCGCAGCGGTATAAATATATATACATATAAATATTGGATCGGACTGCACGCCGCAGTAATACATGTGTGGATCGAGCTGCACGCCGCAGTATGATAGTGCTTGGGCCTAGGGAGCCCCTCCGAAGTCTGTATACACCCCCAGTGAGCGCCGTCGACGTTAAATGGAGCGGGCTGCGCGCCGCAGCGGTATATGTATTGGAGCGGGCTGCACGCCGCAGCATTATACTTAATCATATCCTACTATCTACTTAATTACGTATACATTATAGACATAGGTATGTGTCTTTATATGTTGAAATGGACGTACACTGTAGGGGTACGAGTGAGGGTTGGATCAGTGTAGAATCTTGTAGAGATAAACGTGGATTGGAGATTTGAGTATTACTATAGTGATGACGTACCTGTGAGGGTTGCCTTAGAACTGCTAAGTGATAGCACATGAGTTCTTACCTTCGGTTATTATTTATTATTGTTACTCACTGAGTTGAAATATACTCACCCCACTCCCCTGCACTTTCTGTGCAGATCCACAGGTGCCCGAGAGCAGTTGAGACATTGTAGTTGCTGATCCTTGTCTACTTTTGCGGAGATTACGAGGTAGCTGCCAGCGTCCGCAGAGGCTTGTTTTCTCCTTCTTTATCATCTTGTTGATTTCCTATTTGCCTAGACTTGATTGTATTAGGATGCTATTCTGTAGAGGCTCGGTCTCGTGACACCACGATATGATTGGGACCGTATTTTGTATGTTTTACGTTTCGGTTATCACCTGATATGATCATTTACTGTTTAAGTTTAATTTGATTAATAACTGGCCGGGTTAAGGGATAATATGGTCGGGCTTGCCTAGCATTGTGTTGGGCGCCATCACGACCAGGGTTTGGGTCGTGACAAGTGGCTAATTTAGGCTTGAAATGCCGAATGGTCGAATTTTGAAGTTTCAGGTTCGATAGTGAGATATTGATCCGAGGGTCGGAATGGAATTTCGAGAGTTCCAGTAGTTTCATTATATCATTTGGGATGTGTCTGCAAAATTTCAGGTCATTCGATGAGGTTTGATAGACTTTTTGATCAAAAACGTATTTTGAGAAATTTAGGAGTTCTTAGGCTTGAATCCATGATTAATTTGAGGTTTCAATGTAGTATATATGCCGAGCAGCATTTAAATACTATTTCTTTCATTTATTTGGCTTTTGATTATTTATTCCGCAAAATTAGTTTATTTTCGCATTTCATAGGCTTACCTAGTCGTAGAGACTAGGTGTCATCACGATAGTTCACGGGGGTGAATTAGGGTCGAGACATATAGCTTACCCTCACCAGATCCTACTTCTGATATCGTGTTGAGTATTTTATGGTTGTTGTTGTTCGAGATATCAATATGTTCTTTGGGATTTAAAAAATATGTGATGCAGAATATCGTGGGTTAACTAGCACGCAATCACACACAATTCAAATAGAGAAGAAAAATGAACACAAAGATTTAACGAGGTTCGGCTAAGGCTAATCCCCAAAGCAAAAGCAAAGAGAGTTTTCCATTATGAATGAGAAGAAAAACACAATATAATCTATAGGATCCCAACTACAACCCCTATATATAGATCTAAAAAGAACCCAAACATATAAGAGAATGATTTCCCAATTTGACATATAATATAGGTATGATTTTCCTTTCCCAAATCTATTAGGACAATGAGTTTTCCTAAACCTATAGGGACTATGGGTTTCTTAAAAATAAAAGGAATTAATTCAAGCCACAAATAACAAATCTTCTCCTTGGCTTGAATTCTCTTTATCAACAGGAACAACTTCTCTCTACCTTGCCCTCAGCCCTTGCAAGGGCTTTATCCATTGCCGCACACATCAACCAAGTCTAGGCAACACCTAAACTTGTTAAGATACTCAATCTCTTTAGCAATAGCACTAATCCATCGATTTGGTTTTGTACTCTGGATAACTTTTGAGTAGCTATAATACTTAAATGCTTCAATTGTCTCAACAACTACCAAAGCAAATCCCACTGGATTCGTATATCCAAAAAGATTCCCATCAACTACGTTTGCAAACCTTTGCGGTCGGTTGATCACTCTCTTCTCTCTACCTGTTGCAATGTTATACGGTTGTTGTTGCGTAGATGCATCAACACTATCATTTTGATAAATATTTTATACCTCCTCCACTTTATCTACTTTAGAACTAGTGGGTGAGCTAGCGGAGATTCAATTTCTAGCTCTATACGGTCACTGACACCACGATCTGCTTCTCCTATTGCCTTCTCCCTCCGACTATTTAGTGAGGCAAATTTATTAAATGTTACATCCCTACTAATAATTAGCCTTGGAGTCTTTTGATCTGTGCACCACAACCTATAACCTTTCACTCCAATTGCATACCCTAGAAATATGCACTACTTTGCTTTCGACTCAAGTTTTCCATCCCTCACATGAGCATAAGCAGGACAATCAAATATTCTTAAATTTGAATAATCAGCAGGCGAGCAAGATTATACCTCAAAAGGATTTTTGAACTCAATAGTTGTGGATAAAATCTTTTACCAAATAACAAGTTATATTGATTGCTTCAGCCCAAAAATCTTTGCCAACACATGAGTGTCAAAGCATGCTTCGTGCTCTATCACAAAACGTTCTATTCATACGTTATACAACACCATCTTGTTGTGGTGTTCCGACACAAGTGCAATATCTCACTATGCCTTCCCTGCTAGCATGATATACTATGTGCAATCAGTTTTCAATGTCTCACTTGAAAGTATAAAGTTAATGCTATGTGTAATCGATTTTCGATATCTTATTTGTCTAGCATGATATGAGAACTTGATATGCATCTAATTAAAGTCTATTATATGACTTAACTTATGTGACAATCCTTAAAGAATTTAAATTGCTTAAAGCATTTACAGTTCTTGGTCCTCAAGTACCATATCCTAAGTGCAATTTGTGCACATGTGTATCTTGCTATAACTACAACCATGATGATGTGGTAGCGAAGATTTTCAATGTGCAACATATTCATTGGAGTTAATATGTCTATTTTTATTCATCAAATCTCTGTCGACGTCAACTTTCAAGAAGCTAGTGCACAAAATTGGAGTGCGAAGGTTCAAGGACATGAATTGATGCTCACACAGGGGGAGTTAATATACGTTGTACTCTTTTTTCCATATAAGGTTTTGTCCCAATGGGTTGTCCTTGCAAGGTTTTTAATGAGGCAACCAAACGACGTATTGTTAGATATGTGTACACTTTTTCCTTTACTAGAATTTTTTTTACTGCATTTTATTTTAATTAAGGTTTTAATGATGCATATTATCTGATAAATAGACATTCAAGGGAGAGTGTTATAAATATTATTTTATTTATGATGAATGTCTATATATAGAGAGATTTTAGAGTTTGTTACTTGGTCGCTAAGTTACTTCTTTCCTATAAATAGAAGAGTTTTATTCTATTGTAATTTATCACAAATCAATAAAAAATTTATCTCTTTACTTTTATATGCAATACTCTTTTTTTATTATTATTTTATAACATAATTATTATTTTTAACCATTTTGTCATAGCTACTAGAGAAGGACAAGACTGTAATTTAAAGATTGGAGGAACAAGACTCCTTTTTGCCTGCCCTTCTGCCCTTACTGCATTGTAAGCGCTTTGTTAGGGAGGGGATAAAAGCTGTCCCCACTCTCTCATATTTTTCCTGGTAAAATACAAAAGCAAACAAAACCTAAACCAATCCTTCACACACTCTCACACCCACACACGCACGCACGCACTGCACCCCCATCCCCCCACCCCCTTTCCAAACACTCTCTCCTAACTAGCTATTCCATTTCTTTTTTCTTTTTCTTTGTTTCGCTCAAGTAATCAGATTTGGTAATAATCAAATACTATAGGGGAAGGTAAAAAGTAGAACAGGAGAGAAAGGGTTTGCTTTGTGGTTCATAAGCATATTATAGTTGGTCAAGAAGATAAAAATAGAGGGAGAGAAAATTTTCACATGAGAATAGTGTTTCAACAGGTGAAGTGAAGAAGAGAAAAGGGTTTTAATTTTTACCAGATAAAGAAAAAAAAAGGAGAGTGAGTGAGAAAGAGAAAGAGAAAGAGAGAAAAAGAAATGGTGGGCTCAGGAGCAACAGATAGGAGCAAAGAAGCAGTTGGGATGATGGCCCTTCATGAAGCACTAAGAAGCGTCTGTCTCAACACAGAGTGGACTTACTCTGTCTTCTGGACCATTCGTCCTCGCCCGTATGTCTCCCCCTCTTTCCTTTTTTCCCCCATACTTGTCTGTTTTTTCTTGTCTCAAAATGGGTCCTCTTGTTTCCTTATTTATTTATTGCAGAAGAGTTCGCGGTGGTAATGGTTGCAAAGTTGGAGATGATAATGGTAGCTTGTGAGTATATATATTCTCGCCATTTCACTACTAAATATCTCATCTTTTCTTGCTGATCCCAAAAAGGAAACAAAGAGAATGGACTTCAAATATCTCTTTTTTTTTTATGTGGCAGAAAAGAAAAAAGATCTCTGTTTTAGCTGAAAGATGGTGTGTTTTAATGTTAATTTTATGCAGGATGTTGATGTGGGAAGATGGGTTCTGTAGAGGGAGCTTAGAAGAGATGGAGGGTGAAGATCTAGTGAGAAAAGCATTCAGCAAAATGTCCATTCAGTTATATAATTATGGAGAAGGGTGGGTAATGGGTAGGTGATTTGGTTGGTATTATTGGATTTTGAACTCTCCTCACTTCTGTGACTGTATAATAATGGATATAATTTGTAGTTATAAATGAATAGAACCAAAAGAAGGTGGAGACAAGGTTTTGTAACTACTATACTATTTGTGTATTTTGATTGGTTGGGTTTTTGTTTGCAGGTTGATGGGGAAAGTTGCCTCTGATAAGTGTCATAAATGGGTTTTCAAAGAACCTACTGAATGTGAACCAAATATATCCAACTACTGGCAGAGTTCATTTGATGCTGTATGTTTAATAACAACAAGTTTACTTGCATTTAATTGTGGTTATAATTAGTGAACTGATTTTTTCATTTGTCAATTATTGGTCTAAGAAAGATTTGTTGATTACTCTTCCTTTGACCTAAAACCTCTGCAGCTCCCATCTGAGTGGACTGACCAGTTCGAGTCAGGGATTCAGGTCAGATTCAAAAGTCCAGAACAATAATTGCCTCTGATTCTTATTTTTAAATCCAGAACAATAATTGCCAACAATCTTTTGCCTCTAGTTCTTGGCTTGTCTGTATGCCATTATTTGCTAAGGTCAATGTGTCTGTTCTTTTCCGGACCTGTATAGCACGAGTTTAGCACGAGTTTAGTGCAACGGACTGCCCTTTAACGTGTGTGTTCGGCTTTTACCTTGGGCAGACTATTGCTGTAATTCAAGCTGGACATGGCCTACTGCAACTGGGATCCTGCAAAATTGTGAGACTCATTTTCTCATTGCCTTAAAAAGTTCATCTTTTTATTCTTTATTGTTTTGTATTTTAGTTGTTCATATCTTTGTTTCTGGACATGTGATTACTGCTCTACAAAGTAGATAAAAGACTCACTACCAAAACAATTTGTCATCAACTTATTATGATTCTACTATTAAATAGGGATTCAGTGTATAGAAGCTAAACTCATTATCTAATTTGGATATGCATGTTTTATCCTCCTCAGATACCGGAAGACCTCCATTTCGTGCTAAGAATGAGGCACACATTTGAGTCTCTAGGCTATCAATCTGGCTTCTATTTGTCGCAGCTATTTTCTTCGACAAGGACCGGTTCACCTTCATCCACAATGCCTCTTAAGCAGCCAACTATGCCAATCCGGCCTCCTCCTCCACTTTTCAACTGGGGGCCGAGGCCAATGCCTTCAGTGTCATCACTGCTTTCCTCTCCCAACTTCCAAAACTCTGCAAGACTTGGAATGCATCATCAGTCCAAAGATGAATCACACATGTTCCTTCATCCTCATTCATCCGAACCTCGAATGGAAGATCACATGATGGGAGCTGATCATGAGAATGATATCAAATGGCCTAATGGATTGACTTTCTTCAGTGCTCTCACTGGCCGAAATGACGACTCTAGGATTCTGTTCAATCCTGATAACTTAGGAGCTAAACCGGAGCATAATCAGCACCCACTTAGTCTTGATGGGAGGACTTCAAACCCAAATTCAGATGCTTCTAGTTTGCACAATAATGGCTGTGCTAATCCGAACGATTTCTTGAGTTTGGATAACCACGCGGATAGTGTTCAGAAGATGGACAAGTTCAAGAGGAGCCTCACTCTGCCTGCTAGGATGGCGTCGTCCTCTAATTCATCGACTTCACATGATCAGCACCAAAATAATCCAGGAGATTATAGGAATGAAGGAGGAATGTACTCTGATGTCATGGACAGATTCTTGGAATGATGCTTCCTTGGGTTATGGTGGAGAAGTTGTACGTAGGAGAAAGCTTTAGTTCTGTTTTCTGCTCATAGGTTATGTGCTTTGCTTAATTTAGTACTCTTGTAATAGTTTGTCTTTCCTTCACCCTTTTAACAGTTGGACGTTTCCACAGTTTCTTGTAGTCTTTTTGATCAGTTCATCTAGCAATGAAGGAAAATTTATGCTTCTCTCTGGATTTCAATAATTGGCTGCCTAGTAGATATAAAATTATATATGTTGCTGCACCAGTTTTGAATCCTCCAAATATTAGTTCAGGATTGTTTTATGCTAGTTTAGTGCAACTACTACATCTGTGGATCAACTTTTGAAAATTAGGGTGCGATGACAAATAGATAAAGTCCTATTAACATTTAGTGTGCATTAACGGGAGCCAAATATTCATAGTGCTTATATCATAATTATACTAAATGAATATTGTTAGTTCATAGTCGCAAAATTTTACATATCAGCTCAGCAACTTATGTGAAATCACAGTTCCAGTTTCCACTACCTTTTCCTCTCGTTTGAGGCTTTGAGCGGAGGACCCATTTGCATGATTTTTCAACAAATCATTAGGAATTTATAAGATAGTGATAATGAAATATACTCGACAATAATTTATGTCTTTTTTTTTCCCCTTTGCTTTCCACTGTTTGAGATGGTGTCTTGTCATGGGGTATATTTGGGGAGGCGGGAAGATGAGAAGAGAGTAGCTTTTGGTCGTGAATTGATTCTGAATCTTCTTTTCCCTTGATTTTTATCTTGGGACGGAGGACGAGTCGACTAGAATCCAAAGAAAGGAACTCACCTTCTTTTTCCTCAAGAGTGATAGGTCGTTTGATAGTATTTATTAGAAAAAAAAAAGAAGGAAAAGGGTCCAAATCTATATGAACTATTGAAAAAAAGTCTGAAAATACCTTTATCTACATTTTTGGTTTACTTATGTCCTTTGACTGTTAGGTTAATGATGAATATAAAAAAAATTTATTTAAATTCCACGTGATAACTTCTTATTGGTCGAAATTAAAATATCTAACCTATTAGAAAGACTTACCTATATCTACTCTTTCGGACTAACCCGCCCCAAACACTAATCTGACTCAAATTAAAAGTTCAAATAAAAAAATATTCCATCTAACCCATGAATTTACGTGTATTCATTTTCTTGATTAATCTTATGTATAGCATTACATTATCGAATAAAGGTTTATGAATAAGTTAAACAAGCAAAAAAGGTGTAGCATGAATGAGCCAATAATTTTGTTGACAATAATATGGACAATTTATAATATCTTCCAAATAATCACTTTGAGATATTTTCGTTATGTGAAAATAATTAAATTAAACTCTTCTTAAATATAATGCAATACGTGTCTATAATGTAAACTGAAGAGGATGTCATAACGAGAAAAAGAAAACCATGTAGTAAATTTGCGTCTATATGTTCGCTGCAACTTTTTCCTCACCTTCTTTTTCTTGCAACTATTCTTGAATATAATGCAATATGTGTCTATTGTGTAAATTGAACCGAATGCCATAACAAGAAAAAGAAAATCATGTAGTAAATTTGTGTCTATATGTTCGCTGCAACTAGAATCCAAAGAAAGGAACTCACCTTCTTTTACCTCAAGAGTGATAGGGTCGTTTTATAGTAGTTATTAGAAAAAACGGAAAAGGATAAAAAATTATCCTGAACTATTGAAAAAAGTCTAAAAATACCACCTTTTTAGTTCACTTATGCTATTTGACTGTTAAGTCAATACTGAATATAAAAATTATTTATTTAAATTTCACGTTGAAATTTCTTATTGGTCTAAATTAGAACATCTAACCTATCCGAAAGACCCACCTATATCTACTCATTTTTCGGACTAACCCGCCTCAAACACAAACCTGACCCGAATAAAAAGTTCAAATAAAAAAAAATGCTCCACTTCCATCTAACACATGACTTTGCATGTGTTCATTTTCTTGATTAATCTCATGTAGGGGTGGCAAAATGGTTCAAAGAAAATAGTTAACCACCCATATTATCCAGTAAAAATGTGTTGGATAATGAGCTATTTAAAAATGGGTCAAATATGGATAAGAACCATATTATCCATTTAGAAAATGGATATCCAATGAGTAACCAATGGATAACCAATGAGTCTAACTTTTACATTTGTAAAGCCTCAAATTCGGGGTTTCTCAAGTTAGGGAGACTAAGAATTCTTCCAAAAGTGATCACATACAAGAAGTCATAGATAATATGGGTAACCCATATTATCCGCCAGTTAACCCCTTTTTTATCCGTATTAAATATGGCAGGTCGGATAATTAATTTATTTTTTCATTACCCATTTTCGATCCGAACCATATCAGACCCAACCCGCTCGTTTACCACTCCTAATCTCATGTATAGCATTATATCATTAAATAAAGGTTCATGAACAAATTAAACAACCAAGAAAGGTGCATCATGAATGAGCCAATAACTTTCTTGAAAATAATATGGACAGTTTATGATATCTTTCAAACAATCACTTTGAGATCTTTTCATTATGTAAAAATTATTAACTTAAACTCTTCTTGAATATAATGCAATATGTGTCTATCATGTAAACTAAACTGGATGCCATAACAAGAAAAAAAAAACCATGTAGTAAACTTGCGTCTATATGTTCGCTGCAACTTTCATGGAGCTTTGTTCCACGGAGTTTGATAGAAGTGGAGCCTCTTTTTTTAGTTGAACGTTTTGTTCGGGTCGGGTTAGTGTTAGTATAAAATATTAGTAGATATGGGTGGGCCTTTCTAATGGGTTAAATGTTTTAATTTTGGCCAATAAGAAGTTGCCGCATGGAATTAAAATAATAATTATATTTAATTCAGCATCGACCTAACGGTCAAAGAGAATAATTGAACAAAAAAGGTGTATTAAGGGGTAGTTTTATCGCAATAGGTGGATAAAAGGTATTTTAAAATCTTTTCTAATAGTTTAGGGGCATTTTCAACCCTTTTCCGTAGAAAATATAATGAATCCATTAGCTTTTGCTATTATTAATTTTTTGTTTGGTATATTTTTTCAACCTATATATTATTAATGGAAGTATTAATTATATAACCTATTTAGGTATTATCCTATATATAACTATTACATAGAAAATTATGGGGTTAAAAATATCAAGGCTATTAATGCATGCATTAGTATACTTAAAGATAAAATTACTTTAAAGTCCCTTAAAGCTAAAGAATATGGAATGCATTTTTGTAAACAACTAATTTTTTAAAAATTATGCAATGCATTTTAATTTTTAATACACCACACCAAACAATGGATACGAAATAATCTCTGTATAACTAAGTTTGCATTACTAACACATATGTTACTAATCGCTGCATTAGTAATACACCTTATTCTGCACTATTCTTATACACCCTACCAACTAGGACTGGGCATATATAAGATATAATCGATAGCCCGAACCGATAAAATGCTATTGGATTATTGGATAGTTCGATAAGGATTTAATGTTATTTCGCTATTAGGTCATCAGTTTGGGTCTCGATTTGTCCAATTTTATTAACAGTTTAACCAATAGCCTAATAAGCTTTAATAAAATTGCAGTTTTACCCACAGAGCATACAAAGCCACATTATGGCTTCATTTTCTCATTCTCTCAATCCTCTCGGTAATTACTCTTTATCTTCGGACCTTAATCCATATATTAAGTGTTAAACTTTTATGAGTTTCTCGTTGTAATTCTTCAGTTAAGATTATTAATTTTAAACTTTAAAGAATTAATTATCCAGACTTTTAGATTTTCAATTCATTTTTGTTGTTGTATTGATTCTTTAATATTTACAAGAATAGAGTTTTGTTATTTTTCTGTGAATTACGCCCACCCGCAGTGTGAGTTGAGCTGATTTCAGCCACAACTCAACCTCCACTAATGGAGGTCCAAACGTGTTAGCTTAGCTCAGGAGAAGAAGATGAACATTAGAGAGAGAATAAGTGGAGTAGAACTTTCTAGTATATTAATTGAATTATAAAATCAGATATACATCATATATACATACACAATCACTAAACTTGAACTAACTTAATACCCTAAGAATCTGTTAATGCCAACTAACTCAATTACTCTAACTAACTAGTAACATCTGGCTAATTGCCTTGCCTAACTATCATACTACCCTATATTCTCACACTCCCTCTCAAACTGGAGGGTGTAAAATATTAAGCACTCCAAGCTTGCTTAACAAATATTCATGCTATATTCTCCCAAACCCTTTAGTTAATAGGGATTCTTGTTTCTTTGTTCATATGTAATGAGTTTTGATTTTTTCATCCTTAGTATTCTCTCTCACAAAATGACAATCAATCTCTATATGCTTAGTCCTATCATAAAATATAGGATTTGATGCGTAGGGCTGCCTTACTGTCACAAAACACACTCACACGTTGCTCAATTTAGATGCCAAGTACTGTAAACAACCTAAGGTCTCATTTGTTTGCACTTAATAGAGGTCTGAATCTTAATCATTCAGATCTCAGACATTAAGTGCATTTGTTTTTAAAGTCTGAATCTTAATTATTCAGATCTTAATCGTTAAGTGTGCTTATTTTTTTAACATCACATCCACTTAATGGGTCTGAATAGGTCTGTATGATTAAGATCTACGACAGAGACTAAATTTTATTAAGATGGTATCACATATTATTATTAACTGCCGTCACCACCTACCATTACCAACTACCACCATGCCACCACTTCCACCCTACTCAGCCACCACCACCACTACCACCACCACGCTATCATCATCCTCAATCACAGCCGCCATCATTATCGGCCATCAGCACCCACTATCCCCACCACTCCGACCACCATATACCATTCTCACCCATAATTATCACCCATCCACCTCAACTACCATAAATGACCACATAATCACCATCAATAACCTCAGTCGGTACTGCCCACCATTATAACATACCACCACTCACCACCACCTATCTCAGTCACAACTACTACCACCACCCGCATTCTTAACTATCACCATCCACCACCACCATCCTCAATCATAATCACCACCACTACCAATCACTACTAGCTACTAGCATGAACCACCACCATCAACCAAAACTACCACCAACCACCACCTTTAGTCGGCATCACCCGTTAGCCATCACCACCAACAACTATCATATTTTAAAAAACTATATATTTTATTGATAGAATATTATATTAGTTAGTATTTTATTTGAATTTTATTGTCACGACCCCAAATCCAGTCGTGATGGCGCCCAGCACATTGCTAAGCCAGCCTGACCAATCAATATCAACAACGGAGCTAGAAGCTCTCTTTAACCCATTTAAGCATTTCAAAATACGAAACAATAGTAATACTTATACCAACAGCGGGGAGACCAAGTCCCAAAATATACTAACTCCCATAGACCGAAGGGTCAAGAGTCATGAGTCTCTACTGAACATGAGTGTATAAAGGTTTACAAAAAAACCAAGTGCGGAAAGAAATGTCCATACTAAATCAAAAGACAGTAAGAAGGAATATCGGGTTCTGCGGACTCTGCAGCTACCTCGTATATCCCACAGATGTCGCCTCGCACAGCTACTGGATCACTGCTGAGAGGTACACGGATCTCGCACACAAGGTGCGGGGAGTAAAATGAGTACTGCCGGACTCGGTGGTAATAAACAAGAGTAAGACAGTGCGGAGATAAGAATTCCACGATAAAGCACGATGTAAAGCTATAATCAGCTACCCTGTCACAGAATCAATATTCACTGTACCTGTACCGACAAATACCAATAAATAGCATAACGGCTAGCGGATGTAGCTAAATGCGATGCAATGCATGATATGACCGCTACGGCGCGTGGCCGACTCCAATTTTGGGTACCGGTGCTCACCTGTGGGGGTTCGGACTCGGAGGAGCTCCTACGACCCAAGCACGTCTCATAGAGATATTCTGCGGCGTGCGGTCCGATCCAACATATATCTCGTCTGCGGCGCGCAACCCGATCCATCTACCAGTCGGCTAATATGCGGATACGAGCCTCGCGAGGCTCAAAAGTAGTTTTTGAAAACTCTTTTATCATTTTTCGGTTGGAAAACAGTAATATCAAGTTCCGGAGATTGGAATTAGCATAATAACAAAAATATCTGCGGACTAGTAGTAAACTAGCATGACTATATGATAAGACAATGATAACGATCCTCGCGGGATCCAATAAGCGGCTCACGGCCCACAAGTATACTCGACCGCCCAAGAAGGGGTTCGACGGCTCGAGAATAGCCGATAATACGGTATCAACGGGTTGGACTAATATATAGTCTCCGAGTTCACGATCGACCCCGCACTCTCGAGAGTGTGCGTGTCTCGCCACTATACGAGCGTCACAAAGTGGTATACCGGGGTTTCGAACCCGCTGGTCATCACCCACATCTATTACTCACCTCAATACGACACGATGACTACTCCGCAATGCCCTTGCCACGAGAATCAAGCTCCGCACGCGTAGAATCTGATCAAATACGGTAGAAACACAACAAATTAGGCCAATGGGACGACACCCAATCAATACAACTCAATTTACATCAAAATTCCCAATGTTGTCAAAACCCGACTTTCGGTACGCTTGCCGAAAAATTACGAAAGTCACATATTCGGAACCCTCATCTCGATACGAGTCTAAGCATATCAATTTTACCAAATTCGGACTCCATTTTCCCATTCAAAACCTTGATTTTCTAAAGTTCAAGCCTAGGGCTAAATCCTCCATAAATTACCCCAAATTCCTCCATTTTCATGATATAATTGCATAATATTACCAATACTAATCATAGTTTAAGTCCATAGTTGATTACCTGATGATTTCCCTTGAGTTTCTCTTCAAAATCGCCCAAATCGCCTCCTTAAGCCGAGACCCAAATGTGTGAAATGTTTCTGAAATTTTCTAACTTCGATACAATTAACTCACTGCGATTTTCGCTTCTGCGGATAAAATTCCGCTTCTACGAGTCCGTATCCGCGACCAGAGGGTCGCTTCAGCGGTTCCAGGCCTAACCGGCCAATTCCGCTTCTGCGAGAAAAGGACCGCTTATGCGCGTCCGCTTCCGCGATTGAACCTCCGCTTCTGCGAAAACTCCCGCTTCTGCGCACCAAAGTCCGCTCATGCGGACTCGCCCAGGCGGTAAAGAACCCGCTTCTGCGGACTTCCCCCTTTTTCATCAAGTCCGCTTCTGCGGTCACACACTCGCACCAGCGACGCCGCTTCAGCGGAAAGGATTCCGCTTCTGCGATGCCAAGCGCTCCTGCGCTCCTCAGTCCACTCCTGCGGACTCGCCTCCGCGCCCAAATTTCCGCAGGGGCGAAAATGACAGAACCAGAACACTTCAACCTGCAATTTCCATGATTTTCTTCCGTTTAACCATCCGAAAATACCCCGAGGCCCCCGGGACCTCATCCAAACACACCAACACATCTTAATACCTTATTCAAACTTGCTCCAATCCTCAAAACACATCTAATAACACCAAAACCCATAATTCACATCAAATTCAAGCCTAAATTCCTTAAAACATTCCGAATTACACATTCAATCAAAAACCCGACCAAACGACGTCCGAATGACCTGAAATTTTGCAGGCACATCCAAAATCACCTAACGAAGCTACTGCAACTGTCGGAATTCCATTCCGACTCCTGGATCAAAATCTCACCTACCGTTCGAATTTCACCAAAATTCAACCTTAACCAATTCAAGCCTATTTCTACACCGGGCCTCCAAATTCAATTCCGATCGCTCCCCTAAGTCAGAAATCACCTCCCGGAACTAACCGAATCATCAGAATCTGATTCCAAGCCCTCTAACCAAATAGTCAACTTCGGGTTGACTTTCTTTATTCAAGTTTCCTTCACAAAGGCTATATGCCTCATTTTCAATCCAATTCACTCCTAACTCACCCGATAGACTCTAACACTGATATAAAATCATAAAACATGCACTTACAACATAACGGGGTGGTAATTCTCGTGACAACAGGCCGGGTCGTCACATTCTCCCCCTCTTAAGCAAACGCTCGTCCTCGAGCGGGTCAAGAAACATACCTGAAGTCTCAAACAAGTGAGGATATCTGCTCCGCATCTCCCGCTCGGTCTCCCAAGTGGCCTCCTCCACGGGTCGACCTCTCCACTGAACCTTAACCGATGCAATCTCCTTAGACCTCAATTTTCTCACCTGACGTCCCAAAATGGCAATAGGCTCCACATCATAGGATAGATCACCATCAAGCTGAATGGTGCTGAAATCTAATACATGAGACGGATCTCCAATGTACTTCCGGAGCATAGACACATGGAATACTAGATGAACGCTGGATAAGCTGGGCGGCAAGGCCAACTCATATGCCACCTCTCCAACTCTCCTAAGTATCTCAAAAGGACCAATGTACCTGGGACTCAACTTTCCTTTCTTCCCAAACCTCATGACACCCTTCATAGGTGAAATCTTCAACAATACTCTGTCACCAACCATGAAAGACAACTCTCGAACTCTACGGTCCGCATAACTCTTCTGACGAGACTGTGCTGTACGAAGCCTCTCCTGGATCAACTTTGCTCTATCCAGAGCATCTCGGACTAACTCAGTCCCTATCAATCTAACCTCACCAGGCTCAAACCATCCCACGGGGGATCTACACCGCCTGCCATACAATGCCTCATACGGGGCCATCCGAATACTCGACTGATAACTGTTATTGTAGGCAAACTCAGCAAGTGGTAGGAACTCATCCCACGAACCACCAAAATCAATCACACAAGCTCGCAACATATCCTCCAAGATGTGAATAGTGCGCTCAGACTGTCCGTCTGTCTGGGGGTGAAATGCTGTACTCAACTCAACCCGTGTACCCATCTCTCGCTGAAATGCTCTCCAAAACTGAGAAGTGAACTGAGTACCCCTGTCGGATATGATAGACACTGGAACTCCATGCAACCGAACAATCTCTCGAATAAAGATCGCCGCCAACCGCTCCGATGAGTAGGTAGTACTAACTGGAATGAAGTGAGCTGACTTGGTCAGTCTATCCACAATCACCCAAACAGAATCAAACTTCCTCGCCGTCCGAGGGAGTCCAGTAACAAAGTCCATAGTGATCCTCTCCCATTTCCACTCAGGAATATCAATGCGCTGAAATACACTACCGGGCCTCTGATGCTCGTACTTAACCTGCTGACAGTTGAGGCACCGTGCTACATGTTTGACAATGTCCATTTTCATCTTTCTCCACCAATAGTGCTGTTTCAAATCTTGATACATCTTAGCGGCTCCTGGATGGATAGAATACCACGAGCTATGGGCCTCCTCCAAAATCAACTCACGAAGGCCATCAACATTGGGCACACATATCTGGCCCTGCATCCTCAATACGCCGTCACTATCAATGGTGACATCTCTAGCATCATCATGCTGAACTCTGTCCCTAAGGACAACCAAATGTGGATCATCATACTGGCGCTCACGAATACAATCATATAGAGATGACCGAGATACAACACAAGCCAATACCCGGCTGGGCTCCGAAATATCTAACCTCACTAGCCGATTGGCTAGCACCTGAACATCATAAGCAAATGGCCTCTCCTCGGCTGGAATATATGCCAAGCTCCCCATACTGACCGCCTTCCGGCTCAAAGCATCGGCCACCATATTGGCCTTCCCCGGATGATATAATATAGTAATGTCATAATCCTTCAACAACTCAAGCCATCTCCGCTGTCTCAAATTAAGGTCTTTCTGTTTGAACAAGTGCTCGAGACTACGATGGTCGGTATACACCTCACAAGACACACCGTACAAATAGTGCCTCCAAATCTTCAATGCATGAACAATGGCGGCTAGCTCCAAATCATGAACGGGATAGTTCTTCTCATGTGGCTTCAACTGCCGAGAAGCATAAGCAATCACCTTACCTTCCTGCATCAACACACAACCTATCCCCACTCTCGAGGCATCACGATAAACGGTATATGAACCTGAAGCTGATGGCAATACTAACACTGGAGCTGTGGTCAAAGCTGTCTTGAGCTTCTGAAAGCTCTCCTCGCACTCATCCGACCACACGAATGGTGCACCCTTCTGGGTCAATTTAGTCAATGAAGAAGCAATGGATGAAAATCCCTGAACAAACCGGCGATAATACCCCGCCAGGCCAAGAAAACTCCTGATCTCTGTAGCTGAGGACGGTCTAGGCCAACTCTGCACCGCCTCTATCTTTTTCTGATCAACCTGAATACCATCACGAGACACCACATGTCCCAGAAATGCCACGGACTCGAGCCAAAACTCGCACTTGGAATTTAGCATATAGCTTCTCCTCCCTCAATCTCTGCAACACAATATTCAAATGCTGAGCATGCTCCTCCTGACTACGGGAGTAGACTAGAATGTCATCAATGAACACGATCACAAATGAATCCAAATAAGGCCTGAACACACTGTTCATCAGATGCATAAATGCTGCTGGGGCGTTGGTCAGCCCAAACGACATCACAAGAAACTCATAATGACCATATCGGGTCCTGAATGCAGTCTTCATAATATCCGAGTCCCTGATCTTCAGCTGATGATAGCCTGAACGAAGATCAATCTTAGAAAACACCCTCGCACCCTGTAACTGATCAAACAAATCATCTATGCGCGGTAGAGGGTACTTGTTCTTCATTGTTACTTTGTTCAATTGCCTATAATCAATACACATCCGCATGGAACCATCTTTCTTTTTAACAAACAATCTTGAACACTGCAAAACCATTCTCGGGCATCATTCACACTTATTCAGCTGTAATTAAACTGTCCTATTGAGTAGAACCACTCGTGTTTTGTTAGAACTCTGACATCGCAGAACATGACTACTTACAGACACTATTAGCTATCACTCTTTTCTATACACCAAGCATTCCTTACCAACATCAGTTCAAAATACCCTAGTATTTCTTCACATCTACGAAGCACCATAACCTTTATCAGAATTTTCCCAAACATACTTAGAGACAGAATCAACATAGCACACAATAGTGCAATCGGTTAATCAATAGCAACCTCCCCAACTTAGCTCGGAGTCATACATCAAAGCACTTTCAACCACTCATATCAGTATTACTCAAGTGATGCCGAAATGTTAGTATGATATTAAACTCAAGTCATTTACAAGCTTTGGCGGAGATTCGAATCATCAGAAATATTAACTCTTTTGCAATTCTTGCATTTATTCACACACAACAGTTACGCCTCCTCTTTAGGTGACAAAATCTTTTCTAAGTCCCGAATTTTCCAAAAATTTCGGCAGAGTTTCCTTTGTAAATTGGCCTATCCACCTGCCAGAGAATCACCAAACCATCCTAGCTATACTTCCACAACTCAACAAGATATCACAATGTATTTCAACAACATTAAATCTCAATACTACACAAATTATATCATCACAATTTATACTTGAACCTGCGATGTATCTGCTCAAATCATAACATATATCGAATACCATTCAATTACACATCAGAATCAACCCACCTATTTTTCCTCAATCTAGTATTTCAGTACAACACCTTCTACCAGGATATACATAGCATAATCATTTTAGTCTTCCTGAGTTTAAACTTGTTCCACTACAAATAAGGCATTTTACCTTCCAATTACGAGATATGATAAATATTCACCACGCCCATAGCTCGGGGCTACACAACAGTTTAGATAAGAGTCGAACAATTAACAACTCATCCATTAGTAAGCCTCCATAATACTCTACAGATCGGCACAAGGCCCCAAACATGGCTACTAGCCCAAGTACATAGATATAAGCCCGGTCTTAGTCACTTTACACAGTAATTTATCAATTGGGAAGGATCAAGTCCAAATCCCCAGTCACAATACCACCACGCTCATCACATGACGCGTATTCCATCTCAGCACAGCACTGTATAGTGCAAAAATACGGGATTTCAAACCCTCGGTACATTATCTATTGCCACCACTCACAAAATCAGCACCTCAATGCTCAAGCCATAGACAAGGATCCGGCCTCAAGTCATCCTGACTGGCCCAACAAGAACTCACCGAGATTATATCTTGCCCCTCGTTCGAGGAAATCATAAGCCATAAGGCAATTAAATTACTGAGCGCTCGATGCGTACACGGACGTGTGGAAGGAATTTCAAAAATTATATCTCAGGCTGAATCAAGTACGCACGATAAGAATTCCAAGAAATGTGAAGTGTTTCCTAAAGGTTCGCGACCTCCCAAGGATAAGTACGGGCGTCCCGTGCCGATCCACAAGACTGCTACTAACCGGCTCGAGACTCCGCGAGGCCTAGTAAACCTAGGCTCGATACCAACTTGTCACGACCCCAAATCCGGTCGTGATGGCGCCCGACACATTGCTAAGCCGACTGACCAATCAATATCAACAACGGAGCTAGAAGCTCTATTTAACCCGTTTAAGCATTTCAAAATACGAAACAATAGTAATGCTTATACCGACAGCGGGGAGACCAAGTCCCAAAATATACTAACTCCCGTAGACCGAAGGGTCAAGAGTCATGAGCCCCTACTGAACATGAGTGTATAAAGGTTTACAAAAAAACCAAGTGCGGAAAGAAATGTCCATACTAAATCAAAAGACGGTAGGAAGGAATATCGGGTCCTGCGGACTCTGCAGCTACCTCGTATATCCCACGGATGTCGCCTCGCCCAGCTCTATCGGATCACTGCTGAGAGGTACACGGATCCGCACACAAGGTGCGGGGAGTAAAATAAGTCTGCCGGACTCGGTGGTAATAAACAAGAGTAAGACAGACGCAGATAAGAATTCCACGATAAAGCACTATGTAAAGCTATAATCGGCTACTGTCACGGAATCAATATTCACTGTACGCTGTACCAACAAATACCAATAAATAGCATAACGGCTAGCGAGATGTAGCTAAATGCAATGCAATGCATGATATGACCGCTACGGCGCGTGGCCCGACTCCAATTTTGGGTGCCCGTGCTCACTGTGGGGGTTCGGACTCCGGAGGGGCTCCTACGGCCCAAGCACGTCTCATAGAGATATTCTGCGGCGTGCGGTCCGATCCAACATATATCTCGTCTGCGGCGCGCGGCCGATCCACTACTTAGTCGGCTAATATGCGAGATACGACCTCGCGAGGCTCAAAAGTA
Organism: Nicotiana noctiflora; assembly: GCA_032618575.1. Classification (NCBI taxonomy): domain Eukaryota; kingdom Viridiplantae; phylum Streptophyta; class Magnoliopsida; order Solanales; family Solanaceae; genus Nicotiana; species Nicotiana noctiflora. The sequence continues at coordinate 33,972 of JASVEL010004448.1, read as the reverse complement.
GTTTTTGAAAACTCTTTTATCATTTTTCGATTGGAAAACACTAATATCAAGTTCTAGAGATTGGAATTAGCATAATAACAAAAATAGGCTGCGGACTAGTAGTAAACTAGCATGTCTATATGATAAGACAATGATAACGATCCTCGCGGGATCCAATAAGTGGCTCACGGCCCACAAGTATATGCAACCATCCGAGAAGGAGGTTCGACGGCTCGAGAATAGCCAATAATACGGTATCAACAGGTCGGACTAATATATAGTCTCCAGTTCATGATCGACCCCGCACTCTCAAGAGTGTGCGTGTCTCGTCGCTATACGGCGTCACAAAGTGGTATACCGGGGTTTCGAACCCGCTGGTCATCACCCACATCTATTACTCACCTCAATACAGCACGACGACTACTCCGCAATGCCCTTGCCACGAGAATCAAGCTCCGCACGCGTAGAATCTGATCAAATACAGGTAGAAACACAACAAATTAGGCCAATGGGACGACACCCAATCAATACAACTCAATTTATATCAAAATTCCCAATGTTGTCAAAACCCGACTTTCGGTACGCTTGCCGAAAAATTACGAAAGTCACATATTCGGAACCCTCATCTCGATACGAGTCTAAGCATATCAATTTTACCAAATTCGGACTCCATTTGCCCATTCAAAACCTTGATTTTCTAAAGTTCAAGCCTAGGGCTAAATCCTCCATAAATTAACCCAAATTCCTCCATTTTCATGATATAATTGCATAATATTACCAATACTAATCATAGTTTAAGTCCATAGTTGATTACCTGATGATTTCCCATGAGTTTCTCTTCAAAATCGCCCAAATCGCCTCTAAAGCCGAGACCCAAATGTGTGAAATGTTTTCGAAATTTTCTAACTTCTGATACACTTAACTCACTGCGATTTTCGCTTCTGCGGATAAAATTTCGCTTCTACGAGTCCGTATCCGCGACCAGAGGGTCGCTTCAGCGGTTCCAGGCCTAACCGGCCAATTCCGCTTCTGCGAGAAAATGACCGCTTATGCGCGTCCGCTTCCGCGATTGAACCTCCGCTTCTGCGAAAACTCCCGCTTCTGCGCACCAGAGTCCGCTCCTGCGGACTCGCCCAGGCGGTAAAGAACCCGCTTCTGCGGACTTCCCCCTTTTCATCAAGTCCGCTTCTGCGGTCACACACTCGCACCAGCGACGCCGCTTCAGCGGAAAGGATTCCGCTTCTGCGATGTCAAGCGCTCTTGCGCTCCTCAGTCCGCTCCTGCGGACTCGCCTCCGCGCCCACATTTCCGCAGGGGCGAAAATGACAGAACCAGAACACTTCAACCTGCAATTTCCATGATTTTCTTCCGTTTAACCATCCGAAAACACCCCGAGGCCCCTGGGACCTCATCCAAACACACCAACACATCTTAATACCTTATTCGAACTTGCTCCAATCCTCAAAACACATCTAATAACACCAAAACCCATAATTCACATCAAATTCAAGCCTAAATTCCTTAAAACATTCCGAATTACACATTCGATCAAAAACCCGACCAAACGACGTCCGAATGACCTGAAATTTTGCAGGCACATCCAAAATCACCTAACGAAGCTACTGCAACTGTCGGAATTCCATTCGACTCCCGGATCAAAATCTCACCTACCATTCGGATTTCGCCAAAATTCAACCTTAACCAATTCAAGCCTATTTCTACACCGGGCCTCCAAATTCAATTCCGATCGCTCCCCTATGTCACAAATCACCTCCCGGAACTAACCGAATCATCAGAATCCGATTCCGAGCCTTCTAACCAAATAGTCAACTCCGGGTTGACTTTCCTTATTCAAGTTTCCTTCACAAAGGCTATATGCCTCATTTTCAATCCAATTCACTCCTAACTCACCCGATAGACTCTAACACTGATATAAAATCATAAAACATGCATTTACAACATAACGGGGTGGTAATTCTCGTGACGACGGGCCGGGTCGTCTCATTTATATTTATTAATTTTCATATAAAGATAAATTTAATACATTCAGATTTTAAAAACCAAACAATCTTAATTATTTCTATTCTGATCTTAATACACATCTTAATATATTCAAATGTGTATTCAGATTCGGATGTAATCTTAATACACATCTTTATATTCAGATGTGTATTCAGATTCAGATGTCTTAATCTTAAAAATAAATGAGGCCTAAGTAGCCATACTACTTCTGCAGTAGTTGTTGCAAGACTTCTATACTCTACTTCTGCTGAGCTTCTAGACACTGTCCGGTGCTTCTTCGTTGAGACCAAAGATTCACCAAACTTCACAAAGAAACCAGTTACTGCCCTTCTAGTGTAAGGACATACAACCTAGTCTGTATCACAAAAGAAAATCAGACTTTATACACTTTTACTACTTAGTAGAATTCCCAAGACTGTATTGAGTTTGATATATCTTACAACTCTTACCGTTGCTTCCTAGTGAGACTGCTTGGGTGACTGCGTAAATTAACTCAGCATTTGCACAACAAGTATTATATTTGGCTTTGTGATAGTTAGATACATTAACCTTCCAATCAACCTCTGATAACATATAGCATCTTTCATCAATTCATCTCTAGATACCCCAACATGTGCATCAAATTATGCTGAAGTAAACTTTTGATTCATAACTATTGGAGTGGCTACTGGTTTAGTAGCTCCCAACCCTAGATCAGAAATCAATTGAAAGACATACTTTCTTTGGTTTAATAAGATCCCTTTGCTGGATCTCATAACTTCAATTCTCCAGTCCTAGATCTTTTACTTTGAACTCGTGATTTAATACATCTTTAGTTCCTAAATAAATTGCTCATTGTTTCCTGGTATGAGGAGATCATCCACATACACAAGAACAACCACAAAGTTTGTTCAGTTATTCTTCGTAAACAATGAATAGTCATACAGACTTTGATTATACCCTGCTTCAAAAAGTGCTTTTGTGAGCTTGAGGTTCCATTGTCTTTGAGCTTGCTTTTGTCCATATAAGAACTTCACTAGCTTGCACGCCTTAGTCTTCCCGTGTCTTCTAAAACCTTGAATTTATTTCTCTTGTTGTATCTAATATATGTCTATGTTTTCTTTCAACTACCCCATTTTGTTGGGGAGTATATACTGTCGCACCTCCTTTTTCCGCTAACCCGCGAGGGAGCGAGGGAGTTTTTCCAATTAAAGGACAATCGAAATGGGATTTATTTAATTAATTCAGAGTCGCCACTTGGGAGATTTATGGTGTCCTAAGTCACCGGTTGAATCCCGAATCGAGGAAAATAATGACTCTGTTTAACAGTCCGCGAACCAGAAATCCGGATAAGGAATTCTGATAACCCGGGAGAAGGTGTTAGGCATTCTCGAGTTCCGTGGTTCTAGCACGGTCGCTCAACGGTTATATTCGGCTTGATTATCCGATTTTTAACAAATATGAACTAATGTGCAAATTCTTTACCTTTGACCGCTTTTATTACTATTATTATTATTATTATTATTTTAACAAAGGATTGCAACGTTATGAAAACGTATCTCGAACCACGTCACATCAATGTACCCGTGGTTGTCAACATATTTTGACCCCGTTGAGATTCGGATTTGGGTCACATAAATGTGCACCCGAGTTTAGGGAGTTATAATTATTAAATACGCGCTTAAAACTACTAACGCGTTATTATTTTGAGAAGGCCGTGAAAATTCACTAAACAACCAATCCCGAATTTCTAAATATTTTTAATTTAGAAAAATGAGGTCCCCGCATTTGTACATTTTAATATGGTGAGACACGCCTCCTTTATTATTTAAAAGGCAAACCTAATGCAACTACGATTTTCTACTTTGCGAGGTCATAGAAAATTCAATTGATGGCATACCTCAATTTCTAAAAGATTTAAAATTAATTAAGTGAGGGCCATGCAATTATCATTTTTGTTTGGCATGGCCCACCCCAAACTTTACTTTGAGAAGAGGAGAATTAATCAAAGCTAATGCTACTACACAAAACTTAAGAACTCATTTAAAGTAATTTAAATAATCTTATATTATGGATAAAATGTAATGTAAGGGATGACTAGCATCCTTCCAAATACGTATACTGCTCTTAAATCTTAGACCAAACAAATAATGAATTAAACAGTAACACCTTTCTTAAAGCTTGAACAAAACACACAGAAGAAAAAAAGCTGACCCATCAACCAAGCTACCATCGAAATGCTCTATTAGAGAATGAATTTGCTAATTAAATGTTGGAGGCCATAATCCTAACACTTATGAAAATATCCGAAAATACAGAAACCAAAATAAAGAAACGGGAAAGTTTTATCTACATGAATACCACTTCAGGATAGATATGATAACGAACTAGGTAATCATCGTCAACAATGTTAAAACATTTTCTATAAATGCAGATTCACCTTTCATCGACATCAAACTGACAACTATATAATACGGATTGTTACAATAGCAATTCATTCAAACAACTTATAAGAACAGAATCAAATAGAACAAAGAGAAAGCAGAAATTGATCTCTATATCTCAGAACTTCCGGATGCGTTCCATGGTGATTTCGGGTGGACGCTTGGAGCTATTCGCTACTGCTCGTTCATGGTGGAGTTTGACGCGAGGAAGAAACAACAGCAGTAGCTGTTCGCTGGAGCTGTTGGTCGACTGGGTATAGTGTCGTTTGGAGGAGTTCCGACTGAGGAAGAAACAACAGTAGTAGCTGTTCGCTGGAGCTGCTGGTCGACTGGTTTGGTCGGCGTCAGTTCAGCTGGTCGGAAATGATGGAGTCGACCAGTTTCGTGGTCGTGTGGTCGACAGAAATGGAGGGTCGTTGGAGTGGTCGATGATGACTGGGCGTTGGCTGGATCGGCTAGCGGGTTATCGCCTCCTCAGCTCGTTTTTTGGCAAGCTTTTTAATATGAAGAAGGAGAAGTAGTACTGTAGTAGTAGATGCAAATGTAGTTTTTTTCAACGTGAGCCTTCTGTCTTTTTTTCTTTTTCTTTTCAATTTTTTGTCCTTTTGCGTTTTTCTCTTTCCTTCCGTTTTTTCTCCGTGATTTGTGTATGTGTCTCCCATTAGTTTGTGTCCTGTGTCTAAATTTAGGGTGTTGGGTATAGATTGTTATGGGTTAGGTCCGAAAATTATACTTAAAAGGGGTCTTTGAACCCAAATATTATTCCTTATCTGGAACCAAAAATAAAAACATGATTTTATTTGATTACGTAAGCAAAATAACTATAAAAATAAGACAAACAATTAAAACAAAATTATTTTATATTTTCAAAATTAAAGTAATTATAAAATATTAATGAAACTATATATTTTTTTTAATTTTCGTTTTTGTATAAAGATAAAAATATAAAATACTATTTTTTTTTATTTTTTCAAAAAATAACTACAAAATATTAATAAAAAATATTTTTTTGTAATTTTAATTTTTTATATAAATATAAAAATATAAAGTATTATTTTTATATTTTCAAATTTGAAATGACTGCAAAACATTAATAAAATTACTTTTTTGTAATTTTTGTTTTTTATGTAAAGATAAAAATATAAAATACTATTTTTATATTTTTCAAATTTACACATGACTACAAAACTATATTTTTTTGCTATTTTTTATTTTAAGGTAAAAATAAAGTAAAAGAGTAAAAATTAGCTGAGGTAGCTATATTAGGTCTAAACTAAATATTTTACGCTAAAATATAAAAAACAATCTCGGGGAGGAACAAAAATCACGCGTCTACAACTGCCCCTCTTTGACTGAAAAGACAAAGAGTTTTCAGACAAAGAACGACTAGACAAGTGTTTTGACCCGACCCTTATTCAGAGAGTTTAAACTAAAGAGAAGAGGATGTGACCGAGCCCTTGTATCTGAGCTGCCTACATATTCTTGGCTATAAAGGAATCAGGCTACGTGTAGTTCGGAAGTGAGTAAGAATATGGAGTATTCCGAGGTGGAGAGTCAGTCGAGGTACCATTCCGCCGAGGTTTCGTTCCATCGAGGTTCCGGTCCGTGGTCCTGCTATTACATCAAAAATCATATCTTGAGTATTGGTTGGTGCTTCATGCGGACTCTAAATTTGAACCTTGATACTTGCTAGTCGTAGGTGCTAGTTCAATCTTCTTTGGCTTTCTGGATCTGGACAAGGCTTGCAGCTCTTGTGACCTGTGTCATGCTTTGAGCAGATCGCATCTTTCCTCCACAACTGCACTTTGGATTCAATTTTTTTTTCTTTATTGTGACTAACTTCTTTCGATCATCTCAGACTGTTGGCTCGCATTCTTGAGGCGAGCTTCTGCTACATCTAACTTGTCTTGAATGCTGGGGATTTTTGTTGTAACCCTTCGCTCTCCGGGCGGGATCCTTCAACCAAAACAACCAAAACAAACAAAATTTCCTACCCAGTTTGCACTAGGAAGATTTGTGAGTCGTTAGCAAAATTGTAAACCACTTATTCTACTGATGCAATAATGAGAGTAAACTAAAGACTAGACTAGGATGTGCGTCTCCTACGAGTAAAACCAAGAACTTTGACAAACAAATGTATCTTTTAAAAATAAAACATGAATGAACGAGGCTTAGGAAGTTCGTCTCCTAAAGATAAATTTAAATAACCAAGACTAGGAGGTGCGTCTCCTAAGGGTGAAAACTTCAGTGATTAAAACTAGGAAGTGTGTATGCTATAAGAATGACTTGAAAGATCTTGATTTGGAAGTGTATCTCCTATGGTTGAACTGGAATGAACTAAACTAGGAAGTGCATCTCCTAAGGGTGAACTCAAATTTAGGAAGTGCGTCTCCTATGACTGAACTATTGATTCAGGAAGTGCGTCTTCTATGCATGAAATCTTAATTTAGGAAGTGCGTCTCCTGTGCATAAAAATAAACTTGGGAAGTGCATCTCTTATGGGTAAAAATAAACTTAGGAAGTGCGTATCCTAGGGGTAAAAATAAACTTAAGAAGTGTGTCTCCTATGGGTGAAACTTTAATGACTTTAAACTAGGAGGTGCGTCTCCTATTGGGTAAAAATAAACTTAGGAAGTGCGTCTCCTATGAGTGAAATCTTAATTTAGGAAGTGCGTCTCCTTATGCATGAAAATGAACTTAGGAAGTGCGTCTCCTATGGGTAAAATAAACTTAGGAAGTGCGTCTCCTATGGGTAAAAATAAACTTAGGAAGTGCGTCTCCTATGGGTAAAACTTTAATGACTTTAAACTAGGAAGTGCGTCTCCTATGATTGAAATCTTAATTTAGGAAGTGCGTCTCCTATGCATGAAAATAAACTTAGGAAGTGCATCTCCTAGAGGTAAAAATAAACTTAGGAAGTGCGTCTCCTATAGGTGAAACTTGAATCTTAGGAAGTGCGTTTCCTTTGGGTAGAATCTCAATGATTTAAACTGGGAAGTGCGTCTCCCTTTTCCTCCTAAACCATTTCCTTCTTCCTGAATTACCTTCTTGCAGAACTGCTTCACTTAAAACTCGTGTTGTCTTCCTTAGAAACTGCTGGGGATAACACTACTTACCTGTTGGGGATAAAAATGTTATCAGCTGGGGATGACACTGTTGAGGATAACACTGCTCGGGGATTTTCATTTCTTCAAAACGGGTGCTTCACTCTTGTGAAGGCTACTGGGGATGACACTGGCCTTTTGCATTTCTAAACACAAGTTTCATCCTTTTTGTTCTGTCCGCTAGGGATACAACTCCTTTCATTGAAACTTGTTATTTTCTTTCTTTCCACACCGCTGGGGATAACACTGGTTCAAAGACCACTAACATTGGGGCTTGTCTTTTCTTCCTTCTTCCCCAAGCGGATACCTGTCTTCCAGAAAATTTTCCAAATGAAAGGAAAAATTTCTGCCCCAGTTTGATAATCTTCCTTGTGGCATGCCTTTCCGTCATCAACGCCATTTCCTTTCCATGTTTCAAATCAAAGAAAATTTATTAGTTTAAAAACGCGGTGGTTGGTTGTGATGCTCTTGCTGGGGATGGTTCTCCTTCTCTTTCCCTGCTCTGCGTTTCATTGTCAAAACTTGCTGGGGACGTTATTATTTGCCGGGGATGACATTCCCGCTGGGGATAGTTTTTTCCTTTTCTTGCTTCTCCACCATGCTTGAGGATCTTGCATGTTTTACTGATGCTTTCTACCGGTATCCTAACTACCCAAATTCCTATGACAGTGACCCTGCTTGAGGATCTTGCATGTTTTACTGATGAACCATCTTCTTTGTTCATCCTTGTCATTGGAAATACCTTTTTTGTTGGGGATATGCCCCTTCTTTTGTGGCATATCTAGGGAATGGGCATTTTCCCTACCTTTGAGTCTTACTAGCCTTGGCCTTGAGGTGATTAACCTTCACTTTTTGATGGAGGTATCCTCTTGCTGATCTACCCATTTGTCAATTTCCTCTAGCTGGGGAATATCCTTCTGGACACTGGCCTTGCGTTTGTTCCCTCCTGACTTATACCACTTGGGTATACCAATCAGATTCCGCTTGCATAATTGGAAAGCTGATTGCAAATTTTGAAGTCATTTCTAATTTTTTATGACCAACAGACTCTACTGGGAATTATTTATGAAAGAAGAAAGATAAAAGGAAACAAAAATAGAAGACAAAGAAAAGATGAATTTCTAACAAAAGAAACTATAAAATAAAACCCAATCAGACGCGGATACCGACTCTAATCATGACATGCACATATGGCCTATCCTCCGTCGTCAATCATCTTTCAAGATTTCTGTCTAGTGATTTCCATTTGATTCTCAATCTTTATTCGACTTGTAGTACCAGAAGGGTTTTCACTATCATGCCTCTCTCATTTTGGTTTTTCTCTCAAGTTTTCATCGCCTTATGGTGCCCGTGAAGGTTTTCACCGATAAGACTCTCATTTGTATTACTTCTCAGCTGGGGTTCTGGGTGTTACCGCTAAGACTCTCTTATATTTCTTCTGCTGGAGATCCGAGTCTTTTCTGTTGGGAATCAGAGTGTTATATTCTAATAAGACTTCTCTCATTTGCCTGACTTGGCCTCTTTTGAAGATTGGTCAAAAGGTCTTTCTTTGGATTGTAATATGGATTTTGATAGGGCTTAGAAAGAATGGGTATTAAAGGCTCAAAACAAACTAACTTTGGGTTCAAAATTTATAATCTTCGGACCTAGATTTATTTATAATAAACACAATTTTTGCCCCGGATTCTTGCTTGGGGATTTTTGATTTTTATTTACACTGTGACCGAGCTGTGAAGCGCATACGTATCCTTATTGAGGAATCAGGTCAAACGTAGTTCCCAATTCCCTGTTGTTCTAATTTTCCTTTTCTTTTTTTTTCTTTTTTTGTTTTTGTTGCTTTCTTTTTTCTTTTTTTTCTTTATCTTCCACATTTGTGTTTCTAATTTTTGCTACTGATTCCGAAGGAGGGGTATGAAAGAAATTAAAATAAGTCTCAAAGGGTTGACGATGGATAAAGTGTTTGGATAGCAGAACAAAATGCCTCCATCATTCCAATCTTCAAAATATGCCAAGTACCAACAACACAATTAGACATTCACTCTATCTTTAAAGCCCTGTTGGGAAACACTCTCATTTTTATTACCATGAACGACCCCCATCTCAACATGGCCAACTTGCCTGTAACGATTTTCTTTTTACTTGTCCTAGTTTCACATGACTCGGGCTCCAAATGATCTCATACCATACTTATTTCCTTTAAATGTCTCGATCACCTCCAAATGGTTTTATGATTAACATTTAAGATTAGGCCCAAACTGTGCGTGCATGTCATGTTACTAGAATCAGCATTTGAACAAAAGACAAATCTAAAACATAAAAAGAACTAAACAAATAAGATGACTGGAGGTAACAAAAGACCAAAAGTTTCATTAGACTAACGACGAAACGATTCAACAATAAAACAAGCAAAACAAAACAAAGTACAACCATGAAACAAAACTGGACAAGACTAAGCAAACTACTATGACAAAAATAGAAGGATAAGACGGTTTGACCACAAGACAAAATCTGGGTTACAACCCTAAAAATAACCCGGACAACAGAAATGACAACAAAATAAGCCACCAAAACTCCACTCTAATTGATCAAGAGATGGAGCATCTTTTCCATTACCAAGCACGGCATGCATCTTAGCCACTGAGTTCCGCATCTATATTGCCAAGCCCATTACCAGCTTGCATATCATCAACTTCAGCCAATAAGTTCTCAAGAGGATTTGCATGCTCCACGTCACTGTCATTGATCACAATTGCCCCTTCTTGAATCATTCTTTCTACTTTCTTTTTCAAAGAACGACAATCTTCAATGATATGCCCTTGGACATTAGAGTGGTACATGCATCGAATAGCAGGATCAAATCTTTTTGCATATCTGGGGTATAGCCAAGTAGCGGCTCAATCAGGCCAGAATGCTTTAACTTTTCAAACAAGCTTGTGTAGGACTCCCTAATTGGCGTGAAACTATTTCTTTGCCTTTGCTTCCTTTCCTGCCCCTGTTTCCTTGGGTTGTTGGGTGCTCGACCATGTTGTGAAGGCAAGAGTGCATTATGTGGTGCTGGTGCTAGCCATAGGGAGCAACTTGGCGGTTGGACATATGGCTGGACATTGTGCGAATGATAATATTGAGGTGAGTTATATGGAGTTCGGGGATATGTTTGGGCGTGTTGGATGGAAAATTGTGGTTCTGGTGGGTAGCAGGGTTGTGGGGGTCTAGGTTGGTAGTAGGGTGAAGGACCTCTAGACCTGGGCCAAGTACCCGCTTCGACTGTTGTGACTTCTTCCCCCTTCTTCTTTCCGAGCACACCTCCCGTGCTACTCTGGATGGCGTGAGTGGTGGCCTTGATTTCTGAATAACTCATTATCTTATTAGACTTGAGTCCTTCTTCAGTCATGCCGCCCGTTTTTATGACCTCATTGAAAGATTTTCCAACCGATATCACTAGGTGACCAAAGTAAATTGGCTCCAAAGCCTGCAAAAAGTAATCCACCATTTCACTTTCCTTCATTGGGGGATCTACCCTTGCTGCATGTTCCCTCTAACAGAACCCAAATTCCCTGAAGCTCTCTCCAGGCTTTTTCTCCAGCTTTAACAATGTGAGACGGTCAGGGACGATCTCAAGATTATATTGGAAATGATCGGCAAATGCTTGCGCCAAGTCATCCCAGGTGTACCACCTGCTGGGATCCTGCCTTGTATACCATTCCAGCGCAGACCCGCTTAAACTCTGACCAAAATAGGCTATCAGCAGTTCATCTTTGCCTCCTGCTTCCCTCATCTTACTACAAAAACCCCGCAAATGAGCCATAGGATTGCCATGCCCTTCATACAAATCGAACTTGGGCATCTTGAATCCCGCTGGTAATTGGACGTCAGGGAAATGACATAGATCCTTGTAGGCTAGGCTGACATGATTGCCTAACCCATGCATGTTCCTGAAGGATTGCTCCAGGCTTTTAAACTTCCGTATCATCTCGTCCTGCCCTTGGCTCTTAGCCGGTTTTTCAATTTCTGTCGGGACCTCAAAGTTGGGATTATAGGTATGTGGCTCGGGTGCTTTGAATGTGAGTTCAGGGGGGTAGTATTGTGTATAATGAGCCTGAAACAACGGATCATTAGACGACCTGCGCAATGGGGCTGGTGGAGGTGCCATAAAGACGGGAGCATTTAGTGGAGGAGGGTTTTGATTGGGTGGTGGAACTTGGGGTTCATAGGGATTTCTTCCTTGGTAGTAGTGGTGACTTGGGAAGCTTGTCGATGGACCAGTGGGAGGATGTTCATGAGTCTGAACTGGTGGGAGAGTAGGAGCATTGGGAAGCAACGGTAATGGTTGCCCTCTAGCCCAGGCTATGTGCATTTCTGCTATCTGTCGCCTTAACATGTCTACTTCTTCCTTCATCGTTTGCCTTTCCGTTTTTTCCTCTTCGATGCTTTTGTCCGAACCAGACATGCTTTTCAGAATGGGCCCTTTGGATCTCATGTGGTAATGGTAATCTTCCAGAACGTCCTAACAAACTAACTGTTTGACATTTTCTGGATAAACAACAAACTTGTCAGCATTAGAGTTTTAACACATATTGCAATTGTAATATACCTAGGCAGTTTGACCGTTTCTATCATGCCTTTATCTCTTTTTTTTTTTTTGCTTTTTAGTTGTGGTCGAATCTTATGGATATTGCCTACGTTTCATGACCCCGCATGAATCAAACCGTGCGTAGTTCACGTCAATGAAAGGTCAATAACAATAAAACACATTTTTTTCAATTTTTTAAAGATAAAACAAACTTGATTACAAAGTTTTAAAAACTGACCATATTAACAAACTTTGCCAAAAGAATTTTTATACTTGAAAATCAAAAACCATATGCTCTAATCAAAAGAAATATGAATTTTAAAAACAAACTGGCATATTCCTTCCCTTTTTGCCAATTTCAACCAGATGGTTATTTCTGCAAACGTGGCCCCTTCTCAATTTCACTTAAATTTTGAGGCCGAGAAAAATTATTTTATGACACTTCACAAACTTATCCGTTCTTCTACGAAAATAGCGTTTCGACAACTGAAAGACACTCTAAGGCTATCTCGGCGAGAACGGTTTAAAACACCACCGAAGCTGGATTGGCTTATTCTGACCAAAAATGCAAACGACATTCATTTGATCACTGACTCTTTTATTGTTTTTTTTCGAATAATAATAAAAAAAAACTTATTTTTTTGAAAACACGTCCTTTCATCACTTCGGGGACGAAGATTTTATGGCTGTGTGAGTCAATCGATCAAAATCTAAAAAAGAAAATTGACCCAAAGGTGGCTATTTATACAAAATCAGCCTTCCGGCGTCCCTTTCGGAAACATTCAGCTATTTTAAAAATGGCATCACCGACTTATTTACGACGAAAAATTAATTTCGATATTTTTGGCTTTTTTTTTTTTGCAAAAGGGAAAATTGGACATGATGGGGGTTGCCTACGTATCTCACATCCGGTGAGAATCAAACCCGCGTAGTTTGATTAAAATAAAATAAGCTATATTTATGAATGAAACAGACTATTTTTTTTTATTTTATATAAAAAACTAAACCCTTTTTTTATTTATATATTTTATTTTAAGAAATAATCCCACATTTTTTTTAAATTAAAAAAAAACATTTTTTTCTTTTTAATTAAAAAAAAACAAACTATATCGAAGCTAACAAATTTCCCAATTTTTTTTTATTTTCCTCAATATTGAAAACCCGGTCAGTATGCAAGTCTGAAGCAAATAAATGCATAAAACAAATAGGATGCAACATGATGGTCTTTTCATTTCAGGTTGCCTGTCTTAGACGGACCCAACCCCTGTGTTGAATCCCCTAAGTCAAATGCAACATGATGCAAACAAACGTTCCTACTAGGGATCCGGCATGAGGCTTTGTTATTCTAGGTTTAAAACTTGGGTTTATTTTTCTAGACCTGGCTTACCCGAGTGGACAATTGGGGCTGAGAAGGGGGCGACGTAACGGGAGCACTAAAGTCTTCCCGGCCTTATCACTTGCCCAACACTCACTCTATTTGGAATAGTTTTCAAAAGGCGGGCTACGTGAACGTATGCACCATTTTTTATAAGACTTAGAAAGAAGTAGGGTTTCGGCACAGTTTATATATATACAGTTCAAAAAATATCAAAGTGATAAAAATATCATTTTGCACATTTAATCTCAATCATATAATAAAATAAGATAATAATAATCCAAATAAAACAATTATTCAAAGCTCGAATTCTTAAACCCTGAACCAGTGGTTCTAGGTTTGTATTTCCCAGCAGAGTCGCCAAAGCTGTCGCACCTCCTTTTTCCCCAGCAGAGTCGCCACAATTATTGGGAGTAGGTTTGTTTTTGGTACTCGCCGGAGTAGGGTTCCAGCGAGTGTTTTTTGAATATTCGACGGATTTGGGGTTTATTCGAGGGAAACCACCTAGATAGGGTGGTAGATCGCCTCAACGTGGTCAAGGGGTGTTATTTTGGGACCCTGGTTCATACTTGGGTGGTCGCCGGCTAGGGTTCCGGCAACCGGAATTTCAAGATTGGGGGAACTGGAGAGTTTTGGACAGGGTTAATAGGGGTTAAGGTTTGTTTCATGGTGGCAAAAGGTGTTTGGGAGTTTGGCCAGAGCCGAAGATGAAGGCTGAGGTGATCTCCGGTGGTCTCCATGGGAGACTGGGGAAGGAAGATGGAAACCTAGGCGGCTAGGGTTTGGTATACGAATATGTGTGTGTATGTAATGAGGCGTCTAAAAGGAGAAGGGTTAATATATATTAGTCGTGTATTATTGATTCCTGGCCGTTGGATGGGATCAAATTAATGGCCAGGATCATTTGGATCTTAAACGGTGTCGTCTCAATAAATGAGGTGTCTCATTGTATCCGTTAGATTATAACACTGGACGGTCAAGATTAATTGTCTTAAACTGTGTCGTTTTATTTAAATGGCACCTTGGTCTCATTCGTTTGACCAGTTACAATGAACGGTTGAGATTGATATTAAAGGCGACGTCGTTTTATTTATGAGGGAACCGCCTCACCAGGTCCGTTGATCAGCTGCAATCAATGGCTCTGATTCGTTTGGTTGATACGGTGTCATTTGGTTCATAGGCCAGGCAGATCGGGCTGAATGATTTTGGGCCTGGTCTTGTGTTATATTTTGGGCTGAGTATATATGTATATTCTTTGTATATTTGGCCCAAATTAATTATACAATATATTTTTTGTGCTCTTTTTTTTTAATATTATTTTGACTTGTATTTTATTTAATTTCGTGTAATATTCCTTTGTATTTATTTTACAAATGATATATTTCCTTTATTTTCCATTTATTGATTTTTTCCTTTATTTTCAATATTTTTTGTATTTTTATTTAATTTTCTAATTTCTAGCATTTGTTCTACAATTTTTTGTGATATTTGTCTAATTAATTCCTTTTTGTATTTTAATTTCAATTTTATTTCAAATAAACACTGATTTTTTTACACAAATCAAACAATTGCAAACAAAAATCATTATTGTATTATTTTTTATATATTTTGGAATTCAATTGCTTAGGGCAAAAATCACGTGATCACAACATCAAGATCTTAAGCTATGGAGATTCTATATTTCTCATTATACTGACAAAGGTGTGACCTAGTCTTTTATGCCAACGATTTTTGTCTACTTCTGGTTTGTGGACTGCTGCAACTGATGCTTACTTCAAATCTCTAGTTATGTGGTCATCGTTCACCACATACAAGCCTCATTTTCCCTTAATGATCCCCCTCACATTGCCACTTCAAAGGTCCTGAAATACACAGAAATCAGGATAGAAGTGAATAGAGCAACTGAGTTCTTTTGTGAGTTTTGACACACACAAAAAATTGAATTTGAAGTTAGAACATATAGAACATTCTTAACCTCCATGTCTTTAAGAAAATGTTGTACTACCAATGTGAGACATATTTGTCTTCTCACTAGTAGGTAAATGTACTTGATCTCTACTAGTTTTCAACTCAGTCTTAGAGTGTAATATATCTAGGGAAGCAACAATGTGATGAGTTGTACCAGAATTAATTATTCATTCTTTACTACGACTTTCAGTCATTAGTGCAGCAACAATACCTGCCATGTTGAATTTTGGTACTGTTGTATCTTTATTCATCATATCCAGAATTTGCCTATATAGATTCTCAGTGAAGAATGCCCTCCAGCATGACCATCATTGTGTGCTCTTCCTCCAGGAAGGTGTGCCTATTCTTCATGTAAAGAATTTCTAGTAGAACAATTGGCCACAACCTTCCTCTTAGTATTAAAATCTTCAGGCTAACCTATCAACTTGTAGCAATTTTCTTTCAAGTGTCAAGTCACTTTGTAGTAGTCACATTTTATCAATGGGTTCTTTCTTTTGTAGCCTTGTCCTCGTCTATCTTGCATAGCAATAGGATCTTTTCTGGTGCCTAATGCTGGATATGAATTTGATCTTTGGATTCCATCTTCCTTTATCAATGCATAAGCTTGGTTCAAATGTCTTCATCAGAATCTGCCTTTGTGCCTCCTCATAGGTCTCATTCAGACCACTAAGAAATTGAAGCAGCCTTTAGCAATGAAGGTGTTCAATATAGTCCTTTTACTTAACACAGTCACAACCTAGCGTGGGGCATTTCCTTCAGCATTGGGAAATAGGAATCAACAAAATCAGTTCGTGGGAAATTGTTGCAATTTCTTTGTGTAATTGAAAAATTCGAACTCGATTGACCTTGTCAAACCTCTCCTTCAAGTCTTCCCAAACTATGTGCGCATCTGATGCATAGGTTATTCCACTAACGAGATTCGTTTATACATTTTTCATGATCCACGAGAGCACAATTGCATTGCATGTCTCCCATTCCTCATGTAATTCCTTCTTAAAGGCATCCTTCTTAAATGTACCCGTTAGGAACCTTAGCTTTCGTTTAGCTTGAAGAGCAATTCGCATAGTCCTACGCCATAATTCATAGTTTTAAGACTTGGTGAGCTGTATTGGGATAAACACTGAGCTATATGAAGGATACAGAAACAGAGGATGTGTGTGGTCGATTTTCTCGTCTCCCGCTACTGAATTTTAGTGAGAATTTGTATCACACATGTGAGCACGTGATTTTTGCCCTCACGACAATTACTCCCAGAAAACTAAAATATTCTTGTGTTTTGATTTTTGCGAATTTTGTGTTGTTTTTCTTTGGCGTTAGCACTTGTCTGCGTGTGTGTATTACTTGTTACATCAATCAAAAAATGCAAAATATGTATCGTAGGCGTGTAGGAATCAATTTTGAGTTTATAGGAATTTATTAATCATAAAGCGGTTAAAAAGAGAAAAAAAAACTACAAAAATGCGCATCCTTGTTCTTTGCTTTAGGCGATTTTAGTCAAAATTTTAATTCGCGTTAATGGTTTGTGTAGGAATCAATAGTCGTGTGATTTTATTTCTTTCAATTTGTTTAAAGTGGTTTTAATTTAAATGTTGGTTTAGTGAAGGAAAGAAGGGAAATGGCTATTTTTGCAAATAAATCGCAGCCCAAAAGGGTTGTCTATGCCCTGTCCAAATGGACCAACGCTTTTAGATGCCTAAACGACACCGTTGAGCTAGAACAAATCCAGGCCGTTGATCCTGCAGGATCAAACGGCCCAGTATGTTCCATAAGCGTCCAAATGACATCGTTTCAGGGCGTTCAATCGTGTCCGTCGAACCATCTTCGATCCAACGGAGGAGATCCCATCCCCCAATCCGTTACGTAGCATGACCCAATCCACCCACAGACAACCCGGCTTCAATGATGACCAAACGGTATCGTTTGGATAAGTGAAATGATCCAGGCCGTTGATCTCATCAGATCAAACGGCCAGGATTTATTTCCCGTGTTGGTATATAAGTCCAAAAGCCTACCCAGCCCCCCTTAAGCCATACCCCCCATTTCATCATCTCTCACAGAGACGGCTGAACCCCCACCGTCTCCCGCCGCACTCCGCCTACCGGAAATCACCTCACGGCGGTTCCGGTAGGCCAAACCTCTCCATCTTAACACCAAATGACCTTCCGAACATCCTGAGTCCAAATCCACAAACCGTTTCCCTCGAATCATTCCCCGTCTTCTCAAATCTTCATTTGAAGATTCGAACTAAAACCAAACCTATGCCAAATCGTTCCAAACTCACACCATAGCATCCCTAGACCTCCATCATACCCCTACTAACCTTAGCCCGGTTCGAATCAAGCCCGAACCACTCAAGCCTCAAATCCGAAGCCCCAAGAACCCTAATTTTCAAGAAGCCCAATTAGAGCCGATTTAGTCGTCGATTGAGGTCCAAGAGACTTTAGTCTAGGTGTTCTCAATCGAGAACATCTCGATTAAAGCCCGTTTGGCCTCAATAGTTCCAAACCAAGTTCGAACCTGGTTTATTTTGGTTCCCGAGGTAACTTTCCTTTTATTTTTTGTTCTAGTTATGTTTTTAGTAATATTTGGCTACATGTATAATCTGTCTCTCTGGAGTTTCTTATTTTTTCGTCTTTCAAATCTATTCTGCCCGTCTCCAAATGGCCTTTTATTTGGTCAATTCCTTTTTATGTTCGTCAATTGTATTGCGTTAAACCATGATTTCAATTCGATTAACATCGTTGAAACATGTTAATTCACTTTGATCCCTTGTTTTGCCTGAAGCCGCCAAAGTCATTTGGTGGCCTGTCTGTTTATTGTTGTTTGTTATGGCTCATATAGTCGATTGATTAAATGTCGTCAGTTTAGTTTAGTATATGTGAATACCTAAATAGCACAATAATAGTTTCATGCCTTAGGCAGTAATACCAATGAATTAGTTTGATCATGTGACCACCATTCGTCAAATCCCTGAGTTCCTATGTTTTCCAGGACAATTTTAAAGGCATTGTTGTCTCACTGGCTTCCATCATCTGCCTCAATAGCAAATTAAGTTTGATTAGGTTAGAATTAGTTACAGTTGCACCTCTGACAGAGGTGTCAAGGGTGATTAGGAATCTAAGATTTGAGAATGTGTTATTTTGGGTTGGCTTGTCAGATGAATGCTAGTGGACCACTTAACTGTTGAATCTGTCTAATAGTGATGGGTTAGTTTAAGCCAAAACTTAATAAGAAATGATTAAACAATAAGCTGCCATACCTTTTGAATAAAGAAAAGGGGGAAGACATTGGGTAGTGGGTTAACAGTGAGAATATTATGGGCTGGACAGAAGGAGGATGGGCAGAGTTCTATTTTTAATTTGTTGAAGTGTCCCCGGGAGCCTTTCTGTTATAAATAGAGGGAGGGATTTTCGAAAAACACTAGAAAAGTAGAGAGAAAAACAGAGATACACTAGCAATAGGACTGAAAAGAAAAAAAAAGAAAAAAGTCTTTAAGAAGGATCAGCTTGAGAGACCTGAAAAAAACAATCTTTGTGAGAGATTTTTGAGACTTCAATCCTGTTAAGTTCAATATCTGTGAAAAATCCTAGAATACATTAGGTCTTATTGCTCCATTTGGGTCCTTTTGATTCAATTCGAGTGAGTTAGTTTGATTCTGATAACTGTCAGCCCCTTTTTCTGGTTTAAGCTCAAGTTCATTAGGGTCTATTGGGTATTGGCGACTGCTGTTTGTTTGTTTGCAATTGATTCTGGGTTGATATTGGGAGTGCATTCTGGGGGAAGTTTTGAACTGTCTGCTTAAGTTTGGTCTGGTGTTGTACTGATTTTGCTTGGAATCTACTGCTGTTGTTTGCTTTGCTGCTGCGTTCACTGCCAAATAAGTCATTGATCCCCTCATTTTGCTTTGAATTCCAGGTATATTCTTGTAACCACATTGGCCGAGAACGATTGAAAATTGACAAAGGAAGTTGATATAAAGATGTTGAAGCGGAATAGTTCACTTTTCTTTCCTTTTGTTTAGTTTTTGTTCTATGATTTATTTGTGTGGTTTTAATTGTATCTTGTTATATAATTGGAATTGATTTGAGTTAAGTTTGTAGATAGTTTTGTAAACTAGAACTTGAAGGAACTCATATGTTAGGCCTTTAGCTTTATTTGATTTCCTTAAATGATGAAGTATTTAGGATTGTTAAGTGATTCATGTCTTTGATATTTAAGTCATAGTCGTTTGCATTTTAAGTCATAGTTGTTTATAGGATAGACGCTAGAATTTCAACAAGGGGTTTTAAGATTACCATTAGGTATTCTATTGTGTTAGCCAAATAAAAAAAAAGAATAAATAAATAAATAAATAAATTGGGACGCACCATATTATTGATAATCTTATGCCAAGTAATGAACCATGATGAAATACTTACATCCGACATAGTTGATTAATTCTTTACTAGTTTACATTTTATTTTAGGCAATCTTTGCTCCTAAGTCAACAAACTGCAAAAATAAGATATCATTTTGTATAGGTTTTAATTGGAAATAACCTTAAGGGATATACTCTTAAATAAATCGTTTTTGCCTAGTCTAACAATTGTTTTAATTGGCATAGCTTGAAGTAAGTAATCCGGACATATTTTTGATTTACTTATTTGTCAAAAGTCCACGTCTATGTTGTAATTAGTCTTTCTTTTGGTATGGTTTCAAATTAATAGAGCGGTTTAAAGTTTAATCAGAGCGTATAATTTATAAGCATGTATAAAATCAGGAACTTTTTAGCCATCTATAATAATTGAAGCGACCGTGCTAGAACCACGGGATCTGGGGGTGCCTAACACCTTCCCTCGGGTCAACAGAATTCCTTAGAATTTCTGGTTCGCAGATTTCATTGGAATGTCGAAATTTCCTCGATTCGGGATTTAAATAAATTGGTGACTTGGGACACCTTAATTTATTCCAAGTGGCGACTCTAAAATAAATAGAATAATCCTGTTTCGAATATTGTCACTTAAATTGGAAAGACTCCCTTACGCTTCTACCCCCGGGTAGTGGGCGCACCAAAAGGAGGTGTGGCAGCTCTGGCGACTCTTCTGGGGACTGCAAACCCAGAACCACTGGTTCAGGGTTTAAGAATTCGAGTTTTGAATAATTTTTTTATTTGGCTTATTTATTATCTGATTTTATTACATGTTTATATTTGATATGCTAAATGTTGCTTTATCGCTTTGATATTTTGTGAATTGTATATAAATTGTGCCGATACCCATTTTTCTCTTCTAAGTCTTTTGAAATATAATATCGGGCATTTGCTGGACATAGCCCATTTTTCTCAAGATAGCTGTGGTGCTTGGCGCCCAGTGAAGGATTTGTAGTCACACATGTTTAGGCGGAGAGTTTTGTCAATTAAGCGGGAAAGCCATGCTACCGGTGCACTGACACTCTTCGGCTCGAGTTGTCCGCTCGAGTTAAAACCTGTCTAGACACTTTTTCCAACATGATGATGACTTAGAATAATAAAACCTTATGCCGGATCCCCGATAGGAACGCTTATTTGCATCGTGTGCATATTTGACTTAGGAGGCTCAACACAGGGGTTGGGCCTGTCTAGGACGGGTGTACCTGAAATAAAAGACCAACTTGTTGCATCTTTGTGTGTGCATTTATTTGTTTCGATCTTACATGTCGACCGGTTTGTGAAAAAAAAAGGAGGGTAAGAAGTAGAAGATGTCAAATTAATGGAAAACAAGGTGCTTTTATTGGAAAATAATTTTGAAAAAAAAAATGGAAAAAGAAAACAAAATGAAAAAAAAAATCTCCGAATAAATGTTGTTAATTTTAAATAGTTAGTTTCTTTGAATCTTTTTTTTTTCTTTGAAAGAAAAATTCCAAATAAATTTTCTTAAATTTTACGAAAAATAGTTTAGCTTCTTTGAAAATAATTTTTTGAAAAATGCAAAAAAAAAATTCCAAATAAATTTTCTTCGTTCCGTTGAAAATAATTTTTTTGAAAAACAAAATGCAAAAAAAAAAAAACAATTTCCGATAAATTTTGTTAATTTTATTAAAGATAGGTTTGTTTCTCTTAAAATAATTTGTTTTAGAAATGTTGTTTAAAAACAGTTTGTTTTCTTTTCTTAAAATAATTTAGTTCTTTTATTTCCGAACTACGCAAGTTTGATTCTCACCAAACATGAGATACGTAGGCAACCCATATCGGGCTCAACTAATACTGATTTTTTTAAAAGAAAAACAATAATAAAAATATTAGAATTAGGAATTTTGTCCTTAGTCGAGAGTTAGGAAATTTTGCAAAAATAGCCAAACGCCTCAAAAGGGCGCCGGAGGACTAATTTCGCAAAACGGAATATAGACATCACACTGGTATCCTGTTATACAGCCTTCAAATCTTCTTCAAGTGCTGAAAGGCCGTATTAACAAGACTCGTTTTTTTTATATAATAAAAAAAAGATTTTGAAAAAAAAAATCTTAAGTTCATTTTTATCTTTTCTAGGATCAGCATGACTTCATCGCAATGAATCGGCCGGAAAAGGGCGAGAGACGAAATGCCACCCATGTTCATGGTCCAAGACAAGACCCCAGATCGGCTCTGTAAATGGTGGACTAGTTTCTCGGCTTGGGAAAGAAATCAAGTTCACAAGCACCTCAAGTTTCTTCCGGACATCATGATGATAAAACCGGACAAAAATGTGATCAGGGCATTAGTAAGTTTTTGGGACTCAACAAGCAATGTGTTCAGATTCTGGGATTGCAAAATGACACCCACTTTGGAAGAACAGGGCGGACTCATAGGGCTTGGGAAAGATTTGCACAAAAAAAGACCCGCAGCTCCTAGGCAAATGGGTGTGAATAATTTCTTGAAGAAGTTATGTCTCGGACGAGTTCCCATGGGTTGTTTGGACAATGGTTGGGTGCCACTGGATTATCTCTACGGCAGATTTGGTGATAAGAAAGGGTTCGAGAAATTCTCAAACACTGAATTTGTTAACCAGTTGAATTATGACGCCTGGGGAGACTTAAGAATCTATGCCTTTATGATCGCTTTTTTGGGAACCATGGTTTTTCCCGAACGTGGCGGACGCATCAGAATCCGTTTGGCTACGGTGGTCTCATATTTACAAAGTAACGAAGAACACACTGTTCTTCCTATGATCCTAGGAGACATCTTCCGGGCTTTAACTCAGTGCCAAGAAGGACATCATTATTTCGAAGGTTGCAATATCTTATTACAAATGTGGTTTGTAGAGCATCTCTATCATCACCCAATTGTGATAGACTTTAACGCGGATTGGCTGAATTATATTCGTTGTCATACAAACAGAGCCGCCCGTTGTAACCTTCCAGAAGATTTAAAGACTTGGCAAGAACTTCTCAACTCTTTGAGAGCGGATCGACTTACCTGGAATTATTATTGGTTCCCTTCCGTTAAAATCATGCATATGTCGACATATCGCCCATTCTACATACTAATGGGCTTTAGGGGTTTCCAACCATATGCCCCGCTACATGTCATGTGACAGTTGGGTAGAGAACAGAAAAGGCCCCCAATTGAGGATATGCGATCGTTTACATGAGAATTCGCGACGGAGGAGCCCCCAAGGGAGACTTATGCACAAAAGGTATAGTTTGGTAGTCGACTCTCCGACGTCAACGAAATGGTTGCCGATCGAGAACGGGGAGAAGTGAGCCTCGCATATCTTGAATGGTTCCACAACCAATCAATGCCAGAGCAAAGGTCAGAAAGGTCGGTAAAGTATGCCGTCGATTGGGAGAAAGAGGTAGAAGCCGGAGTTAGGGAGGCTAAGCATGAGATAGCACAAGATTTCCAATCTTGCATCAACACTTTAAAAGAAGACAAAGGAATTCTGGAAGCGGCCATGGACATACAACAGGCTGATTTCGATCGGGAAAGGGCCGGTTGGGAGCAGGAAAGAGAAGCACTTCGAACTCAAATTCAAGAGATGCAATTGACCGCAGAAAGGTCAAGAAGAAGTCAGAATGATGAGATGCTGATAAACGATTTAGAAAGGAAAGCCTTTGAACACCAAGAAGACTTGGAGAAAGCAAAAACGGCTTTGGTTGCAGTCCGGACAAAATGGAAGAGAGCAACCCACCAAGAAGCACTCCGTCTACAACAAGTAGAGAAAGATTATGATGCAATCATCGTTGATTTAAGAGAAGCAAATGCCGCTCTTAGAGAGCGAACTCTCAGGCAAGTCCGGGATGCCAAAGCAGATAGAGACCGTTGCCACAACTTGATGGCACGGATGGAAAGACAAATAGATAGGCTCTTGGACCATGTCTCCGGCAACGCTCAAGTATTAGGGGCAAAGAACCGACACATAGGGCAGCTGCTCAGAGAAAAAGACATGATCAGGGACCAGGATCAATGAAATCGGGCACTACATCACTATGAGGTGTTTGACCTGCGAACGAGTACCTCGGCATACCTTCTTCTCTTCAATCATGGAATGCGTCCACCAAGTCATGGCAGAATTGGGGAGTATACAGAAAGATCTTACACCGAGAACTGCAGCAAGGCCAAACAACGCCCCCCGGGCGCAAAGATTCGAGGCGTTGGAACATGCTTAGAAGAGTCTGTTATTTTAGAGTCTGTTTGTCCTTGTAAAATTTTTCCTCCATTGTTGTCATTTTGCAAGTGTTTCAAGTTTGAAGTTTGTTGAAATAAAATTCATGAACATTTCATTCATATCTTATGTCTATTGTTTCCGAACTACGCTCGGTCTGATTCATGCGGGGACATGATACGTAGGCAATCCACATAAGATTCGACCATCACTAAAACAAATATAATAAAAAAAGGGGGAAAAGTTAAAAGAAAAGAAGATTGATAAAGGATGAAAGCAAAGGAAAATACAAACCGGAATGACGCATCGCAATCGAGTACATGTAGTGACACCATCATCTGTATAAGTGCATCACACCCAACGTAAGATTACTTATCTGTTATGTTGTTTTAGACTAACCGTTTGTTTGCCAAACTCCAGGTTTTTAGTAAAGAGTGGTTGATTTTGTGGTAATCTGGCATCACATTCGTACTTCACAAGGTCCAAAGGAAAAGTTCGGCAGCCTGAAAGTACTCATCCCTATTTCACTGGATCAAAAAGAGGTGCCAACATGTCTTCAGAAATACCCTTAGCAACCATTCCCGTTTTGGAAGAAAGCTCTTTGACAACCATCCCGGCTACTGAGTCAGTAGCTTTGGAGGAGAATAGAATTTTGCGCTGCCGCATGCTCGAGATGTTGGACGATTGGAACAACGGGAAAGAGCCCCCAAGTCCGATCCCTGGGTTCCCTGAAATTCTTCTCAGATCAAGTGGGATTTCCAATACCCCCATCAATTACCCGCCTACTTTGTTTGGGTATTCTAATGCCACAACCCTCTCTGAATCACCCTCCACCTCCCATCCTCGGGTGACACCATTAGATACATCCGCAAGAGCGTCGGTCGAGTTGCCAGTTCCAGTCACGACGCATCCCACCGCACATACTCCTTTCTTCGACTCCGCGTCCTTTGCATTTCCAGCACCACCGCTTACACGGGATCATACCCAGGTTGCAGCCAATATATATCCTCAGCCACCTCGATATGAGTTCCTACCAAGCCAAAATCCAAAGGCTCCCCAGCAGGATGAGATGACAAAAAGAATGAGAAGTTTGGAACAAAGCCTGAAAAACATGCAAGGTCTAAGTGGGCAGAAAAGTGTATCTTACGCCGATCTATGCATGTTCCCGCACGTCCACTTGCCATCGGGTTTTAAGACGCCGAAGTTCGAAAAGTATGACGGGCATGGCGACCCCATTGCTCATCTGAAGAAATACTGCAATCAATTGCGAGGTGCCGGCGGCAAGGAAGAATTGTTGATGGCATACTTCGGAGAAAGTTTGGTCGGAATAGCATCAGAATGGTATATGGATCAAGACATATCTCGATGGCACATCTGGGATGATCTGGCCAGAGATTTTGTGAAACAGTTCCAATATACATCATCGATATTGCGCCAGACAGGAATTTTCTATCGAACTTAAAGAAGAAGCCCTCAGAAAGCTTCAGAGAATATGCCATCAAATGGCGAGAGCAAGCATCCAGGGTGAAACCCACTATGGACGAAATTGAAATGGTCACGACTTTTCTCCAAGCTCAAGAGCCAGACTACTTTCAAAATATGATGTCGGCGATGGGAAAAACTTTCGCCGAAGCAATCAAGATCGGAGAAATGGTAGAAAACGGCTTAAAAACAGGGCGAATTTTGAGTCAAGCGGCCATTCGGGCAACTTCCCAAGCCATCCAAGGCGGGTCTGGAGAGATGTCCAGAGGCAAAAAGAAAGAAGAAACTGTCATAGCGGCAGTGGAATATAGAAGATACCGAGCCCCAAGGCAAGTATTCTCTGAAAGAGCCCCCAATATTATTATTCACACCACGGCATGGCCTATGCTCCTTCGCCTCCACCCTTTGCGGTCATGAATGCTCAGCCTTTTGGCCGACCGCAGCCACCAGCCAACAGAAACCCACCTCCATTCCAAAGAAATCAACCTCCCTACCTAAACCAATACAACTCCCGACCAAATAACACTCGCCATCGTGAGCCACCCAAGTCGAACTTTACACCGATTGGGGAACCATATTCCACTCTTTTTCCAAAACTCAGGCAAGAGAACTTACTGCAGCCCGTTCCGCAGAACAGGCAAAATCCGGACTCTCCTGCCTACCAGAGGGGAATATACTGTGCCTATCATTTAGGTGTTGAAGGACATAGTACCGACAATTGTTGGACGTTCAATCAAGGGAGGATTGTCTTCGCAGATGAAGAAATCCCAAATGTGACAAATAACCCATTACCAACCCACAACAACGGGCCAGTGATTGGGATGATTTGTGACGACAAGGAATTTGACCCAGCCTTAAAAGCAATAATCGCCATCGCCAACATAGATAAGCGGCCTAAGGTTACCCCGAAACAAGAGAAAATGGGGAAAAAGGTTGAAGTTCTTGAAACTAGATCTGAAAAGACGATTGAATTGAAAGCATCGTCTTAGAAGAGTGGAGTCCTTTACCTCCCGCGGGGTCGAGTGGAAAAACCATTGTCAATAGGTGCCCCCAAGAAGTTCCACTTAAATAGGGAAACAACAATGTATGTACCAAAGGGAACCTATGTGGCCCGAAAACCAGATGAACCCGTGGTTATTGCATGTGTGCAACAAAAACCAATGACAGATTCGTCCGCAGTACCCTGGAGCTACCAACGAACACTCGTTACGCGCAAAGGGAAAGAGGTTGCAGGAGATTCATCTGAGAGCGTCCTGGGGCGAAAGTACTTAAACACGCAGGAGGTAAATAATGCCACACAAAGGCGTTTCCCATCAAAAAAACCTGTGAGTGCTGAAGAGGCAGAGGTCTTTTTTCAAAAGATGCAAATGCCTGACTATGAGGTGATAGACCAACTGCGCAAATGCCCAGAGCAGGTATCGATGTTGTCCCTTTTAATGAAGTCTACTGAACATCAGAAGGTTTTGTTAAAAGCCTTGAATGAGGCATATGTGCCTATTGAGACTTCATCCGAACAACTTGAAAGAATGACAGAGAGGTTCTTCGCAATCAATCAAATTTCTTTCAATAAAGCTGATTTGCCTTTGGAAGGTGCCGCCCACAACAAAGCTTTGCATTTGACTGTCAAATGCGAAGGCTACTATATGAAGAGGGTCATGGTTGATGGGGGTTCAGGGGTAGACATATGCCCGCTTTCCACTCTAGGCCGCATAGGAATCGGAGCTGAGAGGATTCGGCCCAACAACATATGTGTGCGAGCCTTTGATGGTGTGAAAAGAGATACCGTCGGAGAGATTGATGTAATTATGACCATCGGCCCGGTGGACTTCGAAGTGACATTTCAAGTTTTGGATATGGACACTTTCTACAACTTCCTTCTGGGGAGACCATGGATTCATGCGGCTGGAGTTGTGCCCTCTACCCTCCATCAGATGTTAAAATTTGAACACAAGGGACAAGAGATCGTGGTCCACGGGGAGGACGAGCAATCAATTTATCGAGATCCATCCATCCCATGCTTGGAAGCGGAAGAAGGAAGCGAATACATTGTCTATCAAGCTTTCGAGATTGTGTTGGCAGATCAACTCAAAGAAGGGAACCCTCTCCCACAACCCTTTTTGTCTAATGCCTCCATCATGGTGGAAGAATAAATGATTAAACACGGCTTCCAGCCAGGAAAAGGTTTGGGAAAGTCCCTGCAAGGAGTGTCGAAGCTGATAACTTTACCCACAGTTGAAAAGTTCTTCGGAGTAGGCTTTCGCCCAACCCCCGAAGATGAGAGATGGGCCAACAAGAGAAAGGAGAAAGGATGGGTTCTGCCACGTCCATTGCCACATATGTACCAAACGTTTGTCCGACCAAGGTACAGTGAAGAAGAAGAAGAAGACGAGGTCTTCACGTCGGAGGAAATTGAAGAAATATGTGGGGCCATGAGGCAAATGCTCTATGATGTTAATATGGTTCAATCGGGAGAAGGAACAAGCACCGCTGAGGCGCTGTATGTGGGCCCTAAAGCTAAATTGCAAAATTGGAAAGCTACACCCTTCCCAGTCAGGCGGGAGTTCTCGTAGATTTGTCCTGTCATTTTTCCTTCATCACAAGTTACTTCAGGACGTAGCTTGGATGTTTTTCTTTGTTTTCTTGTATTTTTGGTTTTCCCAATGTAATTTTGTTTGTCTTCAGAAAATTCCAAGAAAATGAAATAAATATTTCATCATTTGCACTCTTTCTAATTTTGTTATTTATTCTTCCTTTTCAGTCCTAATAATGCAGCTTTAAATAACATGACATGCTTGCGGAACTCATGCTCAAATCCGAACACGCCACCTAATCTGGAAATAATGAACCAAGAACCGGAATACGATGAAGAAGAGGCTTTTAGGGAAATAAATCGAGAATTGGAACATTTTGAGAATAAACCTAAGCCAAACTTGAATGATACCGAACCGGTTAATTTGGGAACTGTTGAAGAGGTTCGAGAGACCAAGATAAGCATCCACACAGATGAAAAAACACGAGATGAAATAATCCAACTCTTGTTTGAATTTAAAGACGTGTTTGCTTGGTCTTACGATGACATGCCAGGACTAGGAGTTGATCTAGTGGTGCCCAAATTACCAATCTACCCTGACTGTCGCCCAGTGCAACAGAAGCAAAGAAAGTTCAAGACTGACATCAGTGATAAAATCAAAGAGGAAATTACTAAGCAGTTAAATACAGGGGTAATTCGAGTGGTACAATACACCACGTGGTTGGCTAATGTTGTGCCCGTGCCAAAGAAGGACGGAAAAACTCGAGTATGCGTTGACTACCGAGATCTGGATAAAGCAAGTCCTAAAGATAACTTTCCTTTACCAAACATCCACATCCTTATTGATAACTGTGCCAAACATGAGATACAATCGTTTGTGGATTGTTATGCGGGATATCATCAAGTGTTGATGGATGAAGAGGACGGCGAGAAGACTGCTTTTACCACACCTTGGGGGACTTACTGTTGCCGAGTCATGCCATTCGGCTTGAAAAACGCGGGAGAAACATACATGAGAGCTATGACTACCATTTTCCACGACATGATGCATCAGGAAATAGAGGTGTACGTGGACGATGTGATCATCAAATCCAGAACTCAGGGCGATCATATGCGAGACTTGAGGAAATTCTTTGAGAGGTTGCGGAAGTACGATTTGAAGTTGAATCCAACCAAATGCGCTTTTGGAGTCCTTGGGTTTTATAGTCAGTAGAAGAGGTATTGAATTAGATCCCACAAAGATAAAATCCATTCGGGATTTACCTCCTCCCAGAACAAAGAAAGATGTAATGAGTCTTCTGGGCCGACTAAACCACATCAGTAGGTTCATCGCTCAGTTGACTTCCACATGTGAGCCCAGATTCAAGTTGTTGAAGAAAGACGCTGCAATCAAATGGACAACTGAATGCCAAGAAGCTTTTGACAAGATCAAAGAATATTTGTCAAACCCTCCAGTCTTAGTCCCGCCAGAGCCAGGGAGACCTCTTTTCTTGTATTTAACAGTCTTGGAAAACTCTTTTGGTTGTGTTCTCGGACAACGTGATGCGACGGAGAAGAAAGAGCAGGCGATTTACTACCTGAGCAAGAAATTCACTAGTTATGAGGTCAAGTACACTTTGCTGGAAAGAACGTGTTGTGCTTTAACTTGGGTCGCTCAGAAATTGAGACACTACCTCCAAGCCCATACGACTCACCTCATTACTCGGTTGGATCCTTTGAAGTATATATTCCAGAAACCGATGCCCACCGGAAGATTGGCAAAGTGGCAAATCCTGCTCACTGAGTTCGACATAGTCTATGTCACTCGCACGGCAATGAAGGCCCAAGCATTGGCAGACCATTTGGCCGAGAACCCGATCGACGAAGAGTATCAACCATTGAATACCTACTTTCCTGATGAAGAGGTAAATACGACAGAAGTTGTTTCAGAAGACAGTCATGCTTGGAAAATGTTTTTCGATGGGGCGGTAAACGCTAAAGGTGTAGGGATTGGGGCAATCTTGATCTCTCTTGCTGGTCAGCATTACCCGGCCACGGCTAGGCTCCGTTTCTTCTGCACGAACAATACGGCTGAGTATGAAGCTTGTATCATGGGCATGAACATGGCAATTGATCAGGGCGTCGAAGATTTGTTGATCATGGGAGATTCAGATCTAATTATCAAACAATCTCAAGGTGAATGGGAAACTCGGGACGTTAAACTCCTCCCTTATCGACAGCACGTGAATATTCTTGGCAAGCGATTTGCATCGATAGAGTTCGGGTATATCCCACGATGTCACAATGAACTAGCTGACGCACTTGCCACTTTAGCTTCAATGCTACCTTATCCGGGCAACGCCCATGTCAATCCCTTGGAAATTCAAATCAGGGAAAGCCACGGTTATTGCAATGCGATCGAAGAAGGACCAAACGTCAAGCCATGGTGTTACGATATCAGGAGATTTCTGAAAACGCAAGAATACCCAGAACATGCTACCGGAGATCAAAAGAGGACCATTAGGAGACATGCAGGTGGTTTCTTTTTGAGCGGCGAGGTCCTGTATAAAAGAACCCCGGATCTTAACCTCTTAAGGTGTGTTGATGTCGAAGAAGCAGGAAGAATCATGCACGAAGTACACGCAGGAGTATGCGGGCCTCATATGAATGGGTATGTTTTAGCCAAGAAAATCCTTCGAGCAGGTTATTATTGGATGACCATGGAGAAAGATTGTTTTGGTTTTGTCCGAAAATGCCATCAATGTCAGGTACATGGAGATCTGATTCATGCACCTCCAACTAAGCTGCATCCTATGTCAGCGCCGTGGCCATTTGTCGCTTGGGGAATGGATGTCATAGGCCCGACTGAGCCGAAAGCTTCGAAAGGGCACCGATTCATACTGGTGGCTATCGATTACTTCACAAAATGGGTCGAAGCCGTCACTCTCAAATCAGTCACTAAGAAAGCTGTGGTAGATTTTGTACACTCAAATCTTATCTGTCGTTTTGGTATACATGCAACTATCATCACAGACAATGCTGCGAACCTGAATAGTCATTTGATGGAAGAAATATGCGAGCAATTCAAAATAACGCATAGGAACTCCACCCCTTATCGGCCCAAAGCAAATGGTGCCGTGGAAGCAGCGAACAAAAACATTAAGAAGATTTTGAGAAAGACAATCCAAAGCTCTAGACAATGGCATAAACAATTACCGTTCGCCTTACTGGGATACCGTACTACAGTACGCACATCGGTAGGAGCAACTCCATACCTGCTAGTCTATGGAACCGAGGCTGTGATACCGGCAGAGGTAGAAATTCCTTCACTTTGTACGATTGTCGAAGTAGAGATTGAAGATAGCGAGTGGGTTAAGACTCGATTGGAGCAATTAACTATGATCGATGAAAAGCCAATGGCTGCGGTCTGTCACGGACAACTGTACCAACAAAGGATGGCTCGTGCTTACAGCAAGAAAGTACGACCGAGAAATTTCGAAGTAGGTAAGTTGGTTTTAAGACGCATTCTTCCACATCACCAGGAAGCGAAAGGAAAATTCGCTCCTAATTGGAAGGGACCATACATCATCAGGAAGATACTGCCGAGAGGAGCATTATACTTGGGAGACATGGAAGGAAAAGACCCTGAAACAGCTGTAAATGCAGATGCTGTGAAAAGGTATTATGTCTGAATTTGCTTCGATGATGTCCATACAAGTCGAAATGATTGAAGGCTTTTATTCCCGCTACCCAAACACTACCAACCCTTTTGTAAACCCTTTGAGCCGGTTACCTTTCTTTGGCTACCCTCTTTGGAATCCAAATAAAAAAAAACCAAACAAAACAAAACAAAACAAAATTTCCTGAACTACGTTCTGACTTGATTTCGAAAGGATACGTAGGCAACCTCTCCCTGAGGTTCAGTCACACCAAACCAAAAATCCCAATTTCCCCAAAAATGAAACTGGGGCAGAAGATATTGTTGATTCGGTTTAGATCCGTCAAAATGATTCCAAAGTTATAATCTTGTCCACAATTTTTGTTACCCAAACCGAGTACAAGTCCTTCAAGATCGATTAGAAAATGAGAAAACATCATTGTTGCGGTCCGAAGCTTCTGGAATGAAAAGAAATAAAATGAGAGAGTCTTATTGGTGAAAACCTTCGGGCACCATAAGACGATGGAAGTAGAAAAATACAAAACGAGAGAGCCTGTTGGTAAAAACTCGCAAAGATTACTATCTGGCGATGGTAAGAAGAGAAATGAGAGAGGTCGATTGGCGAAAACCCGCAAAAGGGCGCTATCAACCGAAAAGGTTGTTTCACGACAAGAGGTCCTGGCACGGCTCCTTAGCTTGGAAACATAGAACCATTTTGGTTCATAAGGAAATGGGAGTTTGTGACAATCAAGCATCTAGTCTGAGAAGCATGTCATGTTGGTTTAAAGTCAGCATATACCTCAGATAAGTCCTTCTTTTTCCCCGAAAGGGACTCCTCTATCTTCGATACGTTTTTCCATTCTTTGTTCATTTTTCTTTTAATCCCTTTCGGTTTAATTTTAATTCTGAAACTATTACAAAGAAAGGTGACATGACCGTTTTTACAGGACTCCGCCTGGTAAAGAAGAAAAGAAAAACAGCCTCAGTGGTGTATTGATACAATCCCCGATTGGATCGTAATGATCGATTGTTTCCAAAGAAACGGAGTTTAGAAAGGAAATGGAAATCAAAGGCTAAGGTTTTAGAAGAGACGGAATAAGGCAGAAGAATAGAACCCACACGGAAAATCCTCGTGGAATTCCGGGAATGAACCCGGTCAGTTTCAAAAGAAGTCACCCCAAAGACAATTGGTAGCAAACTTCTCAATGGAAATGGGGAAACAATCAAGCAATGAAGATAATCAAGGCCACAAAGTCAACCACTTTTTCAACTGATAAAATGTTCTTTGTTGAAAGCAGGTCTATTTAATTGTGCAAGAAGAAGGTACAACTCGAAGAAGTGAAGTACGCAAGCATTGAAATGGCTTTGGAACAAGGAAAACACATAAAAAGGAAAGTTTCTTTTTAGAGCTTTATCTTATGCATTTGTTGATGGTTAAAAAGAAAGCCTAAAAGAAGGCCCAAAAGGAAGAATAAAAGAAAAGAAAATGAAAACTCCAAAAAAGAGAATCAAATCATATCAGTCCAATATCTGTTTGGACCCCGGTCAGAAAAACCGAGGGTCTTTCCGGCCAGAAAGCCGTGAAACTTTTATCCCCGGTCAGAAAACCGAGGATCTCCCAGTCAGAAAACTGCGGAGCCATTTACTTTAACCCCGACCAAAAAACCGAGGGTTTGACGACCAAAAAACCGTTAGACATTGCTTGAATTCCGGCTAGAAAGCCGTGAAACTTTTATCCCCGGTCAGAAAATCGAGGATCTCCCAGTCAGAAAACTGCGGAGCCATTTATTTTAACCCCGGCCAAAAAACCAAGGGTCTGGCGGCCAAAATATTGTTAGACATTGTTTGAATTCCAGCCAGAAAGCCGTGAAACCTTTATCCCCCGTCAGAAAACCGAGGATCTCCCAATCAGAAAACTGCGGAGCCATTTATTTTAACCGCGGCCAAAAAACCGAGTGTCTTGCAGCCAAAAAACCGTTAGACATTGTTTGAATTCCGACCGGAAAGCTGTGAAAATTTTATCCCCGGTCAGAAAACCGAGGATCTCCCAGTCAGAAAACTGCGGAGCCATTTATTTTAATCCCGGCCAAAAACCGAGGGTCTAACGACCAAAAACCGTTAGACATTGTTTGAGTTCCGGCCAGAAAGCCGTGAAACTCTTGTTCAAAATCCCGGCCAGAAAGCCGTGGAACGTTTATTTGTGAAACCATGATTTTCTTATCCAATACCAAAGAGTCTTTTTAATCACTTTCTGTGTCACAACTAACTCACGGAATTTTCCTAGC
>JASVEL010004446.1:0-48857 GCA_032618575.1 Nicotiana noctiflora | reverse complement strand
AATCTTTTTTTTTTTTCAGACATACTAGTATTAAAATTATAAAATAATATATGGTACTAATAAGTAATTAGACATATAATGTTATTCACTAATGAAAGTAACAAATCAAAGTTACTTTTTCTTCAACAGTATTTGGTACAATAAAATTATTAATAATCTTTAGGACTTGCAACAAAAATACTATTTCTATTCAATTAGCTTGACTATATTACACAAAATAAAATAAAATAACGAGCTTCACGAAGAAAGCATTCTCGTTGAACTCCTTCATCTCGCTGAAATATGAATTTAAATTCTAAGCAATTACAACTGGTCTCACTTTACACAACAACTTCCATAAAAATATTTGCTTTCTCTGCCTTGGCTAGAAATTTTATCTAACAAATGAATTTATGTAATGATCAAAGATCAAAGATCAAATTTTGAATAAACTTGTATAATTTCTATCTTCCTCAACTAAAGTTGTTGTTTCTCGATTTATATGTGACCTCACACTTACTGAATTATGTACTGGCACGATACGAAAAACTCAACCAAAATATTCCAACAAAGATGAATTCTTAAAAGCATATCAGATACTAAAAATTTATATAAAAGAGGGGAGGATATGTTGCAACTTTGACATTAAAGGCGAAATAGAATAAATGGACTAACTATATGTACGTTTATATTCAAGAGTAAACCTCTAGTCGATAAGTAAAATAACTCAAAGTTGCACATGAAATTAACACATTTTTAGAATTAATTCACGTTTCAGTATTGTATATTGTCCAAAAATTTGATAAGACATGAACAACACGGAAATACCGTTTATATGATGAGGCAAAAGAAATCTACACTATTCGTGGGAGCATGTCTAAATAAAGAGTTTGGATCTTTTCAAAATTCATATTAATATCAGTGAGAGTTTGTGCACACGAGGAAGAAAATTGAAAAATATATTACCTGACGAATTTTGCAAAGAAACACAGACAATATTATATTTACAGATGTAAGTTCATGCTTAAACTAACTGAAAAGGTAACGTTTCTTTGCATTTACAGTCGCCCAAATTACAAATTTTAATCCATGTAGTTTAATCATTCTTAATACTTTATGGGTTTGAATGAGAATACTCCATTTTTAAGAACAACCTCATCTGCTGAAAATAAAGGCTAATTTGATATGAAAGAATTTTGAAAAAACAATATTTTTTAGCTATTTAAAAAGAGGAAACAAACAACAACTTCAGAAATTCTTTCGTGTGTTTTTAATATTTTTAAGAAGTGAAAAGTTTTTGCGTTACGTTGATAAAAATACAGTATATCACGATAGTGTTAAATTTATATAAATAAAATGGATTCTAGTAAATTGAGTAACTTGGTTTATTAATAGAGAATTAATTTTAGAAACGAAGAGTTAGATTTTTTGGCCGAAAACATCCTTAAGCTATGCCAACAATCTATGGATTATCCTTAAATATCCATATGTACAAAGAATATCCATAAAGCTTATCAAAGTGAGCAGCTCTTTCATTGAACACTTTAAAAATCAAATAAGCCCCAGAATTATATGTGCATGATATCCTACTGTCTTACTAAAGATATTCGTTGTCAAATATCTCAATTTTGTTTACAAACTACATATATGCATCAACCTATTTGTTATATCAAGTAGTGAGACAGCGAAAGCAGTTTCCCTATTATGTAGAAAATTTGCATGTTTCTTTAGATTGTAATAAGCCGGTTGACAATATAATGTTAATCCAAACTGAAGCACTTACCTGGAGTGGGTTCGAATGCTATAATCAGTGTTCTGATGCTTCCATCAGATTCAAGTTCCTGTAGCTCTGCCTTCTGAGCAATGTTCAAGAAAACATCTTTCAGCACTGTAAGACATGTGGATGTTCCATATGCCAAACTTCATTCAACGATTTTCTATTTCAGTAAAGAACTTCTGATGCAGACGTGCCAAGAATATTATGTTGTTTGGCAAACATATACACACATAATAAAAGTAAATATGAGAAATATTGTATTATTGATACGTCTGTTGATTCTCTTATTGTGAGAAATAACAAATGCTAAGTAGGACTTAACTTCCTCTTTTGGTATGACATCTAACTCAAATCAAACAAAACAAACATATGTCGGTAGCATGATTTTATTAATAATAAAAAAATATTAAGAAATAATTCTTAGTAAATGGACGTGTTTGAAGATATTCTTTGACAATCTCTTTACATTTCTTGTTTGTCACATTTCCATCACTTCCTGATGATTTAATTCTCAATTGTCCATCCCTACTTTAAACTAAAACATGTAGAGAGTTAGAAATATATACATTCAACATTGGAAGGAAAAATAGTAAAACAGAAGAGAGTATAGTACCTGAGATGCATAATTGCAAAATGATTCAAACGCTTAGCAATTTACTAATCGACCATCTATGACATATTAATCGAACAATGAAAAATCACAAAAAATCAATTTTGGGGTGCAATTACCCAGAAAATTTTTCGGTGATAAGAAAGGGAACCGTAAGTGTTTAAAATCTAATACATGGAGGAAGAGAAGTTTAATTAGTTTTGAAACTGAATATGAGGAATAGAAATGGAGGAAGTGGGAGTAGTTAGTGGTTTCTATTGTTTGAAATAGTTGTGAGTATCCCAGGATTATTTTTTCTTGTACTGCTTCACTTGCTATTCTTTCTTATCTACAAACAAAATAACAAATATTTGGAGGGAAATCCTAGACATGCATTACAATTTTTAAGTTGGTTTACTTTTTGCCGTAGGTTTGTCAATTCATGCGGATCATAATATTCTATTCTATGCAGCTTCCTTATCCAAATGCCAAATGTGTGAGAAAGTAATTTTTTTAATTGAATTTCCATGTTTTATTATTTTTTCAAAAAAAATCAAGAAAACTGCCCAAAAAAATGTGGGTCAATCTTCATATTAACTTAATAGGGGTAATTTTTTTTTAAAATTCTAAGGTTAATAAATAATTTAACTGCTCAAAAAATGTTGAATTACGTGGTCTTGTTAACTGCCGAAGGTTTTAAAAGATTTACCAACAACTTCTCTATATTAATTTTTTTTTAATTTTTGCATTTAATAAATAATTTAAGTTACTATCAAAAACGTGTTTTGCGTGTAATATTTTAATATAAAATATGATTTTGTTATATCATCAACTATTAATAACATGAGAATTATAACAAAATTAAAAGAGTAAGTCAAAAAAATAATTTAAAATAGAGATTTAAAAATTTTCTAATTCAATTTACATATGAGTCCCATGTTTTAAAAAACTATTTTTTTTTTCTTTTTTTAAAATAAGTACCCTACATTTTAAACTTCCAATTTAGTTCACATACATTTAGTCCCACGTTTGTTGGGAATGTTTTTTCAGTTCGTTATACCTAAAAAACTATTTTTTTCCATGCTTGTTGTGCCTTTTTTTTTAAAAAAAATTTGTTTAAAGAAGTTCACAAAGTTAAAAGTTTCAGTTCAGTTGACATCAATATAGAGTCCTTGAATTTCCAAATGTATTGGATGTTTGCCTTAAAATTTAACACTTATTAATTTTTTCCTGTGCCACTTTATCTTTCCTAATCTATATAGATAGATTTAATAAATAATTTTATTTTTTATTATTTTAGACTTGGAGTAAATTATTTTATTTTTGTTTTATTTTAAGGTTTAGTAAATAATTTTTTAAAAAAGCCCAAAACTTTTTGATTCCAACGTGGGAATCCATGTTGTAGTTAAGTCGGAAGGTTTAAAACTTTTAAATAGTTTTGAATTTTTAAATGTATTGGAACTTTGTCCTAAAATTTAACACTTGTTGTATTTTAGTTGTGCCACTTGGCATTCTAATATTGTTTTGCCTTTACTATTCTATATATATATATGTATGTATTGTATTTTTCATTATGAAATTGTGAGTTTTGTTTATTAAGTAAAATTTTCCTACATGAGAAATTTATTTAGTATATGTATTTTTACGATATCAATTGATTTTCTTTTTTAGTATATATATATATATATATATATATATATATATATATATATATATATATATATATATATTCTTTGGTTATCTAATTATATTATGCATTACTTAATATTGTTAAATGGACATATTATTTATTAATAAAAAATCAATTTAGTATACTAACTACTCCCATATATATACACACGCACTACTACAACTATATTAGGAAGAAATTACTCTCCAATTAAAATTCGTAGTTTTTTTTATTGTAAAATAGTTTTAAAACTCCAATTTGAATGAGGAATTTTTTTTTTTGCATTTTCATTTTTTATTGATAATTATAAGATACTTATATTTATTAATTTATGTAGTATAACCAATTAATTCAAAATTAAAAATTCAATAAAAAGTTAGTTAGAAAAGTAGTTTATTTTGTCTTAAAAAATGCCACTTGGCTTTTTGTGGTTAAGACACTTGTCTTAATTTGGTGATTTTGCTTCTCTTATTCTATATAGATAGATATATACACACGCACTACTACAACTATATTAGGAAGAAATTACTCTCCAATTAAAATTCGTAGTTTTTTTAATTGTAAAATAGTTTTAAAACATTTATTTAGTATATGTATTTTTACGATATCAATTGATTTTCTTTTTTAGTATATATATATATATGTGCCTTGGTTATCTAATTATATTATGCATTACTTAATATTGTTAAATGGACATATTATTTATTAATAAAAAATCAATTTAGTATACTAACTACTCCCATATATATACACACGCACTACTACAACTATATTAGGAAGAAATTACTCTCCAATTAAAATTCGTAGTTTTTTTATTGTAAAATAGTTTTAAAACTCCAATTTGAATGAGGATTTTTTTTTTGCGCATTTTCATTTTTTATTGATAATTATAAGATACTTATATTTATTAATTTATGTAGTATAACCAATTAATTCAAAATTAAAAATTCAATAAAAAGTTAGTTAGAAAAGTAGTTTATTTTGTCTTAAAAAATGCCACTTGGCTTTTTGTGGTTAAGACACTTGTCTTAATTTGGTGATTTTGCTTCTCTTATTCTATATATATATAGTAGTATATTATATGGATATGATACTATATATATATTATGTATATACATATATATATACATCACAGCGAGGTAGATATGTAGTATATATATCTATATATACATATAGTTGTATGAGTTTTTATTGAATTGTTGTTGTTGTTTATTAGTAATAAGGGAATACATGAGAAATTTATTTAGTATATGTATTTTTGTGATTAAATTGTTAATTAGTATATATATTTATATATATATTATATATATCTATTATTATATATATATATATATATATATATGTGCCTTGGTTATCTAATTATATTATGCATTACTTAATATTGTTAAATGGACATATTATTTATTAATAAAAAATCAATTTAGTATACTAACTACTCCCATATATATACACACGCACTACTACAACTATATTAGGAAGAAATTACTCTCCAATTAAAATTCGTAGTTTTTTTTATTGTAAAATAGTTTTAAAACTCCAATTTGAATGAGGATTTTTTTTTTTGCATTTTCATTTTTTATTGATAATTATAAGATACTTATATTTATTAATTTATGTAGTATAACCAATTAATTCAAAATTAAAAATTCAATAAAAAGTTAGTTAGAAAAGTAGTTTATTTTGTCTTAACAATGCCACTTGGTTTTTTGTGGTTAAGACACTTATCTTAATTTGGTGATTTTGCTTCTCTTATTCTATATAGATAGATAGGCGACCTTCTAACCTTTATCTTTAATAATAAATAATAAATATTTGTGATTAAACAAATTATGTCCTTATTCGTAATTTAACGGTTAATATCATTTTTTAAAAAGTTTAGCCAAACACAAATTGTTGTTCAAAAATGTATTTCAAATGGACTATAGCATATTTGGCCAAGCTTCTAAAATTAACTTATTTTGAGAAGTGTTTTTTCTAAAAGTGCTTTTAAAAAAAAGTGCTTTTGACGAGAAACGGTTTATGTTATGCTAATTAATTTGAAAAGTGCCTTTGAGCAATAATTAGTATTTGGCCAAGCTTTTGAAAACTGCTTTTAAGTGTATTTTTTTCAACAACGCTTCTTAGAAAAGTATTTTTTGGAGAGAAACAGCTTCTGCTTTTCCTCAAAAGCACGGTTTTTCTTCAAAAAGCTTGGCCAAACACCTCAATAAAAAAATACTTTTTGTCCAAAAACAAACTTGGTCAAACAGACTATTAATCAAATACAAACGGCTTTTCTCCAAAATTCTTTTTAAAAAATACTTTTAGAAATAAATTGATTTTTTCAACCTGACCAAGCAGGCTATTAATTTCTTAGATACGCATGAAGGCTAAAAATAGCTTAAAACTAATTTAACTCAATTTCTTATTGGACGTTATATCTAATTACACGTAATAGTTAATATTTTTTTTCAATTTGCCTTCTCTTCTCTTATTCATTTCTCTTTTCCTTTTCATTCTTTGTTTGTCTTTCTTATTTTAACAAAATCAGTGAGCCATTACCACATGCTTCAGCGGTCATTCTCCTCCTTATTATCTGAAACTTAGTCATGTTTAAACAAGTGAGTCAAAATCAGCTAAAGTTGTTCCTTTTTTTTCTCTTTTTTTCTTCATCGGAGTCTCCACCTCGAATCCATTTCCTCTAGAAGAGTCATCGATCTCAACAAGCTCTATTGTACAATTCAATTTTTGTTTTTTAATCTCTTGGATTTGATAGAAACATTAATTTTCTAAAAAAATTGCATCAAGAATTGAGAGTGAGAGAATTTTTTTTATTTGGTCAGAAAGCTTGGGTTTCAAGTTGAGTAGGACTAAAACTGAATAACTGGAGTGTAAGTTCAGCGGCATAACTGGAAAAACATAAGTGAAAGTGAGGCTCGACTCACAAGTCATCCCCAAGAGAGAAAATTTTAAGTACCTACGGTCAATTATCCGTAGAGATGGAGAGATTAACGAAGATGTCACACACTGTATTAGGGTGGGGTGGATGAAATGGAGGTTAGTGTTTGGAGTCTTATGTGACAAGAATGTGTCAATGAAACTTAAAGGTAAGTTCGATAGAGTGGTGGTTAGACCAACTATATGTCACGGGGCTGAGTGTTGGTCACTAAAGAATACACATATCCAAAAGACGAAAGTAGTCGAAATAATGAGGATGTTTAGGTAGATGTAGGGGCATACGAGGCTTGATAAAGTCATGAATGAAGATATTCGGGAGAGGGTAGGTGTTGCTCCCATGGATAATAAGATGCGGGAAGTGAGGCTTAGATGATTCAGGTACGTGAGAAGGAGAATCCCAGATGTCCCGGTTAGGAGGTGTGAGCGGTTGCCTTTGGCAGGTACAAGACGAGGTTGAGGGGGGTCTAAGAGGTATTGGAGAGTGGTGATTAGGCAGGATATGGCGCGACTTCAGATTTCCGAGGGCATCGAACATTAGGGTTGTAGGTTATGGGGCAATCGAGTGTTTCTCCTCATTGTGCTGGTTAGTCTGATAGTGTTTTATCTAGGACTGCTATCGGTTTGTGTTTTGTGCACACTTCTCGTTTTGCATAGTATTAAGTTATTACCCTTCCACTTATTTGTTATCTCCTTTGATACTAATTATTATTTTTCTGGTTTCTTTTGTTGTCTTTTCTAATATTATTGTCTCGTCTGTTGAGCCGAGTGTCTCTCAAAAATAAACTCCCTACCCCCGGG
The DNA here is from genome assembly GCA_032618575.1 of Nicotiana noctiflora. NCBI lineage: Eukaryota > Viridiplantae > Streptophyta > Magnoliopsida > Solanales > Solanaceae > Nicotiana > Nicotiana noctiflora. The sequence goes on along the minus strand of JASVEL010004446.1, from coordinate 41,108 downwards.
TTAAGGGTAAGGTATGCGTATATTCTACCCAGACTCTATTTACGAGATTCTACTATATTGTTGTTGTTGTTGTTATTGATCGAAAATCTTAGGGTTTGTCGACACCATTTTTTCCGATGAAACGAGTTTTCTCTCCATTAGGTATATGATAAAAGAAGTAAAAAATAGAGATAGATTATATATTTACTATTAAGTTTGACTGACTGATTATAAATTTAGTTAACATAAAATTATTTGCTATCATAGATACTCTATTATGAGATTTCTGTAAAGGTAAAATGGCTAAGGCGAGATGTGTTAAAGTAGAGTAATATGGACAAGGAAACTTTGATTTTTCGGAGAAATAGTTTATGGGTTTATAGTTTATGGGTTTAAGGGAGTATATGGCAGTTGGTGTCTTTCATGTTTGTGATGGAGAAACTAGTGATGGAAAGAAGTAGGAGAAGACGAAATGAAAAAAGTGTGAAAATAAAAAGTATAAAAAATATATGAAACAAAGAAGCATTTGACACGTGACATACGTGTAAACACAACCAACTACAAGGCTGTTTTTATGTTTTAAAGAAGGTATTTACTTCAAACAAGAATAAAGAGGTAAGTGATCATACATAAAGTTAGAATGTGTACATGACTTTACCGATGTCATGGTCCAAAATTTCATCGGAGCCGCAATGACGCCTAACACTACTTGCTGGAAAAGCTACAATAAATATGAAAAAATTGACTTTAACAATAATAAAAAAATCTCAAGTAGCATAATGGTATAAATAAGTAAATTCTAAATATCATTACAACTGAAATCCACTCCAAAAGCTGGTGTCACAAAGTGCATGCACTATATAGCATACTAAATACAAAATCTCAACATAACATAATACTGTTTGGAAGACTGAACAGTAAGATCATAAGATATAAGATGGGACTTCAAGGCTTGCGAGCTGAACAACAATGCTACTTCAAAATTTCCAAGCTAATCCAGACCCGTTCAGGGGCAACTACCATGATCAGCAACACTTGAATATGCACGTGAAGTATAAAGGGTAGTATGAGTACAATCTATTTCATGTACTCAATAAGTAGCAAACCTAACATCGGGCTAAAAACAGTGATGAACTTTGCAAGATCCGATGCTCACTTTCCAGAGCCAACAATAACAATAATAGTAGCACAATGACATATAAAGAAAAATAAGTTAACTAATAATAGGCCTAACTCTTACATAATATGATGAGAAATAGGCATGTTTTTTTTATATATACCAGTCAAGACATCAACTCTTCCATATGATTCAATAAGACATCGATTTAATTACATAAAACTGTAATATCAGGCTCCAGGCATCAAGTAGAGACATCAAATACTTATTAGCATGAGGAATAATACAACTTTCTGCTTGTATGTTAGATGTTCATTGCAAATCAATAAAGAATCACAGTTTAAATATAGGGTATACGTAATTTCAGCACATTTCATAGTGACAACCTGGCAAGTACCCCTTAATTATACTCTCAACACTCTCAATTAGTTGTATATTAAGGAAATAGTCAAGCTTCATGGCATTCCAATTTCCATCATTTCTGATTGGGGGCCACAGTTCATAATTAATTTTGGAAGAAATTTTTGCAAGGTTTGGCTACGCAGGTAAATTTTAGCACAACCTTCCATCCACAGACTAACGGGCAAGCAGAGCAGACTATTCAGACGCTCGAGGGCATGTTGCGTGCTTGTGTTCTTGATTTCAAAGGTGGTTGGGATGATCATTTTCTACTTATAGAGTTTTCTTATAACAAAAACTTTCATGTAGTATACAAACGATACTATTCGAGGTATTATATGGAAGGAGGTGTAGATCTCCTATTGGGTGGTTCAAAGTTGGAGAAGCTGAATTGATAGGACCAGACCTCGTACATAAAGCTATGGAAATGGTTAAGATCATAAAGCAATGGCTTAAAATTGCCCAGAGTCGTCAAAAATTCTATTAGGATGTTCGTTGCAGAGACTTAGAGTTCAAAGAAAATGATTGGGTGTTCCTGAAGGTCATAAAGGGGATTATGCGGTTTGGAAAGAAAGGAAAATTGAGTCCGAGGTATGCCGTGCCATATAGAATCTTTCAAATGATCGGTCTGGTGGCCTACAAGCTCGAGCTACCACTTGCGATATCGCTGGTGCACTTTGTATTCCATGTGTCTATGTTGAAAAAGGTGGTGGGAGATCCGTCCGCTATTGTGCCGGCTGAGACTATTGAGGTTAATGAAGAGTTGTCATATGAAGAAGTTTTGGTTTCCATTCTTGATATGCAAGTATGGAAGTTGAAAAATAAAAAAAATTACCTCTGTGAAAGTTTATGGCGAAACTAGAAGGTTGAAGAAGCCACTTGGGAAGCCGAGGAAGAAATGAAAAAGAAGTACCCGCATTTGTTTGTATATCCATGTAATAGCTTCTATGAATTTGGTTCCTATAAACTTTGTATCACTTGATTAGTCTATGTAAAGCTATTCCGCTTTGATTATATATTGCCTATGAAGCCATGGTTGTTGTTATTATCAGTTATATTATGTCAGTGGGTTTTGTATATATTGTTTAGGATGAGTTTCTGGGGCTCTCTGACAGGTGGATAGGCCTAGTTACAAAGGAAATCTGGCAAATATTTTGTAAACTTTGGGGAGTGATCCAAATTTAGGGCTATTGGTATGTGGCGTGAGAACTAAGTTGCATAAGGTGATAATAAGTAACCTTAGACATCATTCGGGGAAGAATGATCTTAATGGGGGGGGGGAAGATGTAAGGCCCCATAAAATTCTTCCTAAAAACTGAGATATCATGGTGCCAAGTTAGGATTATGTGTTAGAGATATATGACTATACACGTGAACACACCTTAATCGTCATAATAGTACGTATACAAAGACTCGCCCCCTTGAATCCCTTATAAGGACAATGTAACTTCCAAAATTTCCAAATAAAAGAAAGGAAGACCTTACATACCTTAAAATATCCCATCTATTCCTCAAGCTAACTTAACGTGCAACTCTTATGTCTACAAGCAATGGACAATACTTTTATCACAGTACGAATACCATAACTTATCGCATTTGAACAACATTGTAAGGCCCCGTAAAAGTCTTCCTAAAAAGTTTAGGAAAAAAGTTTGCAGAAGTATGCATTTTTGTGGCCCATTAAGCGGCCGCATAGTCACTTTGTGGGCCGCATAGTGGGGGCAACGTGAGGTAGTCTTTTGGCCAATTTTGAGGTCATTTTTGTAGCCCATTATGCGATTGCATATCCACTTTGCGGGCTGTACCTTGGTCTCATAATCGTTCTTAGACTTTTGCAAAGAGAGGTTCTACAGCGAATTATGAAATCACATAACATGTCCAGACCCACAACTCCAATAGAGATTCGTAGTTTCTTGGGCTCGGCTGGGTATTACAGAAAATTTGTGGAGGGGTTCTTTACTCTTGCCTGTCCGTTGACTAAATTGATGCAGAATGTGGTTAAGTTCCAATAGTCTGATGCTTGTGTAGAGAGATTCCAGGAATTAAAATCAAGACTGACTACTGCGCCAGTATTTACGCTACTAGAGAGTACAGAAAGTTTTGCGGTGTATTGCGATGCTTTAAGGATCGGGCTTGGGTGTGCATTAATGCAACATGTCAAGGTTATAGCTTATTTTTCTAGAAAACTCAAGAATTATAAAAAAAACTATCCAACACATGACTTAAAGCTTGCAGTGGTGGTTTTCGCATTAAAGATTTGGCATCATTACTTGTATGGGGTCCATGTGGATGTATTTACGGACCACAAGAGACTTCAATATATTTTCAAACAGATGGAATTGAATTTGAGGTACAGAAGATGGCTTGAGTTGCTTAAAGACTACGACATTATCGCCCGGGAAAGGCCAATGTTGGAGCGGGTGCTCTTATCCGAAATTCTATGGGAAGTTTGGCTCACTTGAAGGCGTATCAAAGGCCCTTGGCCAGGAAGGTTTATTAGTTAGCTAGATTGGGAGTTCGTCTTGCGGACTTTAATGAAGAAGGAGAAAATTGATGAGGCAATCAGAGCAGCAAATAGGCTAAGGAGAAAATTGATGAAGCACACATGCCTTTACATCTCCTCTTCCCTTCCTAAAGTATACTTAGGACTCTCGAGAAAAGAGAGAAGAAGAAGAGAGGATCAAACATTGACTGTCTAATGCTACTTTCTTGTGTTTATTAGTTAATTATTTTTTTATTTGATCTATTTGCTTGCTAGGTTACATGAACTCATTTTGAATTAATTAGTTTGTGTTTTATCACATAGAATTTGATATCTAGAGATGCAGATTTTAACATCAATTATAAATTTTCATTTAGTAGTCCAAGTTAATAGATCTCGTTAATGACTTAAGAGCGTTTTTTTTGTTTGGAGAATATTTGGCAACCTTTAAGGAATATATATTTCTTTAAAATAACAAACCAAAAGACCATTTGTTTTTGCAATGACAAAACAAATAAGTTTATATTTTGTTTTCTTACAAAAAACCATGTAAGTCTTTAAAGTGCCAGGCAAGTAAAGCTCGTAGATTTTCTTTGAACATGGTTTCGTAAAGAAAGCTAGGCTATGATCTATTTTTGCTAAAAATCAAAGCTAACTTTTTAGTCTTTAGTGAGAGGTCAAATATTTTAATTCATGCATTTTAATTGTTAACTTATGCAAAGTCTATATCTAAGCTTACGCTACATATTATTATTAATAGCATGTCTTTAAATGTTGTCTTTCCTATCTTCTACAAATAAATTTTTTTACAACACATTATTCTTAATAAATTAATTTAAGTCCGGCCGGTTAACCATTTTTATGGATCTCAAAGGGTGCCTTAAAAACCCCCCCTTTAGATTAATTGAACTCTTACCTAGAATCTTTTGGTTAAGTAGACCATTAACAAAGTTGTACTTTAATTAATTTAGGTGTCCTAATTCCCCATAAAATAATTAGGTGGCGACTCTTTAACTTTAATCAAACTCAGAATCGCCTATATTGTTGTACCTTATTCTAACCAGTTTAAAATGGGGGTATAACAACCTCGTTTGCCGTGATTAACACCTGTAGATCACAAAAACAAAAATAAAAATATGGGGATGGGAGGCTATCTGACTCAGGGGGTGAGGGAGAGGGCTGCCTAAACGTGGAGTGGGACGTAGGGGGAAATGGGGGAGAGGGAAGAAGAGGGGTAGTGAGGCAGAGGGGTGAGGATGGGGGAACGGGGGAGGAGGAGAGGGAGAGAGAGAAGAGGAGAAAGAAGGGAGGAAGGAAGAAAAGGGGAGGGCTACAGGAGAGGGGTGGCGGGGCAGAGGGGTAGGGAAGGGTAACGGGAGAGGGAGGGGGGAGGAAGGGAGGGATAAAGAGAGAGAAAAGAGGAGAAAGAAGGAAGGAAGGAAGAAGGGGAATGGCCACCGGCGACTCGCCGGAGTTAGAGAGAGGGGGGAAACGGAGAAGGGGAGCGGGAGGGTGAGAGCAGAGAGAGAGAGAATAGAAGTAAGGGGGAAGGGGTGGCCTTACCAGTGTGCGCTGCCGGAGATGAGAGGTCGCCAGCGATTGGGGGGGTCGCCGGGGGTAGAAGGGTAGGGAGGGTTAGTCGTTGGGGTGGGTGGCTGTGGGAAAACTGACCGTTGGGGAGAGGGGAGAGAGTAGAGAGGAGAGATAACAAGAGAAACACTATTATGAAGATATTAAGGGGTCCTCATCTTTGTTTTTATTCAAATAAGAGAAAAAAAAACTAAATGTAAAACTTATGGCAAAGAGTTAGCTTCTAATTATGTACTCGGGAGGAGAGAGTTTGAGGAGACACATAATGATACACCCTCAAGATAAAGTTAAATATTAAATGAAAGTTGCGGTCGAGGGGACAAGTTTACCTAGTCAGCCTGACTCTAGTATCGGGTCAAATCAATTTCAACCGGAATTAACACTATCACCGGTGGTATTTTATATTATGATCCAAGAAAAATAGGGAAGAATTAGCAAAAATGGATACTGTTATGTGCTTACCTATAGTTTTTCATCTAACCCTCACTTTGTGCATTATATTAGAAAAGTTTTTAATCCTACTTATAAAGGATGGCTTCGCACAACTGTAAAGAGTGATATTTATAAATATAAACATGAATATGAACAATATTATGCTATTTATTTACTCATATTAATTATCATGTTGCTATTACTATTGATATTGGTAGAAGTGGTAATGGCTGTGATTATCTTACTGGTATAAGTCACTGGATTGATGATGACTGGATAATGCAAAAGCGCATTATTGCTTATAGAATAATTAATTCATGTCACACAAGGCAGTTTATTTCTAGCACGGTTATGGATATTTGTAGATATTTTTGCATTAGTGATAAAATAATATCAATTTCAACGGATAATGCTACTAGTAACATTAATATTGTAGCCTTGCTTACCACCACACTAAGTTCTGCATTTAGTATTATTTTTCATGTTAGATGTATTTGTCATATTTACCATTTAATTGTGGGTGATGGTATAAGAATTTAAATATTGAAATTGAAAAGCTTAAAATGGCTCTAACTGCTTTTTTTTTTAAACCGTCGAAGTAGACTTAGAGAATATTTTAAAAGATGCAATGAATTTGGTCTAAGAGAAAGAAAGATTCCTAATGCTTGTCCAACTAGATGGATTACATGTACGGAAGTTTAGTTGTTGCATATGAATATAGAACCTCATAAACTCAATGTTTAATGCTCATGTAAGTGATGATGATGAGCACCTTACAAATACGGATTGGGCTAATGTTAAAATACTTGTAGATTTTTTAGAAAGATTTTATGTTGCTACAAATGAATTTTCTGGGCAATATTATCCTAATATTTCAAATTGTATAGTTTATCTTACAGAACTTTCAAATTTGTTTGCTTATTTTTCAGAGGGTGGAAAATTTACGAAGAAGCTATTGATTCTATGAGAAAGAAATTTAAAAAAAAATTTCCTCATTCCCCATATTTATGGTGTTGTTGCCTTGTTAAAGCCTACTATGAAATAACGAGGTTCTCAATATTGGTATCAATCTATTTATAATGGTTTAGCACTTGAAGATGAGGAGTTGTCTACACTTTCGGACGTACAAGCCTCAATTAAAATAAATGCTCTAACTATTTATAGTGCTTATCAAATTGCAATAGATAATGCTAGACCAAATGTTTCAACTCCTTCTTCTTCTAGTTCTCAATCATCTAAAAGAATTGTAAGGGTAAGAGCGCTTACTGCTTGGACCGGGTTCAGGGGTTCTCAAGGTTATAACACTAGTGAGTGTTCGCAACTGAATGAGCTTGAAGTTCATGTGTCGCAAGGACTTGAGGAAATGAAGGCTCATTTAATCTTTCGGAATGGTGAAAGGACAAAGAAAAATATTCTCCGACCCTTTCAAGGATGGCCCGGGACATTTTAACCATTCAAGCTTCAACAGTGGCATCAAAGAGCGCTTTCAGTCAAGCAAGACTTCAACTTGGTGAATATAGAGCGTCTACGAGGGAGAGCTTGGAAAATGATACTTTTCAGAGATTGGATCCGTGCGGAACAAAGAAATTTTGGACTTGCAGAATCACTGCAAGAGGTAGACGAAGCTTACTAATAAATGCTAGTTGAACTTGTGGAGGATGCAACTTCGCCCGGAAGCGGAGATAAACAAGCTTCTTTTTCACCACCACCAACGTAAATTCCTTCGGACCTTGAAGGATTTATGAAATTTGTAAGGGAACCATGTAAAATTAATATTTAACTTATATTTTGCCACATCTAGGTTAGTTTCTTTTTCTTCTCAATGGTGGTATTAGCACCTTGTTGTGCTCATTCCATTGGGGGTGGGGTGGGGTGCCGGAGGGTGGAAAGATTGGGCCATGTTTTGCTAATATCATAATAATAAAAGTTATAATGCATTCCTTTAAACATCTTTTTATAATATTTTGTATTTTAAATTTGAATTAAAAATTTTAAGTCACAACTATATAATGTATAATTTACAAGAAATTACCTTAGATAAAAACTTTAAACAAAAAAATAGTCCAAGCCTACTTAAGCTCACACACACACACACACTTTTTGGCACGAACTAAAAAGGAAATAGGTTCACATAAATTGAAACGGAGGGAGTAGTAGTAGTATATATATATATATACACACACTTAGGTTCTGGACCAGCCCATTTAGCCCAAGACCATTACTTCATGGTCCTGGTACGGTTACCTCCAAAAGCCCATGAAACTCGAGACCGTTTAAGCCAGGCCCACAAAGCACGGGCCAACATAGAATCGGCCCACGAGGCCAGGCCACTTGCCAGCCTTACTCCTAAGGAGGGATTTTGGGTTGCAACAATACCTTATTTTGATGTTTATATGTTTATTTTTATTTTTTTGTTTTCATAAAAAAAAAAAGTTCAACTTATAGGTTCAAAACTGAAAATCTGAAATACCAAATTGATTAAACCGAAACCAAACTGAAAAATCCAATCCAAGTTTATTTGGTTTGGACTTGAATCCTTACACTAAGCTATCCATAAGGTTGACCTAACAAGCAATTTCTTCAATCTGAAAATTGAAAATTCAAATGAAAATTTTCATATCTTCCAAACTACCTGAACACTCACCCCTAATAATAGCACCGTTACAAGAAAGAAAAATCTTACCGAGCGTCCTTGAACTGCCACATCTTATACAGAACATGTATAAATGATTTTAAAAAAAAATTGCAACCGAGTATTTAAAGAAAAACTAAGGTTCAGAGATAGATTTCAACGTTTCAGACACAGCCTTATTGAGGAGTTTCCTCCAATCTCAAGCGTCGCTATGGCACCATTACAAGATAAATGTGAATTACATAAATTAACCAAGACTGAATCTATAAAGACAGATCCTTATCTCTCAAATGCATCACCTCTAATAGAGTTAAAAGGACAAGTAGCAGCAGCAACTATTCTCTCACGAAGGTTGAATTTGCTTGCAATAATCGGTCTAACGTCTTCAACTCCAACTAAGCTTTCCAGAAATGGGAGCAACGAGAGCAACTCTTTGTCAGAGCGGTCATCAAACCAGCTCTCAATTGGAATACCATTGTCCACCTGGAATCCAAATGCCTGAAAATAAAACCTTCTACCACATCAGTATAACTGAAGAATGACAATTCTACGCAGGAATAAATTGCCCGCAAAAGCACATCAAGTACTCAAGCAGTTGTCAATTATTAACACATTACCAGATAAGATAATGCTCAAAGAAAGTGATCCAGTATGAAAATTCCATTATGAAGACAATATATTAGCTTTCATCAACCTATTTTTGAAAAGGTTTGTATTAAGGCTTTCAGCAATACTACCACGGAAGATTATTAGTTCAATCATTTTAAGAAACAGGAGAGGAAGCCCAACCATTAACAAGTTTCTTTCCAACTTTCATGAACATGAAAGTTTAATAGCTCTTGTAATTGTTCATGGTGCAGGTTGCTTTAAAGAAGAGATCAAAGGAACAGAACTTATCATGTGAAAGAACCAAAAAGGACCAGGAAGAGCGGGGATCAGGAATCTTGATAAGGAAATAGTATTTAGCAAAGAGAGATTCTGTCATAGCACCTGTGGAGAGTTGTCGATGATAATCACATGTGCTAAATCACGGCCAAGAACTGACAGATCTTTAAGGTAATTGCCATCAACAAATACACATGACTCACGGTAAACACGATGCCTAAATACTTTTCTTTTTGGATCAAGCACATTCAGAAGCTTCTCAGCATAAATGCTTTGGCTTGCAGTAAATATGATAATCTCAAATAGGCTGGATACTCTATCCATAAAATCCCGAAGATGAGGACGGCATCGAACATATACATTATGATCTTTCAGGTTGAAATTCACCGAGAAAGTGAAATCAGCATCATCACAAGGTTCAAGTGTAGAGTGCACCAAGGTCTCTGTCAAATATATGAGATTAGAATCAGCTTAAAATGCCCATAAAAAAAATGACGAGCGTATGCTACAATTTGACTAGGAAACCTGAGTACATGATTGAAAAGGAAAACAAGAATCATTGACTTTAGCTGATGTCTGATGTACAACATAAGAGCACGCAATTCAATGTGCATCACATATTCACTTGGGCAATCAACATTGTACATGAATATGTTTACCAACATTCTCCTAAAGGAATGGATGGCATCATCCTTCAGCCGTGGTTTCTTTGGAGTTATCAGGATAGATCCCACAATTTAAATGATATGCCTATAAAAGGACAGATAGCCTTGGTAGGATAAGGAAATATCCTCTTTTCTTTTTAATCAGAGAGAGAAGGAATGTCTATCATAGAGAATCTCCACCCACAAAGTAGTGCAGAATGAAGGCCAACAACAAATCCAAGGGTGAAAGAAGCAAAGCAACAGTTATGTGTGTGTGTATAGATATGTTATTGTGTTCATCCGTGACCAAATGTCTTGTTTTGACTCAGCAAGATTCTTAAGAGAAGAGTTAATATATAGATAGAAGAATACCTACGGATCACTATCATCCAAGGAGAAAAGGACACAACTGTCTACAGAAAAATAACTGAGTACCAATTTACTCTCGAGATATGTGCTAAAACATTCCTTTTCCTCCAAAGCAGAACATTACTGGAACAGACCACCACCAAAGAAGAAAAAATTAATTTAGCATTAGGTATATAGAGTGCAATACCATCCAAGTCCAAAACAAGAGTGGTTGATGGGCAACTCCGTGTTTGTTTAGGCAACAGCACGGGCCGGAATGTTGGAACAACTGAGTACAAGTCTGGTAAATTCTTTATGAAAAAATATGGATCAAAGTCATCAAACTCTTCAGCTTCCTCTTCCTCCATACAAACATCAGCAGGCAACTGAACTTGATTAAATTCATCAATGCATTCCAGTTTTGAATCTTTAATAGAGAGATGCACAGCTGAAATTTCAGAGATATGCTGGCCCCCTATATCTGCACAACAGCCAACACATAATTAGCAATTGAAGAAAACATTGGAAGGCATATCTCAATTTTGACTATTAATGACTATCCTGTCTGACATAACCAGCACATGTATTATCACATAATAAACCATACCGGTAGCCTCGTCCAGCGCAAAATGACCTGTCAGCAGATCAACTTCTATATTTTCCTTTCCAGGCTCCTGCAATGGCTGGTCTACTTGCTCGGTGAATTTGGGTATGTCTGCTGAGGAAAAAATGTGATCGGATTTTGAATGATAGACAATAAATCAGAACATAGTTCACAGACCTACTCAACACTTCACTGCCACAGCATCTACTTACCTCTGTTAGAAATTTCCCCTCCAATAGTTCTGGATATATGGAAGGTAGGAGAAAATATAGTATCATTTGTGCAACTATCAGTTTCAACATTATAGTCCTACATTAAGAAAAACAATAAGATAATATCCAACAACAAACCATTCTAGTGCAATTCTCACCTCAAAGTATCTATATTAACAATGTGAGTTAAGACTCCCAACAATACCACATGAAGCAAATGTAAATTGTTACCTTATTAATAGTAATAGTATTATATTCATGAACGACATCACGTGCGTCTGAAGCAGCAGAAGTGTCATCAGACACCAATCCAAATCTTACATCCAGATCCGTAGCAGCAACATAATTCTCAATCTTTTTCAAGAAATTGCTTCCTAAACACCCAACATGGTAAATGTAAGTTAAGTTGCCACAGATAAATAAAGTGCTTGTTCGGAACTGTATGAAATAAATAGGTAGTAGAGTCAACAGGAAAGAAGCTAATCACAATTAACTGAGAAAGCACTATGCTTCAACTAGGACAATCAAATGTCAAATCCTGCACCATAATCCAGTGATTGTTACCGAGGAGAAGGGAAGCACACTGAGAGATACTCAGAATGGTGAAAGCATATGCCACATCATTTCAATGCTAGTACATAGGTCCAACTTGTTCCATTTTAGATTTTGATTCTTGTTAGATGGTAAATTTCTATGAGAGAACAGTCAACATTCTACAGTGGCAACTGAGATCAAAGAATAATATAGGCAAAACACCAAAAGAAAGCAAAACATATTTACCGACATAAATATGAAAAAAGTTTGATTAGACCATTACCACATCACAAGCACTTTGAACTAGAAGCTCTTTGACTTGGTAATATGTCTATGCAAAAATTTATAGACAGATACTGTTGAAGCTTGAATGACAGAAAGAGCTACAAACCTTGCTAATTTTTCAGATATATGCCCCAAATATCGCGTTACACAAGCATCTTAAGCTAAAGATTAAATAAATCAAATTACTCTGTCCTCATAGGATGGGTTCCATATAATACTTACCTGATTTTTGCTTCCTCACTGTAGATGTGATAAGTTCCTTAACTTGCTTTGCCTGAGTTTGCACATTCTCGGACATCTTCCGCTGCTGTCTTGAAACCTTTGGACTAGCCAGCTCTCGTGGATTTCTTCCATTTAATTTTTTCTTAGTCTGCATATCTCTAACTACACGATAGAGTCCACTCTGTAGATGCTTTAGTCCAGCGTTAATATTTGTGACAAAAGAAGAATTGAATCACCCCCTTATTCCAGTACACATAGTTTCCTGGAGAAGAATTGCAGTCAAGAAACAGATATTAGACAGTTTGTTAGAAGTTTTAGCTACGTAGAAGACATGATCATGAAAAGCATGAACAATTGTATAAAGCCATAGAAATTTGTTTGCATGCATAATGGATGATGTCATTGTTATGTGCACAAAATATGTTAATCTATGCGTGAAAATATATTACAACAACAACCCAGTATAATCTCACAAGTGGGGTCTGGGGAGTGTAATATGTACGCAGGCCTTACCCTACCCGGAGGCAGAGAGGCTATTTCCAGGAGACCCTCGGCTCAAGACATCAACAAGAGACAATAAGTTAGTACTATCAATAGACTCATACTAAAAATATCATAAAATAACAACATAACACAAAATAATAAAGTAGCAGCGGTATAAGAAATATAAGAAATACGAAATAGATGAAAGGTATACTAATATCCAACAAATAACTCCATGTACTGATTAGTAACCTCATACGATTACCTCCTAACTAGCTAATCTCACTCTAGTGCGCTATGGAAAATCCACAACTTCCCCCTAACCTACAACTTTAATGCTCGGCTTCCACAATCCCCTATCAAGGGTCATGTCCTCAGTAATCCTAAGACGCGTTAAGTCCTGCCTTATCACCTCTCTCCAATACTTCTTAGGTCTCACTCTACCTCTTCTCATGCCCACCACAGCCAGTCGCTCACACCTTCTCACCGGTGCATCAGTGCTCCTACTCTGAATGTGCCCGAACCATCTGAGTCTTGCTTCCCACATCTTGTCCTCTATGCGGGCCACACTCACCTTCTCTCTAATATCTTCATTCCTAATCTTATTCATCCTCGTATGCCCGAACATCCACCTCAACATGCTCATCTCTGCTACTTTCATCTTCTGGGTGTGTGAGTTCTTAACCGGCCTAAAACTTACCTTTTAGTAAAGGTGGAACTTTCTTGTCACACAGGACTCCCGTCGCTAACCTCCACTTCATCCAACCCACCCATATACGGTGTGTGACTTCCTCGTCGATCTCCCCGATCCCCTGAATAACTGACCCTAGGTACTTGAAACTACTCTTCTTAGGGATGATTTGATAGTCAAGCCTCACTTCCACTCCCGCTTGCGTGAAAATATATTGGATAATTTAATAGGTAGGAATGCTTATAACTAAAGGTCACATACAAAATGTAACTGAGTACACTTCATAGAAGAAATCGAGGAAAACTAACATGTATTTCCACCTCTCTAAAGAAACTACCTTTACCTATCCCCCAAAAAAAGCCTCAAAAAGGAAAATTTTCAAGTATACGAACAGTACATACACTTTGCTAAGAATTGAACAATACTAATTCCTTGAGCCCATTGGCCTCACTGAGGATTTTGATCCAACCAAATAAGCAAGCCACCTGATGGGCAAGAGTTTTAGTGTGCCTTCCGGCGAATGTAAAAACCATAGAGGAAAAAATGGATTTCTTGTTTCAGAATTACATTTACCATGTATTGACAAATAAAGGAAGTTCATGAAATCAATTTCCACACATAATTTAATCAATTTCGGATGACTCAAAAGCTTTAAGACTTTTGACCTTATAAAGCTATTAACTTATTTTTTAAAGCATGCAATGAACAAAATTCCGGTGGAGTTTTGGAACCTGGGGTTCTGCAGGCGCATTAGGGTAGAGGAGGTCGTAGAGGCTTTGTGTAGGATGAGTAGGGGTCGAGCGACCGGACCGGACGAAATTCTGGTGAAGTTTTGGAAATACATGGGTAGGGCAGGAGCGGAGTGACTGTCCAGGTTGTTCAATGTGATCACCATGTCCAAAAAGATGCCAGAGGAGTGGAGGTGGAGCACAATTGTGCCTGTGTATAAGAATAAAGGGACATCCAGTGTTGCAATAACTATAGAGGCATCAAATTACTAAGCCACACCATGAAAGTATGGGAGCGGGTGGTTGAGGCGAGGGTGAGGGCGATGACGTCAATCTCGGTGAACCAATTTGGTTTCATGCCCGGTCGCTCCACCACAGAAGCTATCCACCTTGTCAGGAGATTGGTGGAAAAGTATAGGGATAAGAAGAAGGACTTGCACATGGTGTTTATCGACTTGAAGAAGGCGTACGACAAGGTTCCAAGAGAGGTGTTATGGAGGTGCCCGGAGGCGAAGAGCGTGTCGGAGGCCTACATTAGGATGATCAAGGATATGTATGATGGCGCTAAGGCGAGGGTTAGGACGGTGGGTGGCGACACGGACCACTTCCTATTGGAAATGAGGCTTCACCAAGGATCGACGCTCAGACCCCTCCTATTTGCTTTGGTGATGGATGCCCAAACTCGGCATATCCAAGGAGACGTGTGCCATCGTGTATGCTATTCGCTGATAATATTTTCCTAATAGACGAGTCGAGGGTCGGTGTTAATGAGAGGTTGGAAGTTTGGAGATAGACACTCGAGTCAAAGGGTTCAAGACTAAACAGGTCTAAAACTGAATACTTGGAGTGCAAGTTTAGCTCTGAGCTGAGCGAGGGAGCTAGTAGGGTCGTGAAGCTTGGTTCTCAGGTCATCGCCAAAAAGGACAGTTTTAGATATCTTGGGTCGATGATCTAGGGTAACGGAGAGATCGACGGGGATGTCAATCACCGAATAGGGGCTGGGTGGTCGAAATGGAGGCTTGCGTCGGGAGTCCTGTGTGACAAGAAAGTGCCACAGTATCTCAAGGGAAAGTTTTATAGAGCTGTGGTTAGACCAGCAATGTTGTACGGGGCGGAGTGCTGGCCAGTGAAGAACTCCCATATCCAGAGAATGAAGGTAGCAGAGATGAGGATGCTCAGGTGGATGTGTGGGCACACCAGGTTGGATAGGGTCAGGAATGAAGTTATTCGGGAAATGGTAGGGGTAGCCCCAATGGATGAAAAGCTGCGAGAAACGAGACTCAGGTGGTTCGGGCATGTGCGGAGGAGGAGCCCCGATGCACCGGTGAGGAGTTGCGAGCGGCTGTCGGTAGTTGGCGCGAGTCGTGGCAGAGGGAGGCCCAAGAGGTATTGGGAGGAGGTGATTAGGCGGGACATGACTATTATGCGAATTTCCGAGGACATGACTCTTGATAGGAAAGCCTGGAGGTCTAGTATCAAGGTTGTCGGTTAGGGGCTTCTATTATCTCACGGGTTAGGGATGGGTCGAGGGGGGAGGGTTCCCGATAGGTTAATACCTTGGTAAGTACTCCTAGAATTACTCCTGTCTTTTGTTCATGTTGTTGATTTGCTTACTTTGCCCTTTTATACGTCAGTTTTTTGGGGTTTACTCTGGAGTCACTAATGTTTTTTTCTTTTTGTTTTGTTTTTGTTTTTTTTCTTTTCTTTATCTTTCGCCGAGGGTCGATTGGAAACAGCCTCTCTGCCCTGTCGGGTAGGGGTAAGGCCTGCGTACATATTACCGTCCCCAGACCCCACCCCGTGGGACTATACTGGGTAGTTGTTGTTGTTGTTGTTGTTGTTGTTGCAATGAACAACATAACCCCAAACATAGAAAACAGAATCTTTTCATGGTATTAGAAGACTGCCTCTGTTATATTCTGCACGAACCTGCTCTTCTTGCTGCTCTATAATGTTATAACATTTATCATTCACTCATTCTCAAGAAACACACTACAGCTCCATCTATTGCAAAACACTTATTGTGGACTCTAAAAATAAAGGACCAAAAATGTGTAGGTTATCCCTGAAACTTTAAGCCAAGCATAGTACAAAAGCTACGAAATCCTGGATGCTTATGGAAATTTTACAAGATGCAGAATCAAAGAACACTATTCTAAGGCTAGGAAACAAAAGAGAGAAGCTTATATATGCATCTACTAATGCATCAATTAGTTGAAATTTACAAGTAAATTACTTTGAATTTCAATCTTTGGTCTGCGGGTGAACAATTGCAGCCAGTGAGCCAACTACGAAAATCCTTTTTTCTTTTTTTCTTTTTTCTGAGGGCAAGTCCATTAACTCTGAGTATGTGAACGAAAATCCAGGTAATATGGTAGAGTTACCGTACGTTAATGACCAGCAGAAAAGTATATAAACTATGACGAATCCTCTGAGTATGACCTGAATTGAACAAAATGGACATAGATGATTCACAGACGAAGTTGATTCATTGGTTTTACTAGATTGTAGCCAAACAGAACAAGATAAGCAGAAAGTAAATTTTAAATGAAGTGCAGAAGCCATTCAATTAATTTCAAAACCCTAAAACAGTGGCATCTGAACAGAGAAACAAACGTAGCAAACAGCAAAAAGAAAAAGGACTGAATCTTGATTTAAGCTAAAAACGAGTTCAAAAATCCACATACCTAAACTTTAAACTTGAAAAACATCACACCGCGAAAGCAATAAATCAGCTCCTGCAAGCATGGAAATATGGCCAGCTCAAGATAGTGAAGTATGGAAAGGAAAAATTAGGGTTTTACCAGCACAGAATCTGTAAGAAGATGTTTAATTTGGTGTTTGAACGAAAAAACTTCCCTCCAAAGACTGAAAAAGAAAAAAAGAGAGGGAAAATGGAAGACTAGCTAGCAGGAATCCAAATTTTTTATATTTTTGTCGGAAGATAAATCAACATAAAGGAGGGGGTTTGAAGATAAATAAAAACAGTACTTAATTAAATTATCCGTCACTTACCTTGATTGTCGAGTTTGTCTGCCTGCGGACTTTCTTCATTCTGTTTTACACGCGCTAGAGTTTCACAACTTTTATATATTCGCTTAGTCTTAGAACGGGGACAATTAAATGTGGACATAGGGAGCGTTATGGACACTTATCATTTTTCTTTTTTTGGCTGGTTACACCTTTCCTTAAACAGCTAGAGTTAACATAGTTTGCTTCTTCTCTCAACAACAACAACAACAACAACAACAACAACCCAGTATAATCCCACTTAGTGGGGTCTAGGGAGGGTAGTGTGTACGCAGACCTTACCCCTACCCTAAGGTAGAGAGGCTGTTTCCAAATAGACCCCCGGCATCCTTCCCTCCAAGAACTACCCACCTTGCTCTTGGGGAGACTCGAACTCACAACCTCTCGATTGGAAGTGGGGGTTGCTTACCATCAGAGCAACCCCTCTTGTTAGTTTGCTTCTTCTCTCATCAATATAATTATAAATTGTCTTTTTTATGCATTGAAAAAAAAAAGAACCAGCAGGCCTAAGCACAAAAATCAGTGTAACTACTTGTGCTTGCATGCTTTTGTATAAGAGTAAAATCGGGGATAAAGTTACTCCCAATTTCCTGATAAAGAAATGAGAGAAAAGCACAATCTGACATGGCCTTGAAAAAAATAGAGGAATTTCACGTCTCAGAGCCCGAGGAGGACGAATAGTGCACCCGAAACCAGATGCGGCCGAGCATTGGGCTCGAGTAGAGTAATGAGCCGAGAGTAAGGGAAAAACGGTTAGACAAGATAAGCAAGGGACCGAAATATCCAACCTCAATCGGGTATTATGGCGCGAATATCGTCCGATATCAACTAAGTATCAACGTTTACCAGAACGAGAAGATTTATTACCTTAGTTAGACTTGTACTAGGATTGAAACTCCCCGGGAGAACTTTTGTATTTTAAGCATGATTGTTGGCACGTATATCAAAGCAATAAAGTTAATTTTTGTTTTTTAGCTTTTGTTAAAAGTGTTCTTCAGCTGCTTATTTGTTAAGTTGTCATCGAGCTCGTTCCGAGGGCTGAATCGGAACCGATTTCCAAATGTCCACTACAAAGCTAGACTTATTCAACCATTGCATTGGTTTGATCGCTCTGATTTTCTTTAATTCAATTATTTGTTTTTCATGGTTCATTCTTGTTAAATTAAATCAATTGTTATTCATTTTAAGGGTAAACTGTTTGGCATTCATCATGGGGCCATGGATAATAGTGGGATTTATTATGAATCTCCATAAGACCATAACACACCTTATTTTAAACTTTCTCTTTGATGTTTGATTTTGCGTTAACCTAAAAATGTCAAATTCTCAATCTGCTCACTTGAACGATGACGCCAAGTCAGATCACCACGGTAAAAACAATTATGTGGTACCAGGCAATAGCAAAGCCCTTGATCCTAAAGGTGTCCGAATCATTGACCCGGTTGATGCAAACTCAAAAGTTGCCATCAAACATCAACCTTCCAATTGATCCCGAAAATAGCATTCGTGGGGCACCCCAGTCATCGGCTCGAAAAGCACTTGAAGGGAAAGGTGATGGAGTTAGCTTACGATTGATTTTCGAAATATCACAAGCTCAACAAACGACAATAGCACAGCTACAGACCCAAAATCACGCCCAGAACAAGACCACACCGAGCAGGTTAGAGAAGGCGCTCGAAGAGATGAACAGATTGTCGTAGAATTGGATGAGTTCGGTCCCTGAGAAACTTTCGAGGTGATGAAAATGCTCGAAGAGCTAACAAAGTGGGCGAAGTCTAGGGAGAAAAAGATAGTGGCAAATGAAAAAAGTGAAAACCTATAATTCGAGGGTCGATCAGATCCTGGGATGCCTCCAATATTGAAAGGGTCAAATTCCATAAAATTCATTCAGAAACCTTTCCCCGTGAGTGCAGCACCGAAGCCAATCCCGAAGAGATTCTGAATGCCCGGCATTCCCAAATATAATGGGACCACGGATCCAAACAAACATGTAACCTCTTATACGTGCACAATAAAGAGTAATGACCTAGAGGATGACGAGATCGAATCAGTGTTATTGAAGAAATTTGGGAAAACCTTGTCCAAATGAGTGATGATATTGTACCATAACTTGCCTCCAAATTCTATTGATCCATTTGTTATGCTTGTTGATGCCTTCATTAAAGCCCATGTTGACGCCATCAAGGTCTAGATAAGGAAATCTGGCCTCTTCAAAGTCAAGCAGATAGACAACGAGATGCTTAGAGAGTTCGTGTCAAGATTCCAGATAGAATAAATGGACCTACCCCTAATCACAGATGATTGGGCCAGACATTCACTCAAGGGATCAACCCCCAAAGTTCCATTGTTTCTCAACAATTGAAGCAAAACTTGGTGGAGTAACTGACAGTTACATAGGCAGATGTCCATAATAGGTTCAGTTGAAGATCAAAGTCAAGGACGAACATATAGGGGGCCCTCGAGGTTTGTTTACCCCGACAGAGCGAATGATAGATCTAATATAATTATGGACCAGGATTCAATGAAGGTCTGAGATAGGTATCAGCCATACAACTCAGACAGAAGGGAAAATGGATCATGTTGCCACCTAACCAGAAACGATAGGAGAAGCGACCCAGGACCTAGCAACCGAGATCTGATGAATAAAAATGGTTTCGACGGATAACTTGGGGGCAGGGAAGCCTCGAACTATCAGAATATAACTTTAACATGGACGGTGCAAGTATAGCATCGGCTACTGTTCACATCATGGAGACCACATGGCCTAGGACACTTCAGGCCGATCCGGCATAAAAGGATAACATGTTGCTATATAAATACCATGGTACTCGTGTTCAAAGGACCGAAGATTGTCGATTGCTAAGGGAGGAAGTGGCTCGACTATTCAATAATGGGCATCTTCTAGAGTTCCTATGTGAGCGAGTCAAAAATCATTTCAATAATAGGGGTGCCAACAAACAATTTGAGCAGGTGAAGCCTCAACACGTGATCAACATAATCATTGGGGGTGGATAGTAAGGTATATAGGTGCACAGATTTAACTCCCGAGCTTAGGAAAAAAAATTATTTATTTTCTTAAAGCTAATGTTGATTGTTTTTCCTGGTCCCACATAGATGTGACAGGGATATGACGAGCACAAAACACACACTTAAATTATGCTCGCTAATCAAAGATAGTATAGTATTAATATTTTATCCATGATTGGAGTTAAATAATATTCTCGTAGTTTATAGCTTGATAGATATCCGGGAGGATCAATAATGGTGATTTATATGATTAATATCAAAATTAACTAAGAATCTAAAGGTATTGACTAATGACTATCGAAACAAGGCATAAGCAAAGAAGGTTATGAGTGGAAGAAAATAGAGTTTTGATAGGATAGGTGCAAGATAATTGTTTGGGATCTAAATCTCGATGATTCACTTCTAATGTTCAAGTGAGTCTCTCGAATTCATTCGATTATAAGTTGAAACATTCAGTAGAAACTCCTCTCTCGATTAAGTCACAACCTCATAAGATGAACTAATTTAAGCTCTGTGAAGATATGCAAGAATGCGTAGTGGAATGGTCTTTAGGATAATCTCTCTTAATTATCCTCCTAACTAGGTTTAATCAATGATTCAACTAGCCTCCTCCGATTATTAAGAAGAATTAATGAACTAAAAAAATAATATAATGCAAAGATATCACCAAGTTATGCCTCTCTAGATTACATGAACAAGTGAATATAGATGTGACAATTAAATCATCCAAAATCGCTTCAATACATAAAATTAGAGTTATAATCCACAAATAATCATCAATACACCAAATCCATCAAACCCTAAAGAGAACTACTCTATATACATGGAGTAATTTCATCACAAATATAATTAAAATATAGGAAAACATAAATTCAATCCAAACTCGGGTCTTGAGTGAGGAAGGAATAATAAAATCCTAGTGCTTGTGTTCTTCCAACTCCTCATTAACCTCGTTAGGTCCAAAGTATCTCAAAAGTCCAGAAAATATTATTTTTCTATATATTTATACCAAGTAGGGTCGGGCCTAGATGAAACCACCCTTTCCTAGATATTAGCTCTGAAAAATTTACATAGGCGCATTGTATGGGGTGACGCGCCATGTGTGACATTAGTGGGGATATCCAGAGAGCTCAAAAAATGAACATGCAGCCAAAATACACTGCTGTGGTGCACCACGCGCCGCAGTAATGCAAATTTCTCAGAGTGTTGCTTTTTGCTTGATTTTTTATGTCCATACGTGATCATCGACGCCCAAACGCGATCCTGACTTAATTACTTGGGGTTTTACTCATACTTCAAAGTTTCAAATAGCACAAATTAACTCTATAATATCTACATAACTTGGAATCACTCCTACAAAGCATAAAACATACAATAAGTGCAAAACACTACCAACTAAAGCTCAAACACAAGTAAAGTGTAGTAAATTATAGTGCAACAAACGACTAAAATATGATATTATAGCCTACCATTAGGATCCCACCGGTGGTGACCACTCACAAATTGAGGTTGCAACCAAAATTTCACCCGGTCAAACATAAGAGGAGGCCTTAGTCAAAGATCTAACACGCATTCATTAATGACGAGGTATCTAAACTTCGGAAATAGGTTCCATTCAAGAAGTTAATACCCAGATTATCTAGATAACGTAGTGGCTGTTCCTAAAAAAGAAAGCAAACTTAGAATCTGTGTATATTATAAGGGCCTAAACAAGGCATGTCCAAATAATTGATTTCCATTTTGGCTAAGATTGGCGGTGTCACATATCAATGCCTAGTTAACCGAATGTTCGAAGAACAAATAGGAAAATCAATAGAAGTTTATATTGATTATATGTTTAGTATCATGACCCAAAATTCAACTAGTCATGATGACACCTAACCCAACCTGCTAGGTAAGCCAATTAACTATAATTCAATTCAAGTGAGATTTACCGAGGAAATAAGTGGTGAAATAACATAACTTTATATAAAATACCAAGGATTGGTAGTACAAATTATGAGCTCTAGAATTTAAAGTACAAAGCTAGTATGAAATAAAGACATCATATGTTCGGAATGTACATAACCAGATTTTTATAAATCTAAAACTACCATGAACAAGAGGCAGATATAACCGCAACGCATGTTCATCTTCAGTGCCAGCTCCCGCCATACACAGCAACATCAACTCCAAAATATGCACGCAAAGTGCAGAGGCAAAGTATGAGTACAATTAATCTCATATACTCAATAAGTAACAAACCTAACCTTAAGTTGAAAGTAGTGATGAGCTCGGACAACGGTAATAGTCCAACAACAATAGCCAAGAACAACTCATAACAATATAATTTACAAGTAATAACTCAAAGATATGATGCTCAGCTCGTTTACAGTTACAGAAAATAGGCATGATTTTCAGGTATAACAGTAAAAACTAAATCTTTAACCGAAGCATATCAGAAAACTGTGATAACATCTTCATTCTATTTTCTATATATATATATATATATATATATATATATATATATATATATATATATCATAGACTTTCATATAATTTTTCATTCTATTGACACTTTCAACCATGTATAACATCTTCATTCTTGGCACAATAGCCACATGTCAAATATTTTCTTTCATTTCATATTAAGTCATCGGAAATCATAGAAATGTATTCAAATCATTAGGAGATAATAACTTCATATTCACGTGCATGTGAAAATCAAAAGTAAGCGTTAAAATATTTTCAAGGAAAAGAGCGTGGCATTGGCGATTAAGACATGTCTAGATTTTCATGAGCATTTGACAATTCCAATATTTGAAATGTTATGGCTATAAACACACGAGTACATGAGAACTTAAACTTTTGAGATAATAATTCAACGAGGAGGGCATAATGGTGGCAAGGTAACATGATTCAAGACCGTAAGCCATTGAAACGTCAATTATACTGAAACATTTTCGCAAATGAGAGTAATATAGTAGTGGTAATTGGAATATGGATTGGGTACACAAGCATTTGGGTAATTAATCCATTAGAAGCGATTCAGAACAATAAAAATAGGAACTAGAACAAACAATGCTTGGAGTTTATAAGGAACTCGTGGAATCCGATTCTACGAAAGGAGTTTAGCCAATATATCTCGAACTCGCCCCTTAATGATACTATGTTGGTCCACAACACTAAACAACTTCAATCTACAATAATGCAACACATTTGTACCAATAATACTAAGGATCTTTTACATTTTGCTCACTTAAGCACTATATCAAGCATCTAGTATGCACATTTCTCTACAACCTTCATCAATGACATTTCTTTATCCAATACTAGCTTGTTGCTCGACCAATTCATACTAAGACCAACCTTAAATAGTTTAGGAACTTCAACAACATATTCATATCTTACTATTTACTTTCAGCCAACCAATTATCAAACAAATTACTTTTTATTCATTACAAATTCTCAAAATTTTTAATTGGTGTACTTATTGCTTCCAATCACCACCTCACAAGTTCTACCTCTAAATTCATACTCATATATTCATTATTAAGCCATTCATACAAGTCCAAGGAGAAGAAATTTGGTCTAAAAATGCCCCCCATCCACCTATTGGGCCAAATATGCCCTTCTGTTAATGTTTTTGGCTCACAAATGCCCTTTGATTTAATGGAAGGACACGTGTCATCCTCTTATTGGCGCATTCTAAATATTTCATAATTAATTAAAAAGACACATTATTCATACCTGAAAAATAAATAAAATTTTTCTAAAATACTTACAAAAGTTTATTAACAAAATCAGTTTTTTTTTTGTTTTTGAAAACTGGAAAAAAATCTTATTTTAGTAAAAAACTAGATTTTTTATTTATTTTAAACAAAAACTGTTTTAAACTTTTTTTTAAAACTGGATTTTTTTTTGTAAAAACAGATTTTTAGAAAACTGGATATTTTTTGTAAAATCTGTTTTTTTAGAAAATTGGATTTTTTAAAAGTTTAAAACAGTATTAAAAAAAAGTTTTAAAAAATTCAGTTTTCTAAAAACACAGATTTTACAAAAAATATCCAGTTTTCTAAAAATCTATTTTTACAAAAAAAAAATCCAGTTTTAAAAAAAAGTTTAAAACAGTTTTTTTAAATAAAAAAATAAAAAATCTAGTTTTTTACTAAAATAAGATTTTTTTCCAGTTTTTACAAAAACAAAAAAAAACAGATTTTGTTAATAAACTTTTGTAAGTATTTTAGAAAAATTTTATTTATTTTTCAGGTATGAATAATGTGTCTTTTTAATTAATTATGAAATATTTAGAATGCGCCAATAAGAGGATGACACGTGTCCTTCCGTTAACTCAAAGAGCATTTGTGAGCCAAAAACATTAACAGAAGGGCATATTTGGCCCAATATGTGGATGGGGGGCATTTTTAGACCAAATCTGATAGTTGAGGGGCATTTTAGGCCCTTTTCCGTATTCATTATTAAGCCATGCATACAAGTCCAAGGAGATGAAATTACCTTTTGGGAGTAAATCTTGCAATGTCTTCACTTGAGCTCTTGGGAAGATACTTAGCTTGTCCATCATCATGCATTGTGCAGACATGGATGAGCCATCGTTGAACTTCATGTCCTGGGGCATTACTTCACTATTTGCTGAAATATCTTTAGGGACAATATTCATGAAAAATATTTTCATACTATGAGAATAATACCCGCTTAAAGACATATGTTGTGCAAATTCAGATATCTTTTTCACTTAATATAAATTTGTTTGAAAGAAATTCTTCTTACCTATAAACCTCCTTAACATGTTTCAAAAACCATTTTCACGTATAATTATTTATATTATGGGTCCTTACAAGTACCTTAACCCCTACGATCAATCCAATTATAGGTCTCTCCTATACTATAAACTTTAGCCTAAAACTTCTAATAAATTCATAGAATTTGATAATCTACAAATACACTTCTCTAAAGAAAAATAGGTTACAGTTAAGGAATAATATTATACCAAAGGCAATAGAAAAATAGCAAAATATTGGAAGAAAAGAGAAATACTAAGCTAGAGCTATACTAGGATTAACTAATATGATTTTCAATCGATGAAGCTGCCAAAATGCAGAGAATTACAACTATATAGAGGAATATTCTCTATGGGGACACTACTAAGAGATAAGGTTGTACCCCTCTCTAATGACATAATAATCGAGGACCAAAAGTTTCCTTGGTAAAGAATTTACAGACTCAATTGCTAATATTGTAAACATAAACTTAAAACTTAAGAGGACTAAAGTGTAACAGGTAAAACTTTCTTTTTAATAGACTCCAACTAACTATAACGATCAAGTACACCTCCGCAAGCGACAAGTACTACTTTCCTATCCCAGTATAATCCATTATTGCATCATTGCCCTTCCCTTAAAAATTCTCATTGTCCTCAAGGAAGGAATGAAGGAAACTTCAACTTCATCGCTTCATAGTCTTCCCAAGTAGCTTGTTCCTTCGTCATTTGGGACCACTGAACCAAAATTTTAGGGACTGTCTTGTTTCCTCATTTGATCATCCTTCTGTCCAAGATCTCTTGAGGTTCCACATAGTAGGGACTAGTAACATCGATCATTGGAGGATGATTGACTATATCTGGTATAGCGTAATAGGGCTTGAGCTGTGAAACATGAAAAGTGGAATGGATAGCAACACGAGAAGGGAGTGAGAGTTTGTAGGAAACTGGACCTATTTTTTGTAGAATCTGGTATGGACCATAATACTTGGCAGAAAGCTTACTAAATGAATGGTTTGATTTTGTGATCTGTCAATAAGACTGAAGCTTGAGATAGACCCAATCTCCTTTCATTGAAGTTCCTATCAGCCCTATACTTGTTGGCCAGGCTTGACATCCTTTGTTGTGCTCTGTGAATGTGGAACTTCAGCAACTGAACCTTCAACTCCCTAGTAGTAAGGCTTCAATCCACTTCTTCATCAGCAAGGTAGATAGGGTAGATGAGTAGGAGGAGGTTGACCATAGAGGGATTCATAAGGTATGGTTTGAGGGCTGAATGGAATGTGGTATTGTACCATAATTCTACTAGTGACAAATAAGAATCCCTATCTTGTTGGCTACCAACACAGAAACACCTTAAATAAGTCTTCACAGTCCTATTGAGCACCTCAGTTTGACCATCGATTTGATGATGATATGTTGTGAAGGTGTTGAGAGTTACACCTTGCATGGCAAAAAGATCCTGCCAAATCTTGTTAACAAATATTGGATCCATGTCACTGATTATATTTTTTGGCATACCATGTAACTTGTAAACATGGTCCAAGAACACATGGGCAACAGAAGTGGCAATATAAGGATGGTTGATAGTAAGAAAATGGCCATACTTTGTGAGTCTGTCCACCATTACTAGTATAGTTGTTTTGCCCTTGGACTTAGAGAGACCATCAATAAAATCAATGCTAATGTTGGCCCACGCACTGTTAGGAATCTATAATGGCTGTAGCAATCCAGGATATGCACTATTATCATACTTGCTCCTTTGACATGTTGCACATTGTCTCACATAGGTTGCCACATTTTCCTTGAGCCCCTTATAGTAGAAAAGATTAGATAACCTTTTGTAGGTGTTTTCTATTTCAGAATGACCACATATAGGTTTATCATGCCATATCTGAAGGATTTCTTGCTTCAAAGGAATATCATTGCCCACTACTCGCTCGCCATTCCTTCCCAGCTGTTGGTTCACAAATGTGTACACCTTCTACTCCTCCCCTTGCTTCTGGATGTGAGCTATAATCTCTGCAGCTTCCTTGTCCTTTACCTATCTGTCCTTGATTCTTTAAAAGAGCTCATGGTTAGTTGGGGTGAGCATAATTATTTCCAGTTCCCCTGATGGAACCCTGGGTAGGGAATCGGTTGCCTTGTTTTCTCTCCCCTTCTTGTATTCTATCACAAAATCAATTTGCATGAGTTTGGCTATCCATTTCATTTGTGATCCAGTGTGAAACTTCTGATCTAGCAAGAACTTCAATGCCTTCTGGTCAGTTCTTACCACAAAATCTCTTCCCATTAGATATTGTGCCCATTTGGTAACAACCATGACAAGGGCTAACATTTTTTTGTTATAAACTGACAAAGCTTGGTGCCTCTGTGATAGACTTTTGCTGAGATAGGCTATAGGGTGGCCATATTACATCAGAACAGCCCCAACACCATAGTCACATGCATCAGTTTTCACTACAAATATAAGCTGACTGTTTGGGAGTGCCAGCACCGGTGCTGATGTGAGGGTTGCCTTTAACTTGTTGAATGTTTCTTATGCCTTGTTAGACCATTAGAACCCATCTTTTTTTAGCAGATCTGTCAAATCCTACTGATCACTCCATAAGGCTTGATGAACCTCCTATAGTAGTCTGCCAGCCCAAGAAGCCCCTTAGCTCCCTGACATTATTTGGTGAAGGCCATGACTATACTGTTGCAATCTTCTTAGGGTTAGTAGCTACCCCTTCAGCAGATATGATGTGCCCCAAATGTTTAATCCTACTAGCGCCAAAAGAACATTTTGATTTCCTTATAAACAACTTATGTTTCACTAACAACTCAAAAGTCATCCTAAGATGTACCAAGTGTTCAGACATGTTCTTACTAAATACTAGGATGTCATCAAAGAATACCAAGATAAATTCCCTAAGATGCTCTTTGAACACATTATTCATCAAACTCTAAAAGAAAGAAGGGGCATTGGTACGTCCAAAAAGCATTACCAAATACTCATAGTGCCCTGAGAGAGTTCTGAATGCTGTCTTGGCTATATCTTCTGTGGTCATCCTGATCTGGTGGTACCCAGACCTAAGGTCTACCTTGGAGTAGATCTGTGAAACACCCAATTCATCCAGAAGTTCTTCATGATTGGAATAGGGAACTTATCTTTGATGGTAGCCTTGTTTAAGCCCCTGTAATCAACACGTAGCCTCTAACTTCCATCTTTCTTTCCCACTAAGATTATTGGGGAAGCATACGGGCTGGAACTTGGCTGCACAATTCTCTGATCAAGCATATCTTGCACTAACCTCTCAATGATATCCTTCTGCAACGAAGAATACCTGTAAGGTCTAAGGTTTATAGGATTACACCCTGCCTGCAATGGTATCTTATGATCAAATGGTCCTCTAGAGGGAGGTAACCCCTTAAGATAAGTGAAAAGTTGATGGTACTCATCAAGTAGTGGTTACATATGTGAAGGTATGTTGATGTTAGCCTCTGTCTGCTCTTCCTCCCCGGGCAGCACTCTCAACATAAATAAATGTCCCCCATTATTAGCTAATTTATCCAACTTCTTAGCCTCCACAGTTCTTATCTTATCCCCCCCCCTTTAATACACAATCCTTTCATGGGTAATTGTACCCCAAGGTAAGCTCCTTAAAGTTCAGCTTATGATCTCCTAATGGAAGCAACCAATGCACTCCCAATATCAAGTCACAAGAGCCCAATGGTAGCAGTAGAAAATCTGCTATATTAGTAACCCCTTGCAGCAGCCAAGTCAAGTCTTTACAAAGCTCATGTATGTGCCTATTCTTCCCATCTGCCACATTGATCGTTTGAGGATTAATCTTCAACATAGCAATTCCCACGCTTCTTGCTACATCATCATCAATGAAATTGTGTGTGCTACCAGGGTCGACCAATAAACTTAGTGACATTTTCTGGCAATAACCAGTCACTCTCAAATTGTGGAATGTCGGCACTCCATGTAGAGCATTTACTGATAGTTCACACACTTCTCCCTTCACTACCAGGGTCGACCAATAAACTTAGTGACATTTTCTGGCAATAACCAGTCACTCTCAAATTGTGGAATGTCGGCACTCCATGTAGAACATTGACTGATAGTTCACACACTTCTCCCTTCACCTCTTCTCCTGCTTCTTCAGCTATCTATGCATGCTCCTCTACCAATACTAAGTCTCATGTTTCTTCTTCCTCTTGCCCTTCTTCTTCCACCTCCAACAAGTACAACTGTTTGGAGACATTACACTTATGACCAGGGAAGAACTTCTCATCACAGAATAACATAATCCCTTCTGCCTCTTCTCATTCATTTCAGTTGTAGTTAGCTTCCTTGTATTTCCTTTGTTCTAGTTAGCAACAACCTCCCTTTTAAGCATGTTTCCTTCCTTATTAGGGAACCCTTCTTTTGAAGTAGATCCATAAGTGTTGTCCATAGTATGAGATGACCCTCCACTATACAGTGTGGACTTAATCATCTTCAATTGAGCATTCACTTGAGATTTAGTGTTCCTAGCCAATTGGTAAGCTTGTTGTAAGGAAAATGGTCGATGGTTCTTCATTGTAAACACAATTTTTGATTTGAGACCAGTGATAAAAGCACTAATATCATACTCCGGAAGGATGGACAGCCTGGTTATGATCCTATCAAACTCCTTCTGGTGATCCTCCACCATTCCCATTTGCCTTACTAGCTTAAGCTCAAACATAGGGTCTGCATATTCACCCCCAAATCTATGGGAGCATATATATACTCTTCCTAGCTAGGATAAGTCAAGCGAGATCTACTTCTCAAATAAGCAGATGCCACAAAATAGCTATGTCATCGAAATGTATGGAAGCCACCTTAACCCTTTGGTTATACTCAACTTCATCTAGTGAGAAAAATTATTCTACATTACAGAGCCAAGACCTAAAGTTGAGACCATTGAAGCAAGGGAACTCCAGCTTGGTCATATTGGTCAGATTTATTCCTCTTGGTAATGTAGTCGTCGAGTTCTTCACCACCCCATTCTGTCTAACTGAGGGTTGTCCTTGAGCATAGCCACCTCTATTGTTACTGCCAGCAACAGAAAACTGAGGCATGGGCCCAAACCCCAAATGGTAGGCAATTGGAGAAAACTGAGATGTGGTAATACCACCATGTACCCACGCAGCAGGGTTGCCTATTAGAGTGTAGATCTCGCCGCCTTCATCCATGTCTTCTATGCCATTTCCTCTGTCATACCTCTTCACAACATTAATAGACTTTTTCAGCTTAGCAAAAGTCCTTTCATGTTGATTCTCAAGTTGTGTTTGCCTAACCGAGAAATTTGCTATCTCAATTGTCATCCTGTCAAACATAGACTTAATCTCATCCATATTTGTCATTGTTATCACCCACACAGTTGAATAGAGTGCTCTGATACCAAATGTAATAGAACAATAGCAAAATATTGGAAAAAATGAAGAGAAATACCAAGCTAAAGCTATACTAGGGGTTAACTAATATGATTTTCAATTGATGAAGCTGTCAAATGTAGAGAACTACAACTATATAGAGGAATATTCTCTATGGGACCACTACTAAGAGATAAGGTACCGACAGTACTATCAAGGACCAAAAATATCCTTGGTAAAGAATTTACAGACTCAATTGCTAATACTGTAAACATAAACATAAAATATAAGAGGACTAAAGTATAACAGGTGAAACTTTCTTTTTAATAGACTCCAACTAACTATAATGGTCAAGTACACCTTCACAAGCGACACGTACTACTTCCCCAGCCCAGCATAATCCATGTTTGCATCATAATAAATGAAGACTCAACAACTGAAGAACTCGACAACATCATTTTCGGACTAGGTTTTTCGATTGTACACCTTGAATCCATGAAAGCACCTTTTTGATATGATTACTATTTGCCAAGAGTGATTTGCATTGTTTGTGCGAAATATTGTTAGCAATAATAGCATCAACATAATTCTCTATAAAGGCATGAAGTTGGTCCGAAAATCTTCTCAAATATGCTCCAAAATCTAAAATATATCGGTTAAGAAAAACAATCCAACTGAACTTGATTTCCTTAAATATTTCCAACTTTACACGCTTTTTCTTCTATGCAAGTATTCGCATAAATAGAATCCTTGTTGAACACAACTTCTTATGGCTAGTACAATACTTGTAGGCTGTGGCCAGTGAAAAAAAACTCCAAAGATTTTACTTGCACTAGAAATCGATTTGCAGCTCATAATCAACTCATCGAGGAACTTAGTTCTTTAACATCAGCTTGACAAGCCATCAACCTTGTTTATTGCACCGAAAATATCTGCAAAAGTCCCGGTTCTTTAATAACTCTTTGTTAATCATCAAAATTAATTTTAGCTTAGCTCAATACTTAGTAATCACTACCTTACCTTTCCTGAATAAGAAACAATTTCTCCATTCATACCCTGGCTTAGAGTCTGCATTATCCTCCTATCCATTCATAGTACTGGATATCTTGTCATATTATAAGTATGAATCTTTAGCTCTAATGCATTGTGATAGTACATGAAAGTGCAATTTTGTGATCAACCTGCATCTTCTTTCCCCTTTTAATAGACAACGGCATAGTCATATCTAAGAGTGGAACGGGCGGGTCGGATATCACTACTAGAAAAAAACTTTTTTCCGACTACAAATTTCGACTACAATTTTTCAGTTGAAATTTTCCCACTACTGTAGTCGGAAACTTTATATTTGTATTTATATTATTTTTTTAGAATTTTGCCGCCTAAGTTTTCGACTACTAGTGTCATGAATTTTCGCGGGATTTTTCGCGCGTATAATTTTTCCAACTACTTTAGTCAGAACACACCAAAAAAATGGTAAACGAAATGTTTTGAATAAAATTAATTAAATATTAATTTGTTTCGGACTACAGTAGTCGGAAGTTAGTTGAATTTTTTATAATAAGATTAATTAAATATTGTGTGATTTCCGACTACAGTAGTCGGAACATATTTAGTTATTTTGGGCCCAAAGCCTTATTTTTCTAATTCCTTTCCCACAGCTCTTTGTTCCAGCGGCGTCCCTCTCTTTAGCGTCTGCAGTGGCGACGACACACACAGTTTTCTTCTCATCAATGTAAGGGTTTTGGTTTTGTAACTATTAATTGTGAATTTTCTTCTCATCAATGTAAGTTTCTGATTTTGTAACATGGGTTTAGATTCTATTTAGGGTTCTTTTTTCTAATTCCTTTCCCACACTTCTCTGTTCCAACGGCATCTCTGATTTTGCAGTGGCTTTGGACGACTGATTCTGCAGTGGCTTTGGACGACTACAGACACATAGTTTTCTTCTCATCAATGTAAGGGTTTTGGTTTTGTAACTATTAATTGTAACTTTCCTCCTTGACTTCATAGTCCTTGATCTTTAAGGTAAAAGTGGGCCTTAGCTGGCTGACCCGATTTACCCCTTCTTGTTGGATGACCGGCCCTTTCTTAGACTTGATGCACTCCTGCCGCGATGAATTTTACTCCGTTCCATGCCCCGCTGCTTTTCAATCACATCGATTGGTGAAGTAGGAGATTAATTTGTGTCCTATTCTTATACATGGCATATCTGCATTGTGCTTCTTCCCTTTTGGGTAATATGAGTGGGATGACAAGTATATGCTAACTACGAAATTAGGACACTTGGCTCTGAACGCCTTCTATGACAATTTTGGTAAAAGATAATGGTGCTAAGAGTGGAATATGCTCAACTTTATGTTTTCCCCTTTTTAATACTTAAATGTGAACTTTTTTTTAAAAAAAGGATACTTAGATGTTCAGTTGTGCAATTTCCAGTCATCAATGCGCTAGATATTTGAACATTCATTTTCTTTTACAGCTCGGACATATTTTTTGGTTTTTCGTTCTCTGTGTTCTTAAATTAGCATTTCTTGCCATATTTGGGTAACACGGTAACAGGAAGCTTTTTTTTTTCTTGGTGGGGTGGGGTGGGGTTGCAACCTAGTAATCATATAATAATCAGTAAAGGAAAATTAACTAGTAAACGGGAAAGGTCTTGGTGGCAAAATTATCTTTTGTGGACGTACCGATGACCAATTCTCATTTTTGGATGTACGAATAAAAAAAGTTATCTTTCCTGGACGAGGTTTCATTGTTTCACTAGCTATATACCATGCATCAAGTTATAGTATCATTGTTGCGTAAATTAAGAGGGTCACTTCTTTGTTCTCAAAGCAAGTTTGAGGCATACTTATGCTCTAAAGTTAGATGTAATACAGGCTAGGTGTTTCATCCGTTGAAATGACATTTTGAATTATTAACCAAGATTCAGAGGTGCACACTTACATTTTTTTCCAATTGGAAGGAGGTTTTTTTTTTCAGTGTTCTTTTGCTATTAAATCACTCACATATCTTCAAAAAAAGCTACAACTATTCAAACACTTCTCTTGCACAATACATTTAAGAACTTCTTTCCCAAAGTGGTTCAAACAACTCATAGAGTAACTGTGTATTGCTTTCTTTCCAGAATGTCTGTTAAGTGCATGCATGGCTGCTTTGGTTATTCTGGAAAACATTGTGCCAATAGTAGCACTAAGTTTTAATAACATTGAGTACATCATAGTAATTAATTGAATAAGACAACATTTATGAGCCGCTGCGTAAATATGAATCTGGCAATTGACACACACCTCGTGTTCTAAGGTAACATCAATTTGCCAACTCTTTTACCTGTTATTTTATACTAGTTAGCTTCCCAACTGCTCCATAATTTCCACATATATGTGCAATTGTTTTTCAATTGTGTCACTGGTAAAATGCAAGTTCTCCTGAAATATGCTGTCAATATTTCTGTATGATTTTTTTTTAAAATATTTTTAATAATGGTAACTTGAACTTAAAGTTATCTGTAACATAGCAAGCATGCTCATATAAGTGTATAGTTAACCAATTATGTTTTCTGACTCTCTCTTGATTATGTTTGTATAGTTAACCTTTAAAAGAATATCTCAATAGTGTTTTCTCTTGATGTAGATGGAATTTGAACATCGTAGATGGATGTATAATAGGACTCATACTAATCGTGCCGGATTGAGGGAGGAATTTATAGAAGGAGTTGCGGGGTTTATTGCTAAGGCGAAATCGCTAAATCATTTTCTTATTGAAGGGACAATTAGGTGCCCTTGTGTTAAATGCAAGTGTGTCAAGTTATTGAGACTAGATGTAGTTGAACTTCATCTTTACAAGAATGGATTTATAGAAAATTATTATGTGTGGACCGTTCATGGAGAGAATCATGATTTTCATAATTCTTTTGGTGGCGAGGGTAGTCCTAGAGTAGAGAATAATTTTGAAAATGGTTATCTTACTGGTGCAGATGGCTTGTATCGCACATTTGGCTGTGTTGAGATTAGCCAATTTCGGAAGATTTATTCTTTCTAAGATTGTTTAGTAATTGAGTGAGATTAACAGGGACTATAACGCCAAACAAAAGAATATTAGTAGATACCCAAACCATTCTTGCTTCTCTTAGCCATTCATTTGCACCTCCATTTTCACAACCATAGATTCGTCCAGGATATCTTTATTAGGTTCCAAGTCCTAGGTTTCAGCCTTCAGTAGTTGTTTACAAAAGGTACGTACTTTATTTGTTTCTCCTAATGTATACACCACCAGATAATAAAGCTTTAAACAAGGTGTCAAACAAAGGAACAAGTAGTATAAAAGGAAACTTTTTAAGGTAAGGATGAATGCAATTTATAGAGTTTGTAATGAAACTGAATATAGATGTATTTTCTCAGTAGTGTACCTGAATTATTATTTCACGATGAAGAGCTTGAAATCGGCATTTTGATAATATTCAACTTGTGTTTCTCGGATTTCCCTGGCTGACTTGGCAACAGATTCATTGCATTCCCTTACCTCAATGTACTTTAGAGAAGAAATGTCCAATGACATTGAACAATCTACATATGGGTTTGCCTCATGTTTTTCAGGCTGTTACAGAGTCATTGCATTCCCTTACCTCAATTGCATTTAATGTCTTCTCTTTTTCTACTTTTTTTTTCTTATAACTTTATCATGTACATTATAGGAAAATATTACATTTTTTATTGTAGGAAATGTTAAAAGGGGGACCAGTGTCTGATGCTGAGGTCTTTGCGGAGACACATAAGAAAAGGAAGAAAGACGGTTCAAGAGAAGGATGGATTGAGACACGTGCATCGGAACAATATGTAAGATCATAACTTTAAGACTATTTTCACTTTGATATTGATTTATTTATATAATCCTTATTACTTTTATTTCAGGATGGATTTCATATATAGAAGGTTGGATGAATGGTGTCAGGCGCAGCCTACTTCTGATGATGGTACCCCAATCCAACCGTCACCCGATGTTATGACTTCAATATGGACAGATGTAGCAGGTGGTGTATCCAAAGGAAGAGTTTACGGGCTTGGAGTACAACGGCCTTCTTCTTTTCGTCCATCGCCATTAGTTTCGGATGCTCCTAATCATGAAGAAATTGGAGCAATGCAAAAGAATATTGAGTTGTTGTCGAAACGATGTGAGACGTCCGAAGCTTACATTGCTAGAATGGATAAATACATGAAAAAACACATGCCCCACTTTTATGATGATGAAGAGTCTGACTCTGATATGTAGTAGTGATTTAAGGTGGATTACTGTTCTTGGATGTTTAACTTTTAATATTTAGACTTTATGGTAGATTTTGTTTAGACTTTATTATATTAGTATTGATATGTATTAGTTACTCAGACTTTATATTAAATATTACGATGAAGTAATGTTTTGGTTTGGTATTATGAGATTTGAATGTTTGTTTGTTGATGTTGGAATTGGTTGGTCATAACATTTTATATTTGACAGTGATGTGCTAATAAAATGGCAGCAAGGTGTGAAATTTCACCCCAGTTTTCCGACTATTGTAGTCGAAAAGTGTGTCGAGAATATTACAAATTCCGACTACTGTAGTCAGAAATTATAATAAATAACTAATAAATAATTATTATTTGTATAATATCCCCACTATAGTAGTCAGAAATTTTTTTAAAATAAATAATATTTTTACTTAGTTTCCGACTACTTCAGTCGGAAAATAGCTGCTTTTTTAATTTTTCGTGGAAAATATCCGACTACAGTAGTCGGAAATTATTTTCCGACAAATCTTGTTCCGACTACTCTAAATCGGTCGGAAAGTAGTCGGAATACATACTTTTCCGACTACTTTCCGACTATTTTGGTAGTCGGAAAAAAGCGAATTTCTTGTAGTGTATGGTTCGGATAAAAAACGGATAATAAAAAAATAAATAAATTATCCAACCTAATCCATATTTAATACGGATAAAAAAGTGATTAACCGGCAGATAATATGGGTAACCGTATTATCCATCACTTCTTGCATTGTCACTTTTGGGAGAATTCCTAGTCTCCCTAACTTCCTAGTCTCCCTAACTTCCTAACTCAATGAACCTGTATGGGCTATAATTCGACCTTATAATAATCAATTGGGTTAATCATTCCCCTCGACCCAAGTAAACGTAACAAGCGGCGAGGCCCCCCTCGACCTAAGTAAACGTAACAAGCGGCGAGGCCGCCCTCGACCAAGAGACACTATCCGCACCCGCCCAGAAGTTTTGCCGAGGTCGATGCCTTCCGGGTACGCCCAAAATAATGTCATGACACGGACCCAATCTCTAAGAAAGTCAACTGGCACAAAAAAGATCTATAAATACAGAGGCAGTCATGAGAAAAAGGGGTTCCACTCTCTCCCCATGGGGGCTCTAAGAAATACAGAGTACAACGCAGAGTGATAACCCAATATTAAAAATACAGGATAACAATATGTATGAAAAAGCATGATTGTAAGGATCTGAACCTCTTCATGGAGAGGCAGATTTACCCATTATCATGAATAAAAGATCACTAATATCTTCTGTTGTCTCTACATATGTTCCCATTATCTTTTCCCTTATCAAACTCCAGATACGTTACGACCTGCTATGATTGGCCCTTTATTTCCAATAATTGTTTTGAACTCATAAATGTTTGTAAACATTTTGAGTCAAACAATTTGGCGCCGTCTGTGGGAATTTCATAGCAAGATCGCGTAGCTTTTTCTGGAGTCAGAAGAAAAGGGAAAACGACGAACGAAGGGTTAGAAACCCAATTAGAGCAAGCCTGATTCATCTCGTCTATACTCGGGCGATGAGCCCTCGACTCAAAAGAATCAACGACGTTCAACTACGGTTGAACTGGGACTTAGGCCACGAGTCTCCGCCACATTAATTAAACGATAGTTGAAGTAAAACTCGGGCTATGAGCCCTCGACTCCAAAAGAATCAACGACGTTCAACTACGGTCGAATTGGGACTCAGGCCACGAGCCTCCGCCACATTAATTAAACGATAGTTGAAGTAAAACTCGGGCTATGAGTCCCCGACTTCAAAAGAATCAACGACGTTCAACTACGGTTGAATTGGGACACAGGCCACGAGCCTCCGCCACATTAATTCAATGATAGTTGAAGTAAAACTCGGTCTATTAGCCCTCGACTCAAAAGAATCAGCGACGTTCAATTACGGTTGAACTGGGACTCAGGCCACGAGCCTCTGCCACATTAATTCAACGAAGTTGAAGTAAAACTCGGGCTATGAGCCCTCGACTCCAAAAAAATCAACGACGTTCAACTACGATTGAACTGGGACTCAGGCCACGAGCCTCCGCCACATTAATTCAACGATAGTTGAAGTAAACCTCGGGAAAAGAATCAACAACGTTCAACTACGGTTGAACTGGGACTCAGGCCATGAGCATTTGCCTCATTAATTCAACGATAGTTGAAGTAAAACTCGGGCTATAAGCCCTCGACTCAAAAGAATCAACGACGTTCAACTACGGTTGAACTGGGACTCAAGCCACGAGCCTTCTCCACATTAATTCAACGATAGTTGAAGTAAAACTCGGGCTATGAGCCATCGACTCAAAAGAATCAACGACGTTCAACTACGGTTGAATTGAAACTCATGCCACGAGCCTTCACCACATTAATTCAACGATAGTTAAAGTAAAACTCGGGCTATGATCCTTTGACTCAAAAGAATCAACGACGTTCAATTACGGTTGAACTGGGACTCAGGTCACGAGCCTTCGCCACATTAATTCAACGATAGTTGAAGTAAAACTCGGGCTATGAGCCCTCGACTCCAAAAGAATCAACGACGTTCAACTACGGTTGAACTGGGACGCAGGCCACGAGCCTTCGCCAATATTAACTCAACGACAGTTGAAGTAAAACTCGGGTTATGAGCCTCGACTCAAAGGAATAAACAAAGTTCAACTACGGTTGAACTAGGACTCAGGCCACGAGCCTTCGCCAATATAAATCAACGACAGTTGAAGTAAAACTCGGGCTAAGAGCCCTCGATTCGGAACACTCAATGACCATACTGAGGGAAAACGTCAAGTGGAACGAGCAATAAGCGAACAACGGGAAAAGAGGGATCCCCCCCTCAATTAAAAGGACGGACGCGGGCGACATCCGTCCGCCCCAATACAAATATTGTTTGAAACAAACCACATTAATCAATAGAATAAAAAGAAAGGAAGGAAAAATAGCCACACATGGCAACAATCGACAAAGGAGTCATCAACTAATCACCAATCATTGGGGATTGCCAGTACCGCTATCCACGCCAGTCCCACTGCCGCCGGCCCGCGCCGCTCCACCACTAGTTCCGCCCTCGCTAGCATCCGCGGCGCACACGTCATTCCCAGCTCCGGCCAAGCTTCCGCTAGGGACATCATCGATACCGGGCGTCGCGGAATCAAAGCCGCATTCCTCGCGGGCTTCCCATGCCCTCTGGCGCGCCCTCTCGAAGGCAGCTTTGGAGATCATATCGTCCTCGAACAGATGTTTATATATGTCCCGTTGAGCCTCGGCATAAACCCAAGCTTCACGGGAGCTACCCATGCACGTGGAATGTTCCTAAATGTGTCGGTTCTCCTCCTCAAGAAGTGCAATTTGCCCCACGGCATCCTGAGCGTTCCGCCCCAGAACCCTGATCCGCTCTTCGAGGCCACTCTCCCTGAAAGCGGCGGCGGCCCTCACCAACGACAGTTGGGAATTGTTGGCACATATGACCCCTTCAAGTTCGTCCGTCCGGGCAGAAGCCTCGGCCAGTTTGTGCTTCAGGTCGGACACCTCCCCTTCCAGCGCGTCGACCTTCCCGCTCCACTCCGTAGTGACCTCCGTCACCCTGGTCGGGCGTAAGCGCTCGTTCTCTATTGACGCCCTCCATCCGGCCTCAAGCTCGTCACTCATCTGATGCAGCCGATCCTCTAAGACCTCGACACGACCGAGCGCCTGACTCCTCTACAGTTCCTTCCACGCTAGTTCCCCGACTAGCTCATGGTTACGGGGATCAACCCTTAGGCGCTCACTATGCTCCCTGCACCGGATCCGATACCGGCGACACCTCTCAGAACCCGAAGAAGTAGCCCAAACCGAACATTGGCCCGACGGAGGCCCTCCACCTGCAGCAGAAACACCTGCAAAACAAAGCAGAAAGAGCAAATGAGTCAGATATGGAAGCCCATGAGAGGACAAGAAACGAGAAGCTCGTAGATAAGCAATCGGTCCAGAGCACATACCTTCATTCCTAGCGACGCCACCTCGTTCATTAAACCTACATCCGTCACCTCTCTCAGCGACTCATTCTCAACTGAGGAACACAACTGGCCCAACAGCGGCAACAGAGCAGACTCCCTCAGCAACAGATTCTCATTTGTGGGAATCTCGATCACACGCGGCCTCCCGTCTGGGTGGACTGACGCGTTCGTGACCCCGTCACGAAACATGCGAACATCCTCATAATCCAAGTCAGAACCGAACGGGGACCCCTCTCCCACCGCCGCCACCTCCGTCGATGGAGTGCTCGAGTTGCCAATATCCACGACCACCCGAGAGGGCTCGCCCACCTAGAACCTGTGAGTAGAGGACTGAGCGGTAGGGACGACGCTTCCTTCTCGCTCCTCTCGAGCCTGAGAATCATCTGGCCCGCATCCTGGAACGCGCGTCGCGTCAACGTCCTTCCTCGCCTCGGGGGGGGGGGGTAAGGAATCTATATTTATCACCTCATTGGCAGCGGGCCGAGCTGCCGAGGGGGCCGAAGGGGGAATGATTCTTCGCCTAATTAAAGGCCTCTCCTCCTCATCACGAGAGGGCGACGCCTTCCGAGGGCGAACTGCTCCCGACAGGCCCCCACCATCAAGCAAAGGGCGCACAGGAGAGGGCGCTGCAACAGATTCAACCAAGGCGGCCCTGGGCACGTGATCGATCGCGGCGCAGCAAAGAACCTGGCAATCGCTCCAGGCCACCGGAATACTAGTTGGGGAGCCTTGTCG
Source organism: Nicotiana noctiflora (assembly GCA_032618575.1). Lineage (NCBI taxonomy): Eukaryota > Viridiplantae > Streptophyta > Magnoliopsida > Solanales > Solanaceae > Nicotiana > Nicotiana noctiflora. The sequence goes on along the minus strand of JASVEL010004446.1, from coordinate 611 downwards.
CGGTATACCCGCACTCCAAATATAAAATTGAATCAGTCCCAAGTCACGACAATGAAAAAAAATTAGAATATGCTCGAATCAAAGTAAACCTCTTACCTACGGTCGACCCTTAGTCGTATCTCCTCCAGAAGACGACCACGAACGGATCCCCTCAGTGTGCGGAAGGATAACCTCCGGCCATCCGTGCAGACCAGTGAATAAAGACGGGGTGACCTGTCGGCTACGGAAACAACAACAAAACAATAACCATTCAAAAAATGAAGAAGAAGAATAAGTTCGACCCCGCCAAAAAGATAAACCGTGACTTACGACCGTGATTCCATGTCTCTGGAAACCCTGGAGAGGGCACCACCAAATGACCGGTCCTGATGTAGAAGAATTGTTCGAATTGACGAGGCTCGACCTCGTCGTCCAAAGCAGTCACCAAGCCCTGTGACCCGCGCGGGACCATCCAGATCATGCTCCCCCGGACTCGCTGAGGGGCATACAGAGCAAGAACGTGCTACAGCGTGACCGTCCGGCCAGCCAGCTCCGAGAACTTTGAGCTTGTACAAGGATGGGGTGAGCGGCCCCGGACACACACTGTAGTACCGGAAGCAATCGACTACCAG